>NJPS01000037.1:0-487562 GCA_002946415.1 Rutstroemia sp. NJR-2017a BVV2 | reverse complement strand
TTTTAGGCCGGAGCGGATTCTCTCTCAAACGGATATCCAACGGAGCGAAAAACTAAGGGGCGCCCCTCCGCGGAGCGGAGCGGATCAGGATATCCGGACGGAGCGGATTATTTGTGCGCAGCCTAATCATACCCACCTGGATCAAGCCCGTTCCTGAAGAGAAGACTACCAGCAGACGCAAGGCAGGACCTCCTCTGGTAGGGCGAACTACTCCCTAGGTTCAATGGAACACTCTATTACCAGGCAGAAAGAAGCAAAATTTATCTCTTCATAGATGCATCTGGTATTGGCCTGGGAGGCTTCTGGTTTGCAGGCCGCTATAAAAGCTGGCGCGAGGCAGCTATAAATTTGCCGAAGGCCCAGATTTTCAGTGTGAAACACACCAAAACTGTAGCCGACCACCAAATCGATATAAATCCTTTGGAAGCCGAAGCAATTTTAGTCGCTCTTAAGACATGGTCTCAAATATGGTCAGGGAAAGAAGTCGTCGCCTTCACCGATAATACTATCACAGCTACAGGCGTCGGGAAGGAATCTGTTAAAGGCGCAACTTACCCAGTAATCAGAGAGATCCTGCTACTTGCAGCACAATACAATATAAGGATAATACCGAAATGGATATAAGGGATCGACAACGAACTAGCAGATGCACTGTCACGATTCAGATGGGAAACAGTTACTAACTTATACCCGCAGATCGGTCATATAGGATATTAAGCATACCACCGTTAAGCTGGAGGCAAGAAGCAGGCATCAACCTCCCAACAGAAGTACAGGACTTCTTATAGCATAGTCTTGCCCAGCTACCAGAAAGGTCTATGCGTCAGTGAGAGCGAACTACGAGCATTACTGTATACTCTATAGTGGAACCCCATAGCCTACGAACGAGTTAACCTTAGGCAAATGGCTAGCGATAGCAGCGAAAAAGACACGTGCATCAACCCTCGAAAACTACCTCTCTGCATTACGATCAGTACATATCGATCGCAGAATAGATACAGCGGTATTCGCAAGCCTATAGCTGAAGAGAATATTAGCAGGTATAAAGAGATGCGAGACCGAAGCGCCTACGAAGAAGACAATACCAATATCAGCCACAAACCTCGAGAAGGTCGTACAATTCTCCTACGGTCCACTGAGGTCACAAGAACTACGAAAGAACCTCAATCTCACAGCGGCAGCCAAAATCGCATTCGCAGGGTTCTTGCGAATAGGGGAATTCACGATAAACCCAAATGAAAATACACCGCAGATCCTCCAAACGAAGCTTGTACGTAGAGATATCACTTTCGCAAACGATAAATCTCATATAATACTACGCCTCCGTCGAAGCAAGGCAGATATAAACCACCAGAGCATCGAGATTATACTAGCACGAACATCCACAAGAATATGCCCAGTTGAAGCAGTCTATGCTCTATTCGAGCATGACCCGCAACCTGCAGACTCCCCCTTGTTCAATATAAACGGCAACCCGCTACGAAGGGATACAATGATCGGTTTCCTGAAGCAACGACTTGAGGCCGTAGGCGTCAACAACATAGGTTACGCCGGCCACAGCTTCCGACGCGGCGCAGCACAGCATGCCTCAGACTCAGGAATGACTGCAGCAGATATCCAAGCCCTCGGAAGATGGTCATCAGAGACATATCTGGCTTATTTCGACAAAAGCTTCGAAACACGCCTACGCTTAAGCCGACGTTTTCAAACAAGGCAATCACACTTACTTCTGAGCTATGAGGACTCACGTCCTACCCCCCCCTAGGGCAGGGTCCATAGCACAAAGATTACTTACTCGCTCTGCTCGTAAGACCGAGTGACGGCGCAGCGCTGGCGCTGTACGGCAGCTCTATTTGGCCTAGCACCCATACTCGTACCCATTTTGGACGAATATCAGGTGCTCTTATTGGCCGAATCGAGGGCTAGCGCTGCAGGGCAAACCCAGAAGACTATAGAACCCAAAGAACTATAGGCTGAAGAAAGAAATGCATTGATAATGCCATCTGAACTGAACCCGTAAAATATGTGACGAGTAAAATGTCCATGTTTAGGAACACATATTTGAGGCCAACATAACGGCAAATCTAAGGGCCGATCAGGCCTCAACTTTAGGTGGGCCCACCATATAAAATAAAAGATTTGCCGGCTCAAAGAGCATCATCTTTGATAAGTTCACCGAAACAGTAGACATCGACCGGTAATCTCATTCGTATACTCTTGTTAGGGTTTACTGGTAGGGAATTGTAAGAATATCGTGGTACAGTAGTAATATTGCCGGAGCCCAAACGTAGGGCTCTAGTTGAAGACAAACTAATTGCTACTGATCTTCTTTCCTTCTTGCCATTCCTTATATTGGGGTCCCTTAGGGTGGGAACCCCGTTTCTCGCTCGATCAACCTCCGCTACCCCTCTTATGTGGGTAATCAACGCCCGGACCCTCGAATTCCCCTTCTACACTCCTGACAACTCTTCCATCCTCCGGTAATCAGTACTTATCCCAACTCTTCTCAAACTTCTCTAACGTCCTAACTGCGACCTCCGTCCCCAACTTATTCCCTGCCACACTCGCAAACGAGAAATGAATCTACATTAATCAGCACACACACCCCACTCCACAATCAAGAAGAAAAAATATACTCACCCCACCAAAGACCCTACTATCCCCATTCTCAACCGTCGCATACGTCAAATTGGTGTAATGCCTCGTAACCACACCCACATTATCGACAGTAACATTGCTGCTCACAGTGATATCAACAGCATCTGTACCGATGTGGTTGCGGATTGCTTGGGCGGCTGCAGAGCCGAATGTTGCGTGGGTGGAAACGTAATCTTGGTGGCTTGGTGTGGGTGTGAGAAAGGGAGTCCAGTTGGGATCGTAGACGCTTTTCCCGCTAGAGAGGTAGGTGTCGGTGTAGTGGATCGCGGTTATGGGTCTCCAAGCATTGTATTGGTATTTGGCGTGCCATGCTGCGATGCCAGCGTTGGCTAACGCGTAGTTGAGCTGTGCATAGTATTTTGCGGATTTGAAAACATCGTTAGCTAATGAGTTGCCAACGGCGGCATTCGCGAATCGAGTCCATTGCCTAGGTATTATCAGCATGTACTTCATTTTCCCAGAATGGACCTACGAGATGCTGCTCTCCCTCCAATAATACGCTGTCTCCGTATCAAATGGCCTCCTCACGGTCGAGTTCCTCGCTCCCTGAGCCTTTACATACTCAAGCGGCTCTTCATATTCCGGGCTCCTCGGATCCGGAGGCGGAGCGACCTTGAACTGGCTCACATCGCCTACATCTGCGAACAACCTCACAAATCGAGCTTGAGGCGTGTCAGGGAAGGCAGCACCTCCCGAAGTGTTCTGGTACACTCCCGGCGCCGGGGTCTGAAAGATGTAGTCCACAAAATCATTAATCTTATCATCAGTACGAGCCGTAATAACCTTCCTAGCAGCTTCGCGCCCGACTTCAATCGCGGCTTCGGAGTCTTTCCCGGTAAGTCCGATTAAAGGGATAACATGTCTAATCACAACATTTGTGGGCGCATAATTCCTTGTTCCATGGAAGACCCAGATAAGTGCATTATGTGCAGCATGCGAAACAGCCAATTGCTGAAAGCCGTGCGATTTTCCCGCCGCTGTAGTTGCTGCTTGGTAGATAGCGCCGTGGACGATAGCTCCCACCCAGCCTGAAGGCGGGGATTGCAATCCTCCGATCACGGTACTATTGGCGAGAACATTGGTTTGGTCCGCCCTAGGATATGAGCACGTTGCTTGTGTAACCGCCGTCTCGAGGTGAACTTACCAGTACTGTACAATATCTCCCGAATATGCGGCCCGGACCCCCGCCACAGCCAGAACGATAGATGCGAATGAAAGCTTCATGATGAGTTTGGTTGAAATTGCGGTGCAGCTGCCGTGGGAATCGTGTTCTTCATATACAGGTACATGCATCATGTTACAAGCCAATAGTTTGAAGGAGCCAAGGAAATGAGATTACTTTTGAGAAGCACGTCATTTGGCAATATTGTGGTGAACATGCGGTGCACAAGGCACAAGATACACTCTGTGCCTGATGGGGCAGAAAATCCACAGAACAAGAAACGCCAAGCATTCGGGTGCAACATCTGCGAGGAAATGGGATGGACTTGGCATGAGAGCTGTTGACGCAGTGGCGCGATGTGCACGTCCATCACTACCCAGTTGGAACGATAATTTGCTTCCAAGTAGTAGTAGATAGTGACAGGTGGCAGTAAAAATAATTTATGTGTAGATTACTGTTGCTGGTCTCAGTCGCTTTAATTCTGAAAATGGAAGTCGAACCTGATAGGCTGCCAGGCAAAGCCACACTCTTCTCACGCAGCGCCTGGAGATCCTCGATGAGCACGCCTGTCCTCAACCAGTCGTCCCGCTCCACATCCATAACACGGTATGCGACCGGCTTGTTCAAGAGCTGTAGGTCGATGTAGGTCTCGGCGGGACGCGTTGCACGCTTCGACTTGGACTTCCCGGACTATGCTGAGGAAGTGCTTGAGTCGGTGTTGGATGAGTGGAGAGTGAGCGCGTTGGTGTACGAGCTGGACTGGACGGCGTTGTCTGGAACGCGGCTTGTAGAGAATGCTGCCGATCTAGCGGCAGCTTGGTCAACCGATACTGTCGACCTCGCCTTGTTGGCTATGGTGTTGTGGCGTTGTCTTCCAAAGCAGCATTCTCCTCCACATACCCCTCGTCCGATAAGACCTCGTTTTCCCTGCGCCGAACTTCCACAGTTCAGGGCTGTTGTTCCTTGCTGTCCTTCCGTCGTGGCGAATGACGATTCATATTCGTATATCCCTATTCGAAATCCCATTTGAGCCTATCGAACGAATATAACAGATCGAAAAGTATAAGAGAAAGCGAAGCCTCAGTTATATCTCTAACCGAGATAGTATAATCTTTAAAACAGATGGTAGTCGAAATAATATCAATATTGAGGTATATATAGTCCAAGAAAGAGGTGAAATATACTAATCTCGTTATAATTCTTATAGTAATAAAAGCTGATCTGCTGGACTATAGAAGGAGTATATATCTTTAGAAGGTTTTCTCTATAGTTTATATACAAATTGCTATATTAATGGTTTAAGTATATATTGCTCATTCCGATATAAGTTTAAGTCTCCTTAAAGTCTTCTTATAGATTAAAAGCTAACTTCTAATATAACTAAAAAGTTATACTTTGCTTTAATACCTTCGAAAAGTATATTTATAGCTTCTAAAACAACTTCTAAGAGATATATTGATGGTATTGAACAATATTATATTGAAGAGCTGATAGTAATGGATTTAGATAGACTGGACGAAGTCGAGGATGAAGCTTATAAGGTCTTAAGAGCTGTTTGTAAAGCTCGATCATATCAAAGAAAACTCGAAAGGGTGGAAAAGGAAAGGGCTAAGATCGAGAGTAGTAGCGCCGATAATAGTAATGATGGGGCTTATTTGAATGAGATTCACTTTACTACAGAAGGGACTATAGAGGTTAATGGATCGTACGGTATATGGCCTTTTGGGCATTATAAGGCTATACAGAGATTTTAAGCTAGCTCATATAGTATAGGAGAGAAGGACTATATAGTCGGAGTCTAATAATAGGGTTATGATTGAATGCAAACTAATTACTACCGATCTCCCTCCTCTCTTCTCCCATTCTTTAAAGAAAGGGTCTTGAGGTTGGGAACACCATTTGTCGGTCGATTAGGTTCCGCTTCCCCGCACCTTCGGGTGATTACCCCTCTGTAAATCGCAATTCCTTCTACACCCTCTAACATAGGGTTAAGGTCATGTACTGGCAACTGGCATCAGTGGATCTAGCCAGAATTAAAAACGTTACGAATGTTATAATATTTTGTACTCCTTGCGCAGAGGATTGTACTGTGTTGAGGTTTTTACGAGCCTAATTGTGATTACGTTTGTGTAAGAGTTAGATGTAAGAAAACCCGATCCTAGCTCTAGTATGGTATAGTTCGGTCTTCCTTTATATTTATTTGCTTATCTACCTATTCATCGTCTTAAACCAGTAATGGTTGTACCCAATCATTGAAGGCTCTCAGGGGGTGAGAGTAGATCTTTTTGGAGGGGAAGCGGGGACTTGGATTGGGGTGGATGTACATCCGGCGGAGATGAGCAATTCAAGTGTGGGGAGTGAGAGGGTTTTTAAAGGTGTTACGGTGACGGATACGGGCGCGGCTTTTGCGGTTACGAATAACGGGACGGGAGGGGATAGGATTGAGATGTGGCAGTTGGGAGATGATTTGCTGAGTTGGGATGGGATGGGGGTGGTGGAATTAGAGGGGGCTTGGGGGTGATGGATGTTGTGGGGATGGGGAATTGAGTGGGGGATGTCGATTTAGTGGTTGTATAGTGTAGTGTAGATTATTGGGGACGGAAATAAAGGGTTTGCGGTATCGATACGATGGGCACTGGCTGGTAGACATCGAGGGAAAGACTACAGGACTGAGATGGTAGTGGATTGTAGCAGTGGGTGGGTTAGGGGTGGGTAACCCAATCCATTAGCTGTCACGGACCCTTTTCAGGCGTATACCACCCCTGTTGAGTAGGCAGACGGTTGGAAAACCCCCACCCATGGGTACCCATTTCACAGCCTATGAATCATATACAAGGCAGATAGACTAGACCCGTGTATATCATAATCAATAAATCAAATGAAAACTGGAAGCCATATAGACAGAACAAAAGGACAACATCAATAACCACTTTGACATGAAAAGACTATTCTATTCCTCTTTGCCCTCCTAAACAATCACAAAAATTCCGAAATTCGTAAACCACCCACAAGACCGGTCACTACTTATCCAACAATCTGCTCTTCTACAGAACCTCAAGAAGCTTTGCAATAATCATTCTTTCCAGCATGACCATCCTGGCAATTATTCTCCCCTCCACAAAGTCCCATAAACTCCAAATCAGCACCACCCGCAAATGGCTCCGCTCCGCGCGTGGATTCCCCTCCGCTTTCACAACCCGCGGTTGGTTTTTTAAAATCATAATCCACTCTATGAATTTACAGGTAGTTCGTGGGTATCTGCGGATTATCCGTCAATCCGCAGGTCCCTAGAATAAGTATAAGATTGATTAGTATAAAGATTAGTATGAACAAATAAGATCCTTCTTATAAGCTTATAGGTTAAATTTAGGGGTGTATATAAAATTCTAGGGCGTACTTTAGGCTAGCAACAAAGTATATCCTCAAAAAATTTAAGGTTTAGAAACCTCGGGCATAAAGTTTAAAGTCTGAAACCTTAAGTCTGCTCCACTTTTTCTGGGCATACCCTCAAAAATCCACAAATCATGGATTTATGAGTACCCGGCAGATGCCCGCGGATTACCCACGGACTACTCCAATTAACCGCTCCGCAACGGATCAAATTCAGTTTGTATACAAACTAATTGCTATCCTTTTTCCTTCTCCTTCCTCCTCCTCATATAGACCTGCTGAGTTGGGGTTTACCCGTCTTCTCAACCGATCGTCCTCCGCTTCTCCGCTTCCTTCGGTTGATCCACCCCCTGAGCCCTAGCTTTTCTTATTCCCCCTCCTGAAACTCTGCTGGGCTTCCAATATGGTATACCGGGACATTTGTCTGTTCTACACATAGATGCAGCAGGAGCTTTGCTCGTAGATATGCATTAAATTAGCTTAGCGCCGTTGGGATTAAATTCCCGTTTCGGTTGGGATTTCCATCCTAACCCCCAATAATATCATCCCTCCTCAATTTACGTACTTTCAACTCACACCAACTCACTAACTGAGGACAACAGACGAACTACCCGTACCATGATCTGATACTCTGTTAAGCTAGCACTATTTCGGAAGGTCGCTTACACTACGATGTTTCTTCCAGTCATTGGTGCCTAGTATTAATGGTTCGACCGCCCACCAACGGTTGGCATGCTCTGATTTTCAGCTGTACCACATACTAATACGAGTTACTTCTACTTTGATATCCCCGTTTTACCACTTGCGTAAGGAACCATTTCACGGATTTGGGCTTCGGACTCTCTATTCCACGATTCCAAGCAACACACAAGAAGAAGCAACCACTCTTCAGAAACACCCGAACCTGTTTTTTCTACTTCTCAGAGCGAAGAACATTCCTCCAAAATGCCGTTTCCAAAGCGACACGAAGATACTTCCCAGGATGTGATTCGAAAACAACTAGTCGGGATGCAGAGCATAGGGAGAGCGAAAGAATGGGGCTTCGTTATCTATCGCTGCACATACAAATCGCAGGAGAAATGGGACACTTTTATGTCGATCATGCAAGAACTCGCGAAGGAATTCCTGAAAGAGGATGAAGATCTGTGGGAGAGCCTGAAGTGGACTGTGATTGAAGACCCAAAGCTCAACGGCTTGAATTGGCTGGAAGTTAGCACCTCATGGTTTGTCAAATGGGTTGAAGCTGACCTTGTGAGGCAAGGGTTCAATAACAAAGCCCTTGTAGACGGAAGAACGGGTGATGACTTGCCCAGATATGAATATATATATCATGTTTACTTCATATATGTAAATGAGGAGGTTTTGGATAGCTTTGAGGATATAGAGATGGCAAGCGATCCGGATGGTTCAGGATACTTCTTCACTTTGGTCTGCCTGGATTATACACGTCAATTGAAGGCAACGATAGACAGACGCAAGCGGAAGCTGGCAGGAAAACCATTACCAGAGGACGAGCAGGCAGCATTGGATTACGGTGATGCTTCGGACGATGAAATGCCCGAGGAAATGTTCGATTCCATAGACGAAGATAGTCGGCGTGATTATTGGCAACGATTCAAAGCTCGAGATCTGGTAAAAGCGTATGCTTCCCTTAGCACAGATTTCTGGCAATTAAACCCCATAGACGATGAGCAGGAAATCACCGAGATTTTTCACCTGTAAAACGAAGGGACTGGGATAAAAAAACGTACGTTTCTGCTACAAGGACCGTGAAATTACAGAAGAGTGTTGGTGTGTGTGATCTGGGCAAAAGGGGACAGGAACTCGATGGATTACGAAGGTGATCCGACATCTCGATCATATTGGCAACAGTGTCTGCAAGGTTTGCGGGTTATGAATTGAATTGAAGTTAAATTTACAAACATGACGGAGATGAGAAAGTTGTTCGGCGCCTTCTTGCAATGCTCACACTTGAATTGAGTTTTAGGAACGAGTTCATGGCTTGGTAGTTGTACAAGCGCCTTCTGGACAATAACCATGGCTACAGGCAAAGTTACAAAGACCCAGATATGAGTCGTCTTCACCTGGAATAGGGTAACCAACAGGCTAAGTTGCGGTTGGGGGGGGGGGGGGGGGGGGGGGGTGGTGTGGTGGTTAATGGGGTGAAAAAAAAGGGGGAAGGGGGGGTTGGGGGGGGGGGGTGGGGGGGGGGGGTGTGTAGGGGGGGGGGGGGGGGGGGGGTTTTGGGGGGGGGGGGGGGGGGGGGGGGGGGGTAGGAGAGGAGAGGGAAAGGGGAAGGGGATTGCATAGGACAGGATAAAACTTGGGAGTAAAGAAGCGGGGCGGATAAGGAAGCCGGAGAAGACACAATGTATACAGCCGGGAAGATAGATAGATGATGTAAATACCATAGAATTTCAAATACATTACACTGGATACAATGAACCTACAAATAACCCCCGAATCCAAACCCTCTATCTGTAATTCCCTTCAACTTGTCGCGAACAGTACTCAGTATTTAATTGACGGATCGGTATTGATACTGTACTGTACCGCTAGTAGTGAAGATAAGAAAAGCTAGAAAACAATCTCTAAAAACAAACTCAATAGTATAAATAGATTAGTAGATTGTAGTTGAGAATTGATGTTTAGGATTTTTTTGTATAAGCTATTATAATTGTTAATCTTTTCTCTTAGACGGTGAGATGGTCAAAGTTGTTGCTGGTTGGGGTTGTGGTTTTTGATGATGGGGTGTTGGAATTTTTTCAGGGGGAAAGAGGGGGAAGGGAGGGAGTAGGGTTCTGGTTTAGGGTGGGGAGGGGGGGGGGGTAAGTAGTGGGATAGAGAAGGGAGGGAGTAGAGTAAGGTACTAGTTATTGTTGATTAGTTTGATTTAATTACTGGTTGGTAGTAGTTAGGTTGAGGTATTTGGGTAAGTGGTTGTGTAGATAAGTGGTTTTGATCAAGTAGTTTAATAAGTTAGGAACTATACTTGCGAAAATAATTTGACTTAACTCTTTTATCGATCGTGATCCAACTAAACTGAACTCGGTATATATCAAACAGAGTAAAAGTAGAAGTTAGAAGAAGGGAAAGAGAGATGGCAAGATTATTATCTTTTGGCTAGATTTCAGTAGGGGTAGATTGAGAAGCTTAAGATAAATTCGTAGCTAGACAATCTGGAAACCCTTTACTTGGAGCTTACAAGTCACGATATCGGAGTTGTAGGAAGAGGATTGGGTTTGTTTGTTTTCTGTATCGGGGTTTCGCTTTGTTGGTGATGGGTTTCCGGTTTGGGTTTTGAGTGCGTGGGGTTGGTGTTATGGAACTGTGCGATTCGGGTGGGGCGGGGAGAAGGTTTGGGGTTGGAGTGTAAGATTGTAGTATGGTCTGCTGTTTAGACTGAGAATATACTTACTGGGTGGAGAGTAGGCTGCGCAATGGGTTCCCATTATCCAGTGGGTGGGTAATCGAGAGAAGCAGCCCACCCGATAAGTACCCTTTGGATGGCCAGCATCTATATAGGGTGTATATAGGCCTACTTGAGGTTCTAGCCACTGCCAAGATAGAGGTGTATAGGCTAGTATAGGGCTGGTATATTCTACCTGGGTACCTATTCGGGTACTGGGTAGATATTCCCTCTACTCAAGCCACCTATAGGTAACCCAGCCCAACGGGTAGATTCGTAGCCTAGGAAAGAAAGTATCATTAGTTTGGAGTATTTATAGGTGCGTTGAATAGTATATTGAATAGTATATTAAATAGTGTGTTGAATAATATGTTGAGTGGTGTGTTGAATGGTGTGATGACTGGTGTGATGACTGATGTGTTGGATAGTATATTGAATGCTTTGTTGAATAGAAGGTACAAGAACAGAGACTGCATTTGTTTTCCTGACCACCAAGTATAACTAGAATGGGGTCACTGTGGCCGATAGGGGATCACTATCCCTTCAAATATATCCAACGGGTACCCGTTAGTCATTGTAATCAACTGAAAGGTGCGCCAACCCGTCGGGTAGGTTCGCAGCCTGGGTCAGATTGGAACTTCACTTGCGCTCAAGGCAACGGAGTCGTCATAATAAGTAAGGTATCTGATTAGTCTATTCGGCCTATCACTGTCCACGGGCACAAATTTCCTCGAGATGAAGAACAAGAGCAACACAAATATTGCACATAATCTCAAAATCTTCGGTTTTCCTCATGTCAAACGGGCCATACTCTTCCAGCTGACCAAAAGCCGAGCTATCGGTATCTATGCCGGTTCGCAAATACTGATGGTAAGGTTCTGGGAAAGTGCCGATAACGACGTAGAACATGTTTTGCCGAGCAGAGATAATAGGGATACTATTGTCGTGGTTGTTAGCTGCTTGGTTGTGATGGAAGTTCACGGAGGGGCAACTCACATATCCGAGGCTCTTATACCATGCTGTTGTGTGTTTGCCAAGCGCTGGAATAACATGCCTATCATATGAGCCCCTTCCTGCCCTTCGCTGGAGAAGGCATTGGTGGTGAGGTTGTAGTGTGACTTGGCCTATATTAATTGTCAGCTCGTGTCTAGAGATTCTCTGCTGTGGAGGTAACAGGCCGACAATAATGACTAAATGATGCTGGGACAATGAAAATAATAAAATATCTGAGATCCTTTAGGACATTAGTTCAACAGCAGTAAACAACCGTAAAATATTGCCCTAAATCGTCCTGTATTTCTTTTGCCTGGGAGAGGCGAGCGGAGGGGGTTCGTTGTAATTACCTCAATGGAGCAATACGAGAGGTCTGTACGCCTTGTCCACTCTCCAGACGACGAACTGGCTCGATATACCAAGTTACCATCGTTAGTTGAAGAGAACCGACTTTTGGGGGTATCCACAGTGAAAGTGTCCTGCGTCAGAGACCACTCCAGGCGAAAAGAAGGCTTAGGATCATCCTTATTCTGGGTGCTCTCCGTGACACATTCTAGGAAGTGGAATGCACAAGCATTGGTTGTAGATTCGGATTTCACTTGTCTTTCAAATGTCGATTGGTCAGATTGGTGCGAAGGGTGGTAGCTATCTTCAGAGCGGGTTTCTCGCAACCTTTTCGCGGGAGGTTCATGCGACGCGGATCCATCCGAAGATAAGGAGGACTGGCTAGACTCGCTTACGACTTCGGCGTATGAGGCGTTAGCTGAATCTCGAGTAGGCCGATCAGGATCTGGGGGATCAGGTTGCTCAAGAACCTCAGCTAAAAGGCTGAAGAAAGGGGCAAAGATGCCTGCCAAGCGGAGGAGATCCGACCGATTGTGCCGCCGCCAATTCGAGGCGAGAAGTTTAACAGCATCTTGTATATCTTGGCTCTCTTCAACCCGGCGTGTAGCCTCTGTGAAATAGCTATTGAGTGAGGCCGGAATTCTTCTCTCGTTCCTTCGACGTAGGAGCTTGAAAACCCCAATTTCAGGTAAGCCCCATCTACTTCCGGCTTCAATGCCTATTCTTTGCTCCAGTGAGTCAGCGGACCAATTTGGGAAGCAGGCGGAGAACTAAGCGGCATTTGCCGGAGGATTTTGAGAAGCCATTCGGGCCAGAGAAAAAAAGCCGGCTTAGGACAATGAATTGTCACTAATTGCCTTTATCAACGGAATGTCTTAAGGATCTGAGACAACATATTGTAATTCATCTTCTATCTTCTATTTAGCTGTTGCCTGTAATTTATACGAAGTACACAAGCGAATGGCGTTAGTGGCACGGCTACACTTTTAACCGGACCCGCTAATGGGGCGCGCCTCATAATCGCGACTATCAATCAATCAACAGAAGAGCAAAAAGATAGCCACAACACCAACTCTACACAGATGTGTTCCAACCTCTTTGACAGCACGCATGTATCCCAAGGTATATTTTCCATCCTTTGGAGCAAGCAAATGGTACAGAGTTGCTGACACTTGTGCCTTTAGTAGCCCAATCCTGCAATCACGACGAGGAAAGTAACAAGACCAGCAAACGCAATAGCGACAGCGAAAAACGAGGCATACCTCCCCGATCGACAATCAAGAGCCCTCTCAACAAACAGCTTCATCGGCCGACCCACTCGCGATGGCTACAAGTGGTCCGAAAGCTGCTTGCGAGGCTGTCCAAAGGCTTTGTGCGCGATGAAGAAATGCTCGACCTCAATATCACAATTAATGAACTTCAGAACCTACTGGCTGGAGTCTCTTCTGTGGCAGTGAACACAATAATTACTGATTTATTACAAACCGAACGCAACCAGGCAGAGATACAATGCCTACATGCAATGGGGTTTCAGAGAAGAGGAAGGAATGCCAGTGACTATATATCATCGCTACTGATGACTTGGACTGAGGACCTGGCAAACAAAGCTGGCGGTCACATCGAAGTTCTAAGGTGAATATCTCTACATCCATTCCAAGGACGCTAGATACGATTGATGCTGACTTCATTATCTCCTAGGAAACACCGTCTTCACATTAGGGAGGATTCACGCACCCGCGGCGTTCGTCCCGACCTGACAATAGTGTCGAAACGAAATGCTCAGCAACTGCAGCTCGTATCAATTGATCAAAGAATGCAGCCCCTTGACAAGGGGTTTACATGCGTAGAACTGTATAATCTTCTTGCACTAGCGGCCAAGATGTATCGTGCACAGCCCTTTGCTGATGACACCTTTATATACCAGGTGGGCTATGTCGCATCTTACAGTAGATCCAAGCTGACGCATAAATTAGGTCGATACGTGGTCGATCTATTTCCACGGAGTGCAACGGATTACTGCGAACATTCCATTCTTGTATATGCGGTCGATGATACAAGGGCGGCGGGAGCTTGTTGGGAAGATAGAGATATGGCGTGGCCCAAGTGTGAATTTCTTTGAAGAGGCTGGCCGGCGCCAGATACTACAAGAGATCTTTGAATGCTGTGAATCGCCGTGTACGAGTCCTTGTGGTATATCTACCGTCACTCAAGCACCAATAGAGAATCCAAGGAAGCGGAAAGCCATCGTCGAGAACGACGACGACGTAAGAGGGAAAAGACGAATGACTTATACATGATTATTGAGTGGACTTGAGGTCAATTTGGTTCATTTCGCATATAGCTCACTCTTACTGTAATAAGGGTTCGTGGTCTTGGAGCTCAACACTCACGGCCGAAGCGGCAACAGGTCCTTACAGCAAGGAAAATTATGTTAATACCTGTAAATTTCCTCAGGGAATTGCAGGGAGTGAAGCACTCTATCTGACGGCCGAATCTGGTGTGATGAGACCGATCTGCCCAAGAGGTAGGATATTCGGAATAATGTGCGGTGTTGTAGGCGGAGGTGAAGGGAAGGACAATTAAAGAATAGTCAGGTAATGGCCAATTGGCAACGACCCCCTCATCGCCTTTTCACCGTCTAACAGCCATTAGGCAGAACTGCTGGAATCGAGTAAGGTGATGGCATTCTCATCCTGCTCATTCTTCGAAAACATGCTATACTTCATTCGCAACAGAATTCACGGCATTGAGCATCTGTTCACAACCTCTGGCAGTCTCGTCCAGTTCTTCCTTTCGTTTCGATGGAGGAGAGCTCGCGATACACTTGACATGGCGTGTTCTGTTCGTCGCAAGCTCATCTCGCTCTCTAGGCCAATTGGGCGAGGAAGAACCTGTCGGGAATTGAGTAGCCGAAACTCATTCTGCTGGCTGTCGGGTCAGGCAGGGCTGTGTATACAAAGTCACGGGTCATATCTGTTTGGCGGGTGGTGTGGAAGTGTGTCAGAAAAGCAATCTCTGTGTACTGAGACCTTAAGCTGAGATGCTTTGGAATAATTGAATTGCAATCTATGGGTCTCTGCTTCGTGGCTTTTTTGCAGATTGTGATGTGCTAGGGCTCTGTTGACTAGCTATATCTGGTAGGGTTGAGCTGTAGTATATCAATTCGAAAATCTGATTTGAGACCTTTTTAAGTCTTTGTGATCAAACTGTCTAGATGTTTCTCAAATCAGATCTCAAGTAACTCTAGAGTAGTCAATATGTCAAAGTTGTCATCTCAACTCCTTGCTCTTCGCGTAGTTGAAGCGTATCAGAGCAAGTTTTTTGGTGTACGATGACTACCCAGCCTTGATAGCACCTGGAACTACACCAAGAATAATAGATGGGATATCACCGGTGAAATAGTAGTCTACGAACCAATCGAATGGTCACTACCCGTCCCTTTCCTCGCGATGAACTGGAAACAATATTTAAAGAAAACAGTAACGAAGACCGATGCATCCAAGCTCCACGGTAGCCTTCAACCCGAACTGAAGGACTCGGAAAGCTACAGTCTATATGGTATGAAGGTAGAGGCTTCTATACTAGTAGAGGCAAAAAGAAAATGAAAGAGTTAAGATCATCCATCACCAAGGAAGAAAAGTTGGGCATGAAGTCTGGGTCGCGATGTTTTTGAAAATGCGGAAGATGGACAGTGGGAAGATTCAGCTGTGGAATGGGAATAACGGAGGATATCAAAAGGTCAGTTGCTCTGGTGGGGAGATGTCTAGCTGGAACTGAGTAAAGTCGATGGGTTACAGTACTCAAAAACGTCGCGATGAGCGGAAAACAGGATCTATTTCCAGGTCTTGGCGCAGGTGGAGGGAGGGGATCGCAAAGATCTGTATACTGTTGTTAGATAATGTGGGCTGGTGGGATTGGTATGCGTGTGGTCCTGGATACTCTGCTGGCGAGGAAGTGCATGGCACAGGGTATTTGATATGGAAGGTGTGGGGACCTCGAGTTGCGCTGTTGGGTTTTGAAAAGGATGCAAAAATGGAATAATGGGAGAGTAAAAGTACGGACTGTGCGGTTTTCAGCTCATATCTTTTCAAAGACTTTCTTCCCCGGCGATTCGCGCGCTACTGGTGGGCTGACTGACCGACTCAAGGTATAAATTCTTGTGGTTAGAGAATTCTAGTTCTTCTGTCTCTGCGAATCAACTGATTTATCCTCCAAAGCCCAGTCAACTTCTCCTAGATGAACGTCAACTTAAGCTTCCGTTCTCGATCATCCAGGGGGGGAAGGTGATGAAGTTAGGCTACCTCGCTTGCCTTATCGAAACGGCGTACTCGGGAAGCTGCTACCAACAGTGAACTGCTTGCTCCTGTAGTAGCTGAGGATAAACTTTTTGAATCAGGAGCTTCTCAATCCAACTGTTGTAAAGCTCGTACTTTTCAGCTTAGCAATGTACCAAGATTCTAACAGTAAACCTCCTTCGCTAAATTTCTACCAATTGTGGTGGGCGCTAAAGTGGATAGTTCGTCGCGCCAAAACCCTTCCTTGCATTAGCTATATTCACTTGTTGAGGCAATCCTTGCCCACATCTTTGTCGAATACATCTTTGTCGAAGTCATCTTACATCGAAGCTGGGAGGAACTGCCTGCTTGAAGCATCTTGGACATGGCAGTCTTTGGTATCCACGTTGTGCTGGAGCAAACCCGCGTTAGAGTCGACAGCCACGCCCAACGATTGTGCAGTAAGTCTGGGAAAATATAGATTCCATTCGGCTAGACTCGTTTCTCCAGTTCCCGCCATTGTCATGGAATTAGTTAGTCTGGTGGTATACGGCGCCAAGTTCCCGAGTCACTTGAACAGCATCTATTTCCAGAGCTCTTGGTAATACCCACCCTGCTATCTGTCACGATGGTCTTGATTGTGCAGTGCTCTTCTTTTCTTCATTTGAGCGGTGGCTTCAGCAATGAGGAAGGAGATTTATTCTTGCCTACTTGTTTCTGATGCACGGAATAGACGAACGTATGCTCTAGATTGTAACCTAAATCCTCTAGAACACCAATGTAAAGAACCCTTCTTTGCAATGCTGTCTCGGACAGCCCTTTGTGCTTGTTAAAATTGTGGGACTCGTCGCACCAATGTAGCCATTCGTGGAAAGGTGCAAATAGTGTCGAGTTATATGGTTTAGGTAAGATTGGAAGGGCGGTTTGGGTCGCATTCGATATGGACAGGCTGACAGCGTATTCTATTGACAAGATGTGCAATAGATATCGTACCTATCCAGCACATAAGAAGAGCTGTCGGTTGCGCACGGCGTAGAGATGTCACGTCATGTAAGTTAGCCATGAGATCAAAAGCGACGCATGTTTGTTTGCCTATATGATGACGTACTTCTCGACATTCGTCACAGCGAGGGGGAGCGGGTGATGAATTGCAATTTGCGTTAGCTCCACACAAAGCAGCTTACGAACTAATAGAGTGATACTAGCCTTTGTTCCAGACCAGAGATTTAATCCCCAAATA
The DNA here is from genome assembly GCA_002946415.1 of Rutstroemia sp. NJR-2017a BVV2. NCBI lineage: Eukaryota > Fungi > Ascomycota > Leotiomycetes > Helotiales > Rutstroemiaceae > Rutstroemia > Rutstroemia sp. NJR-2017a BVV2. The sequence continues at coordinate 470,091 of NJPS01000037.1, read as the reverse complement.
GTGCATTCCGTACACATACATATTTCCCATACGCATCTTCAGTATCCGGGAAGCGGCCGTCGCTATCACTCCGTCGTGTAAGATCGCTCTTGAGAGAACAGAAAGACTCTGCTGGGGAAATTGAAGAACCAGTTGAGGCATGGAGTTATTCTTATGCATCTATTCATTCCCCAGTGAGTGACTTGTCTAGAGACCAGTCCAGAACGAATAAGACGGCCTCAAGGAGATTTTATCCAACGCAGCGACGCAACATCTTTTCAGGATACTGGTTTGATGTCTTTGCGGTTGCAGTGCTAAGTGGAGCGGTTACAAGGAGCCGAGTTCGCTCATTGGTATGTATCGTCTCGTCTAGGCTCCTGTCGCTTCTTGTACCTGCAAGAATGCTTAGACTCAGTTAATTTAAAGTGGACAACTATCGAATTACTATTCCTCCTCTGGATACCCTTGCTTCCTTGGTAACAATTCTTATCTATGTGACCGCAGAGTATCCTTCGTTCCCTTTGCAATTTGTCACTAGCATTTGGCATGGAGTTTGGTGCATGGACCGGCTGAAAGAGAGTTTTACAGCATTGGAAAGAGCTGAGGGCTCGCCGAAGCCGATGAGGACCCAGCGGGTGAAGTCCGCCACTGAATATCCCATTTCGAAAGAACCATTACTAGACTCTACGGTAAAAGCCCAGCCCCTGCCAAGGTACCCTGCATGTTGTTCCTGTTATAGAAGCAAAAGGCTAACTGCACAAAGAAACCTGGCCCAACCTAAAGAATATCTACTCTTTGGAAACTGTAGGCTATTGATGCATGACTGCAGCCCGTCATTATTGGATACATTAAGGCAATTCTTCCTCAACCACGACTTGCAACAAAATGCAACGCCACCTAGACTCTATTCATAACGATAAGACTAGGTGCATTCAGTCCAAACTTAACTAGGAGTAAGTCTTATTGCCATTGAGAGTTCAAGTTTGTTAATTTGTTTTGTGAGAGGGTTAGCTTACCAATAATACTCATCTTCAAAATGTGGGGGAAATAACCTTATATGTAGGGCGAACCGTTTAACTTTAAAGTCCGATGCACCATCCATTCACGGAGATTTTTAATCCGTTACCAACTTTATTATCGCCTCAACCAACTTCCGACCTCAGTCCGCAGGAAATGACGATGAGAAATACTCAGCTTCTCTGATTATGCTGTGACCGCACATTAAATTTGGCTGCAGGGTAAACCCTTCTTATTGACACGGGATGGTCAGTATCCTGGAACCTGCATTCCTTCGCGACATAAAAATCAAGGTGAACATCAAGGATAATTTCGGCTGCTGCTGCCGGACACTGTGGACCCCATATTTAATTCGCCGTATCAAGATCAATAGATGCACCAGCGTGGTATCGGAATACTCTGTTCTTCGCCTCCTCTATAGATAGGGTGGTATCAAAGTAATCCACGCTCCACCTTCTCTCAAGGTTGACATTCTTCAAGGCATCTCTACTCTTCTTATATGCATACATCGTACCATTTCAAGGCTATATCCGTACAACAAGGACTCAGGCCCTATCAAGTAACAACGCCGGCGTTCAATACTCAATATTTCTGTTACATTCTTGGCAATATGTAGCTGGACGATGTATACGAGAATGAAGAGTGCTTAAGCATCGACGGCCAATCGTCCCAACATGATTTCTCGCCATCAATACTCCTTCGACGTCCTTGTAACATTCACCGAATGTGAAGGTGAGGAAAACTGCTATACGATGAACTCCCGCGTCTAGAACGCCATGCTTTCCTCTCTTCGACTAATCTAGTACAGGTGTGGAGGGAATGCTACACGGTCAGTTTTCAGCTTCCTCAGATCCAAGTGGATTCGGTGTTTGTGTGGAGAGTGTTCCACGCTTTGAGCTGTCATCAAAGGTGTGAAATGGGCTATGTATATTCCCTATTGATGCTGTCCGTGGCTTCAATCCTTGTGAGATCCAGGGGTTGTGCATAGTTCTGTTCATGACCTTCCTGGTTATTGTGATATGAATTATTTGTTGTGCAGAGGACCTGTGTCTTTGGTTTGCTAGAAATTGATAAAAGAAACTACATCTCCCAGTCTGAATTACTACTGTTCTCAATCTATAGCATTCTTTTATCATTTGTCCTCTTGATAACTCAGACCAACAACATAAGCCTTCAGTCATTTCAACCCTTATACCAAGATGCATATCACCTCACATCTCTTTTGGCTTACTGCCTTGGTCGCACCTGGTCTTACTCAGGTAATTTCATATCATGTGAATTTGAAAGACAATTTCTAATATCTCTTAGGTTAATCTCGGAACAGCTGCTCCATATGGTGCATTAGCAGAGTCCGGTGTTACAAACACCGGCCCTACAGTTGTTAATGGTGATGTGGGAACAACTGGCGCAGAAATCATAGGATTTCCTCCAGGACTTGCTACTGGAACCCTTGAAACTGCTACCAACAGCGTAGCTCAAGCAAGAGCAGATGCTCTTACTGCATACAATACTGCCCAAGGTCTTACAGGTGGTATTGACTCAACGGCTAATTCTGAGCTTGGAGGCCAAACCCTTCAAGCAGGAATCTATAGCTACACAAGCGGCGTATCTCTCACTGGCATTTTAACTCTTGATGGCGCGGGTAACTCTGATGCCACTTGGGTCTTTCAAATTTCATCGACTTTGATCACGGGTTCTGCATCTGCTGTGGTTTTGATCAATGGAGCTTCGGCATGTAATATTTATTGGGCTGTTGGTATGTTGAAACGTTTCTATCCAATCGCGATTTTCTTCTAAATCACAATAATCTCTTTCCATCAATCCTTAACCTTGTACCTCAACAAATATTGACTATTCCTTCTCTTTTAAGGAAGTTCGGCCACACTTGGTTCAACAAGTGCTTTCGTTGGAAATATTTTATCCTCCGCATCAATAAGTTTGACAACTGGAGCAACTGTGCAAGGTGGCCTCTACGCCGGAGCTGCCGTTACATTGGATGATAACATCGTCTCACCCGGAAGTTGTAGTCCTATTGTAACTACATCTTCATCGAGTCTATCGTCCACATCGACAGCTTCTCTCAGCTCAACAACATCCACTCTACCAATTACTTCTACCACTACTACTTCGTCGACCAGTGTGTCCCCAACATCCACAACCACATCAACTTCTGAAACCTCTACAAGTACTTCAACTTCTCAAACATCGTCTTCAACATCGTCTCCAACATCGTCTCAAACATCGACAAGCAAAAGCAGTTCCAAAACTACGTCTGTAAAGACTACATCTACATCAGTTGGGGGAGGATATGGATATCCCACGACGTCAAGTACAAAGAAGACGACCTCTACATCAGCTGGGGGAGGATATGGATACACTACAGTCCCGACCAGCAAAACGACCCTGACCACATCGAAAAAGACAACGTCCACATCAGTTGGAGGAGGATATGGATATACCACAGTCCCAACCAGCAAAACGACCCTGACTACATCGAAAAAGACAACATCCACATCAGTCGGAGGAGGATATGAATGTCCCACGACCTCAAGCACAAAGAAGACGACTTCTACAACTTCCAGCAAAGCCACTGTTCCTACATACGGTTATGGAAAGCGTGCTGTGGTTGAACAGTAGATGGATGGTGCTACATGTATACCGGAATTTGACTCAGTTCATGTTGCATTTTAGTTTCTTTTGTTTTCAGTTCGACCGGAAATAGATTCTTAAGTGTGTTCTTGGAAATGTTACTTGCAATATTAGCTGTAAGAGGAGGGAGGAAACAGCCTAGCTTAAGAGTGTGAAAGAAAGTTAGTTTGATTTATATATTTGCGAAAATGGATAGCTCATGAGATTCCAAATTGCAACTCCTGGAGTCATTGTGCTGAGTGCTGTAACACCAATAAAAAATCAGTGGACGGCATATATAAGTTTATAACATCTTCTGGAAGACTCATATGCAAAATTGGGAGTCTCTGAGACAGTATATGGAAGCCTCTCAGTGTGGAGAAATCTCACGGTCGTATAATGGGAGATGGGTCTTCAGTAGGTGACTTGTCTAGAGACCAGCGCAATATGAATAAGACCGTCCCAAGGAGAGTTGAACCCAAAGCAGCTATGAAACGTCTTTTCAGGATACTAGTTTGATATCTTTGCGGGCGCAGTCTAATAGGAGCAGTTACAAGGAGGGGAGCTCGCTCGTTGTTGTGCATCGTCTCGTCTGGGCGTCTCTGTCGTTTCTTGCAACCCTCAAGAATCGTTCCACTCTGCTAAATTGAAGGCAGTATGAAGTTGTTGGATGAGCTTATCCTGAATCTCCACGTGATATCTTTTCTCGAAGTGGGGTGCGGCACAGCCCCACCAACGAACGTAAAGCAAGTGAGTTGTATTCCAACAACTTTCCAACAGACTACATTGGATGGATCGTCGCGAGAGCCTTGTGAAACATTTCTGTAACTGAGAGTATGCCACGTAATAAATTTTGTACCATCGTGGCTGCCTAAATTTACCCCACTGAGTTGTTGAATGAATTTGTGAACCTTTATCAAAGGTTGCAACATACTGGTAGGAGGCTGCAGGTCTATCACCAACTTCATCACGCAATTTTGATTTATCTAGATGGAACACGATTATCCCTCATTACATATTCATGCCTCGGAAACAGCGTCGACAAGGGCCGCAGGCGGCTTTGTCTGATGGATTACCTACCCGCAACCAGTATAATCCGCGACCAAAAGTAAGAATCCAATCACTAGGTGAAGGTTGCATTTTATGGCTCCCAGCGAGAAACGAGAACGAGAGCGGGAAGATCATTTGCATCAGAGATTCTTGTTGCTTTGGCAGTGAGCTTGACAATGAAGGCTATAACCATCCTGTTTTGGTTTTGAAGATTAGGCAAGATGGAATATGTTCCTTCGCGCAGGCAAGTATTTCAGAAGCTTTTCAAAGTCGTAGAGTTAATAAAACACAGGTTACTTCAAAAGAGCAGAAAAACAGAAATAAAAGGGGCAGAGCGATCGACCGCTTGCCAATATCACATCATTCTACGACCGATCTAGACGAGACCGTTGCGGGGGCATTAAATCTCGAAGAAGGAAATATGAACCGCCAGTCGTACGTGAAAACCCAACATATATTCGACGTACACATCACACAACTCCGTGCACGTAGTTTCTCCAACAAGAGCAAACCCTCCGACACACGCCTTACACGCGAGAGCTATGAACATCTTGCGCAAAGGTTTGGTATCCAGGAATATGAACGTTGGGTTCCTACGGAGTTGCTCGTCCAAGGATTTGGAGGATACAAACCTGCCCCTCCTCAAGTTGTGCCAGTGCAGCCGAGGAGAAACAACATCCCCTTAACAGTCAACAGAACAATTTCTGCGCCTGATCCAGGCGCGCGACTGCCCCTCCTTTACTCAAGCGACATTCCAAGACAGCAGATGCGACGGAAGGACATTGCTTGGGGAGACTTGGAAACAAATGGACGAGGAACGCCTCCTCCTGACGCTACTGACAGTCCTCTGGGGTTTATTGGATACGTTCTTCGTTTTGCAGGATGTGTGGCATGTGCAGCTATTGGTTATTGGGCTTTCAAAGCTCTTGGGGATGTTTAGGAATAGAGTGAGTGAAGGGTGAAGGCTGAAGGTTGACGAGAAAAGTATTAGTGGAGTGCGGGGTAGGGGATAAAGTGGATAGTAATGAAGGGGAATAAATGGAGATGAGTTTGCAATCATACACATGCCGTAGGCTGATCTTTTTGGGGTATTTGTGCTGCAGGGTAGGTGGAGAGATGTTGAATCGATGAGTATTGAGGGGATTTGGGGCCGCAGTAGTGTGCAGTGATAGATAAGAATATAATGGATGACTGAACACTTAGAATCCTTAATGCACTTCGTCGAGCTGCATCTCTTAGACTCGTTGTGCTGAGCGTTTTACTCTTCATCAACGTCCATTAGCGGACTGTAAGTATGATACTTCCTGGCAAGATGAACATCCACGGGAAGTCTGAGGAGCAACTTCCATGAACGGCTTTGGCTTGGAAAGGGCCCCGACGATGATGGCTTCTTAATTGCTTGATGATCGAGGAGATTTAGAAACGCAACTAACATCAGGTCGTTGAAATCATGCTTGATGACACTAGGATCATCGTACAGATCGAGAGTAACCAAATGACGTCGGAAACGACATGATAGGATATATTAATTCTGTGCAACCTCAGAGTCGCAACAATGTGGAGACTGTGAGGTCGAACATCAGCTGCATCGACTACCATTTGTCTATGCTTATTCTTACTAGGTAAGATTACGTATCGCTCTCTCCGAAGTCACTTGTCGCATCACAGCGCACGATACATTCCCACTAACACAAGTTTCAGTACCGGAAGCAACCCAACGGCACAACAGTTACATCCCCATCTCAGCGTATCACTCTAGCATACCTGTTCTAAACATATCCAGGTACTACCGAACATCAAACTTCAGACGAAGATCCTCCTACGATAGATACACAAAACATAGCAACCTTACTCTTTTCTCCTTAACCTCCTCTCGCTTTCACCGCAACATCACCATCAATACCATCAAATCGCATCTCATCTCACCCCCATCGCTCGTACCACAATCCTACGTACAGAGCCGTCCACCGACGTTCCCCAAGTCCGTAAATTTCCCCATGGAGCAAACCTCCCTACTGGCAGCACCGCTACCGACTTCCCCGAACGTTCTAAAAACAGAGTCTTGTACCTACACCACATTGTGTTTGAGTAAATGGTAGCCTTGAGCTGGCTGCATGCACGTCAGATAACACACATACATGCATACAGTCACACACACACATATGCATCTGCGCTGCATGCCCAGGTGATGAACTTCAGACGAAAAAGGAGAACTAGAATAGGATGGGAAGGATTTACGGCAGTTTCTCTTGGGAAAAGGTCATGGTGGCTTGTGTGCAGCGACAGGATGGGCTGGGACGCCTTGTTGTGGCTTTTCTTAGTGGTCAGCCCCCTGAAGGTTGCACCGGAGGGTGGTATTTAGAAGAACTTTCGAAGGTTCTTTGCTTGTGTGGGGCTTGTGGATCGAGATTTGTGCTGACTGTGGGCAACGAGAAGGGACTTCTAGAAAGCATGGATATGAAGAACATTAATTGATCATAACTCCTCATGTCGTTTCGTTAAAGCTAGTATACATTCATGAATTAATAGTGAGAAAGAAAATCGTCGTCGGTACATGAAAGCAGATATAGAAAAGAGAAAAGAGAAAAAGAAAGGGGGAAAAAAGAGAAATCGTCGCCCGCTTGCTCGTTGTGACCCAAATTGAAAGAAGAACAGATCCCACAAACTTTTAATAATACAGCACTCCAACCCATGATAATAATCGTACAACAATTCATCCTCCCCGTTTGATATCGCTATCCTTCTCTTTAATCTTTATGCAAGTTAGTCATTACTCAATTAATACATCCCTCAATCTATCGATTTCTTCCTTCAAACATCCCTTGTTACACCTCCATGGTCTGATATAACCCCTCTTCTTGAATGATAATAAATCTTCTCTTAATTCTTTGGCTAATTGTAGTAACTCTTCGTTACCCCCCAGTAGATCCCTGTTGCATTTATCGTCGAAGTTCATAAGAAGCGGGAACGATGAACGGAAAAGAGCGGTCAGGACACTGATAAGGAGGTTGAGTACATGTTTGTGGTCTGTTGTGGTTGTGGCTGGTTCTTCGGCAGATGCATGTTGCGTTGCTAGATCATATTAGCCGTCTGTATACCTTGGATGAATAATGGATGATAATACTAACAAGAAGGATTCCTCCCACTCGTGTTAACGAGATAATCTGCTCTCGAACTATGCAGTCGAGTGAGTAACCAAAACACTAGCGCGACGGGGACCAGAGCATCCTTCGCCAGTTGACCTGATGTTCTGAACACCAATCGCTGTAGTTCCTCGTACACAGATTTCTCGGCGTTGTACAGTAACTGGTATAATTTGGTTTCGATTTGAGCCCGGACTGCGGGGTAGTCCGCCGATACCGTGGCTGGCTGATTAGTGCTGGCAATTATCTTCACCCCATTATGGAGTACATAATTGAATGCCATAAGTTTCGTCATATTAGCAACCAGGGTCGCCTTGTTCACGTCAGCTTGTTATTCATCAGGTAGTAGGGAGACCCCAATGGAATGACTTACGTGAGGTAACTTTTGCTGGGCGTAAGCGATCCCAAAAAGAAAGGAGGAAGAATTATCGTTATGAATTTTGTTGAATCGGTAGGTGTACACTATAGCCCATTTCTGAATAATCTCCGCAGATATGGAACCAGGATCAAGGAGACTGACAGTTTCGGGCTGTCTTGAAACATCCATGGGGACGGAAGATGGCTGGAGGTTGCTGACCCTCTGAATTTCGAGTCGTACCCCGGCATCCAGAGTTGATGTTGGTACGTCAATGACTTGAACCTCCAGAAGCCAGGAAGTCGGACCTTTGCCGTCAATTTTCATGGTCCGGCGTTGACCATATGCCACGGGAAAGGTGATATCAAAATCAACCACACGATCTGGTCGACTACTCCGGTAGACTATGACGTTAGTTGATGATCAGGTAATCGCAGGATTAACTCACAATCAGATACCGTAAGATCAACGAACGGAGACTCTCGCGTACATAGAAGTGTTGCTGATTCGAGGTCTCTGGTCCGACGGACACATAAGTGACATGGTTTGCTTGTTCCACACTTCAATCATCAGTAATCAACGATCAGTTGGAATACAGAAAACGTACAGTTCGTTTTCTGAACTTGCACTGAATGCAGGCCCCAACGTTTCTCACGGCCTCGACCTTCTTCTTGCCTTGGGGTGTGAAAGCACTTCGAGTCTTGCGCTTGGAACTGGAGTTGACATTGACCTCGAAGACTGAACTCAGTGACTCTTGCGATGCAATTGGCTGATTTTCCTGTTGGACCAGAGCTGGTATTCTTACATCCAGCTTGAAAACGTTTGCATTTGGCGGCCCCGATGTCTTTGAAGCACTAGACGCACGAGCTTTCCTCTCGTGGCCTTTGGTTGATTTGGGAAGCTGAACGTCTTGGCATGCTGGCTCTGAATGGCATCTTGTTTCTTCGTGCTGCTCAGAGTCGACATCACTAAACTGTTCCGCGGATGCTCTTGACGACGTCGTTACATGCGTATAGTGTAGCCCTTGGTCCATACCATCAACGACTCCATGAGCCCCAAGTTGAGGAGCAACATTCTGTGGTTGTTGAAAACCCGTTTCCACGCCTGAAAACACCATTTGCGGAGAGTATGGCCGATCGCCAAACATGGAAGGTAGTGAGAACATTTCCTCACTAAGATAAAAGTCCGAGGCCGGAATCCCATCAAATGAAAGAGACTGATCGGCGGCATTTTGATAATTGCCGTAACGATTGGATTGATAGAACTCATCACCCATACTGGCATCAGGAAATGAATTTGTGAAGTTCCAGTCTAGATGATGAGATGTCAGCGGCTTGCCGGCTATGGCTGATGATAACAACATACTGGAGTATCGAGTATGCCCTTCCTTGGTAAATTTGAGGCAAAATGTGAAGTGGTGATTTCGAGATTGTCGTCCGTCTGAAGATCATTTGTACTCAGGCTTTACTATTTCCGGGCATGAAAGGAGATGTGTTGGCTTGTGGAGGAAACATAAGACTGTCAGTAAGATGTGAGAAACGAAGGGTTCCTTGCGACCCCACGACGAGACTGGTGTGAGGGTATGTATGCTGGTGTGTTACATTGACGGAGGTGGAAGCCATGTGGTCTCCAGCCATGTTCCTGCATAGTTGGACGTTGTGATGAAGTGTAAGATGCAGGCACCATCTTACTGAAATGACGACGAGGAGGTAATGTGACTGGATGGAACTGCAGCATCTTACCAGCATGTCGGTAAAATAGAACGTTTCTAGAAGATCGCTCGAGTTGACGCAACCATCATTCCCTGTCTGACACATGGTGGGCTTCCTAATCGAGAACACCGCATCTGGTGCCGGACAATCTCACCCATGGACGCACCAATGAGAGGCAGCTGTGCCCCAGTATCGCGTGGAAAATTTTGATCTGGGGGCTAAAAACGAACTAATTGACGGAGTAAGCTGCATAAAAGCATGCATACACGTGCTTTGCAAGCAGTTTGTGCTGTCGAAATCCCTCAATGGGGTAAGTGATCGCGAATATTCCAAAAATATAAAGAATCTGTTTTGTCAAACTGCAAACCTTATCATCCGCGTTTGCTGATCTCTGTCGCGACATGCAGATGAAACACGCCGTTGTACGGAATTGATTCAAGGCACCAAAAGTACTTGTTTCCCCCATGCTGTCCCATTTTCGCTATTTTCATCGCTTTCGTCAATTTGGTCCAATCCGAATTTGCCAATTATTTGCACACCTCCACTAGCACCCAATTTTAGATTCCCCTTTTCGATCATTTTGATCATTCTCACCACCGCTTCTCTGCCATACATGAACCTACCTGGTGTTCCTAAACTTCTCAACATCAGTGAGATATAATTTACCTCGATATTGCCGAATATCCCACCCATGAAAGATACCCTTCCAAACGGTCGCAATGCAGCCATGGCCGATGCAATGTGAGTTGACCTAGCTGCTGCATTAGGTGAAAAGTCTATGTGTGCCTCTGCACCCTTTCCCCCGTTGCCTGCTGCTGGGATCATTGCTTGCATGTCATTGTCTTGATCTCCTGTCAGTACGACCGTCCGAAGTCTCCCAGTCGCATTGAATGTTTCCCTAAGGCTTGCCAGCGTCTGCTCGTTGCGGCCACACGCGACGACCGAAGCTCCCATGGCCAACGCTACTGTCACAGCGCTCGCTCCAAATCTTCCAGTAGCTGGAGATACGATCACTGTTTCCCCCGGAAGGAGATTAATGTCGGCAAGTCCGCCAAATGGTACTAGGTAACCTATGCAACCTTATCAGATTTATCGCGATTTAGAAGCGCGGGTTGACTTACTAGATATGTTACATAATCATCAATAGTGTAACCAAGCTCACCGCATATCAAAATCTCGTCGAGTGCGAAAACACTCAAGAGGGAATTTCGCATACTCCACGAAGGTTCCATGCCTCCATTCGCTCTCCGTTAATTTCATTGCCACGCCCCCATGCAAGCCCATCAAAATGGCCAAATCAGGATCGTCCCTCGCACGTATTGTGGTATCGCAATAAACCAATTGCCCAGCTGCTAGAGAAACAGCGTCGGGGCCAACAGAATGAACTCTTCCAATTGAACTCCCTCCTGGTGTGAGGGGTAAGGTCATTGGATAAGGCAATGATCCATCAAATACCGAGGAAAGATACGAGAGAACAAAGATGCCCAGAATCTTGATAACTACAGATCCTGGACCGCTTGTAGGTATTGAAACCTCATCTAGAATTAACGGTTCTCCTTTGGATTTGAGACGAAGTGCCCTCTGGGTTGCCATGCTAGTGTAATGCGACAGAGCGAATTGCAGAGGAATGATGTGAGTTCCACCCCGCGGCAAAGCATCACGTTTTGTTATGAACTATATACAACTATTGCTCTTCATCGTCTTACAAGCTGGGCAATCGTAACGGACTTATTACATTGACAGATTGGAAATAATGGACCTAGACAACTTAACAGCGGCGCATAAGTACAATCGGTGGGACATTCAACCGTCTCATGCATTGCTCAGCGGATGACCTGTGGGGAGCAACAGCGTGCTTGGATGCCTATAATCATATGCAGCTTTGTACGAAGGTGTCATAGCATCACTGGTCATCGTAGCACCTTGCTGCTGAGAAGAGAGCTATCTCCGAGCCTAATCCCACTCGAGGGAAGAAATCATGCCACACTCCGAGATGGACATCCACAGAAAACTGACAATTTGAGAGCTGCACCGCAACCGAGAATTGCAGAAGCTTGAAGCCGAGCGCAACTGGAGATGCTTCGCGAAGTTGCAATTTCTTCACCTTACATGTCTTTCGTGGCTGAGGAAGTAATACAATGGGCAGTGAGAATCGTGTCGCGTCGCTTACCTAAGCGCCTAAGCCCCACCAGTTAGTCGGAGCTCCGGAGCTATCACCAGAAGTCCCGGCGCGGTGCTGCTCTCCTATTTCTCTAGGACCTAACGATTTCAACCCGAGCACGATGGCCACCGCAGATGCAAAACCGTTCCTTGTACAATGGCTGGTTGACACCCGACCTCTATGGCCAATTCGTGGTAAGGATAAGCCCAGGGAAGAAGTTGCGGAGTTGAGAACAGTTGTGCGTACAGCGGACCATCCACTTACTCCAGTCTGACAATACACCGGTAGGCATCGCAGGTTTTGGCGTTACTCTCGAAGTCTGAGCAGGAAGCTGTCTTGAAGTACTACCATATCAAAGATGCAAAAATGAGTCTAGCCTCGCAGCTTCTGAAGCATCTCGTCATCACGAAGTACTGCAAAGTTCCCTGGTCGAAGAGCACGATAACACGAGCGGCGAACGGCAAGCCCTGCTACATACCTACCGGAGGCCAACCGCATATCGAATTTAACGTGAGTCATCAAGCTGGCCTTGTCACATTAATCGCAGTCATTGGAGGGGATGGGAAATCAAATGTCGGGACAGATATCGTATGCGCAAATGAACGATTCTCGAACGACTACAAATATATCGAAAAGAACGGTTTCTTCGACTGGGTCGATATGCATGGAGAGGTTTTCGCGGAATCTGAAATTGAATTCATGAAGCACTCCGTGATTGGACTCGAGAAGATTTTACCTGGAAGAACAATTTGTGAGACCGGGAACGAAGCTCTTTCGCAGTGTCAATTGAGAAACAGACAAGTGGATGTTACGGTTCTGGACGACGACGATAATGGTACCGCGAAACTCAAGGTCAATAGTAATGTGGCCATTGACGCGAAGATCCGGAGATTCTACGCCATGTGGTGTTTACGAGAAGCTTATGTGAAAATGACTGGAGAGGCGTTGCTTGCGCCATGGTTGAAAGATCTGCAAATATGCGACGTGCGAGCTCCGAGCGCTGCCGCTTCCGATGATCCGGGTTTGCTCACAGTTGGGGAAATGTCGAGTAACTATCGTATCATATTTAAAGGCAAAGCAGTCACCAATGTTTCGATGGAGTTGACTGCACTGGGCTCCCATTATATGATTGGTGGCGCTCTGAGGACGGAGAGCAATGTCGGCTTAGCACTGGGCACTTGGGAGCAAATAGATCTTGAAAAGGATGTCTTAGAGCTTGGAGAGCCTGCAAATGAATAGACGGGTCCCACAAGACTCTTGACTATCCACGCTTTGGAAGATTGTCTTGGTGACGGAAGCCAATGCGTTTGCATTATGCGCGAATGAAGATTCGGGCGACATCAAGGAAACTCTCATAACGGCATCTTGAATTGTTTTGTTTTGCCTTGGCCATTGGTAGAAGGCATCATTCATGACGTTAAATTCCTTTGTCAAGCACGAAATGATTGGCCCCCTCACACAGTAAGCTTGACGAGAGCCTGGAACCATTACGAGAGGTTGATCTTCACTGTTTGGGGCATAGGTCAACCAACGGGCAGGAGGTCTGACACTAGCGCTTGACCCACTATTCCACTTCTACCCCAGATCTTCACTCAGTCCATATCTACTTTCCCATACGGACCAACCGGATTTATGTCATCCAATAGGAGCATTTGTGATCTCAGTATCTCGTCATTGACACAACTCTCTTAATGAAGCTCCGACAACAGAGCTATTAGAGATCCAAGCGGATGCTAAGATCACATATACCGAACATGCCATGAAAGATTCATATTCGTAGTAAACATGTCGCGAGAAATCTCCGGCCTAATAAAGGTTGCTGTTTATGGTAAAGTTCCGTGCATGGAACAGAATCCTGGCCTATCCGTATTACGATGCCGAGGATGTTGCAACCTCATGACGGTTTCTTGTGTAACGTACGTCCTACCCCTCTTCAAGGAGAGAACTGCGTTTGGGTCACTATTTTAGCAATTGAAAGTAATATAAGATCATTCTACTGCATGAAAAACGTTTACTGTAAAAGAAATTGTCACCGGTAATGGCTTGGTCTTCCAATACAGCATTCCCAGACCATCAAGATGATCAGGGTCCTACCAGAAGGGACTTCGCCACGAAACATAACAATAGTAACAACGAATATGGAAGTGGTCCGGGTCTCATAGACCCTGGTGATAAGTTCCAGAGATCTGATTCTGCGTACAATGAGCATTTAGACAAAGCTGTGAATGCTGTCGGGCCTGGACCGTCGCTAAAATCTACAGGACGATCGAAGAGCCCCGAGTATGGATACGCCGAACACCATGAGCATCGACGGAGGAGCTCGGCTCTGTCGCCACCTATTGGAGAACTAGATTTCACTGACTTGAGCCCGGCGGGTACGAAAACTACAAAGATATCACGGAAAAGTGTCGAACATCAAGAAAATTTGTCATCCGTCCGCACACATTTGGGACTAGAGCGGGAAGCACCGGTCCTTGAGGAGCACGATGATTATCTCCATTCGCGTTGGAGTGCAGTACGATATGTGTTGAGAGAGCCACTTGCGGAATTCTTTGGCACGTTTATCATGGTGCTTTTCGGAAATGGAGGTGTAGCGCAGGTCTTATTAAGTGCTGGGCAACAAAGCGCTCCGGGCAAGGACGGTTATGGAAGTTATCAGAGCATCAATTGGGCGTAAGTTAACTGGTCTTTACCAACAAGCTCGATAATGACATCGCTTTTAGGTGGGGTATTGGTGCTATGTTAGGCATTTATGTTGCAGGTGATTCTGGAGGGTTCCTGAACCCGGCCATTACCTTCTCGTTCTGCGTATACCGCAAACTACCGTGGCGTCGATTTCCTATTTACTTTCTTGCCCAGTTTCTAGGTGGACTTTGTGCGGCGGGGATCATATACATCAATTACATCAATGCAATCGACAGTGTTGAGGGCCACGGCATCCGGACTGTACCACCATCTCCGACTGCGACGGCAGGCATTTTCTGTACATACCCGCAAGCCTTCCTCACGAAAACTAGCCAGTTTTTCAGCGAATTTATCGCGAGCACGGTACTCATGCTTGTTATCTTTGCGCTGAAGGATGATTCGAATCCTGGGGCGATGGGCAAGAGCGGTGCCGGACCGATGTTTCCTCTTGCGCTACTCTTCCTGATATTTGGTCTAGGTGCATGTTTTGGGTAAGATCTTTCATACAAAAATTGTATCTGTGCCATATTATGTCTGAACTGACGTCCCGATTTTTAGGTGGGACACAGGCTATGCCATCAACCTCGCTCGGGATTTCGGGCCACGCCTCATGTCCTATGCTGTAGGGTATGTTGGTGTATGGAGCGCTGGGGGATACTACTTCTGGATTCCAATGGTCGCACCATTCTGTGGATGTTTGTTTGGAGGATTATTGTATGATGTTTTTGTTTACACGGGTCCGGAAAGTCCAGTCAACAATCCTTGGATTGGGATTCCCATCACCTACAAAGCTTGGCGGAGAAGAGCAGCTAGGAGGGGCTTGATGAAGAGGAAGGAAACAGAAGGTGATGATATTGAGAAGGGGCGGTGATGATGTTGTTAAGTTCTGGAAGAGTAAGTGGAGCAAAAAGCTGTCTTGGGTCTTGGCTGTCATCAAGTGCAGGGGTCCGGTTAGCGTGCTTATGCATACTGTATGTTTAGATAGAAGGTGCGGATCACCACAATAGTTTACATGCTAGTCACAAAACTTAATATGAACCTACGAGTAGATGGCATCAAATACTAGACCATATGTAGAAAATGATCATCTTGTCTACAACATCGATGTGTTTTCAAGACCTCCACAGAGACAATACCGAACATTAACCGTGCCTGGGAGCCGAGGTCCCTTCTTCATGAAGTGTGTGTTCCACAACATACTGCATTAGATAAGATATAAAAGGACAAATGAGCTGTCATATTTCAACAGCAAACGAGCAAACGAGCAAAAAAAGCCGAACGAAACTCACAGAGTCTACAAACCGTCTACTCCTACAGTTCACACCACAAACATGGCATCTCCGAGCAGCAATTCACAATTCACGCCGTTCGGCTCTCCTATTCCTTATGCAGAGCCTCTGTGGTACTCCAGAGATATATCGTTGCACTACAACGATTCACACCGCCAATTACGCCAATCCGTACGCAAATATGTAGACGAAGAGATACTGCCCTACGCCTTTGAATGGGAATCCGCTGGCAAAGTGCCATATGCTGCACGTGCCATCCTGATCACTCGTGTACAAATAATGCTGATCCATCACATAGGCGTTCAAGAGACATGCGGAGCTTGGCTATCTGGCTCTGGGTGCTGGGATTGCTAACTTCCCCTTACCGGGCGGTATCCCGTTTGCAGAATGGGATTCATGGCACACGTTGATCGTCACCGATGAACTAGCTCGTGTGGTGAGCTCACACCGCATATTCCTAAGGTAGACGTGGCTTCCATGAATACTAACACCTCATCTAGGGCTACACCGGTGTTCTCTGGGGTCTAGGAGGCGGTAACGGTATTGGAGTTCCCCCAATCGTCAACTACGGAACAGAGGATCAGAAAGCAAGGTTTCTTCCAGGTGTAGCAAACGGCAGTATTCGATTTTGTCTTGGGATCACCGAACCAGATGCCGGATCTGATGTAGCGAATATCAAAACGACTGCCGTCCGCGAAGGCAGTCACTATATCGTAAATGGATCGAAGAAGTGGATCACTAACGCCATCTGGGCAGATTATGTCACCGCTGCTGTTCGAACAGGTGGTCCTGGCGCCGCAGGGATCTCACTCCTCATTATTCCGCTGAGCTCTAAGGGCGTAAGTCGACGACCTATGCATAACTCTGGTGTAAATGCTTCCGGAAGCACCTTCATAACCTTCGAAGATGTTCTTGTTCCTGCCGACAATCTACTCCACAAGGAGAACCGTGGCTTCGAGGTCATCATGTCGAACTTCAACGCCGAACGAAAAAGTATTGCCACATCTGCTATCCGACTGAGCAGAGTGTGTGTCGAAGACGCCTGGAAACATGCTTCGTCACGAGAGACTTTCGGAAAGAAGCTAATAGAGAATGCGGTCATTCGCGCGAAGTTCGTAAAGATGGGAAGGATGATCGAGCCTGCGCAGGCGTTCCTCGAACAGCTCACTTGGTTGGCAGAAGCGGATAGAAAGACAGGCACGAATAATATAAGGCTTGGAGGTATGACTGCGCTGCTGAAAGTGATTAGCACGCGATGTTTGGAGAAGTGCGTGAGGGAAGCGCAGCAGGTAATGGGGGGCTTAGGCTATGCGCGCGGAGGAAAGGGGGGAAGGTTCGACATCACCGTTCATGATCCTTTCATCTCTTCGCTAACGTTTGCCTCAGGATCGAAGCTATTTCGAGAGATGTGCGAGTAATGGCTGTTGGTAAGTTGCTCTGTGATTGTGCCATTGCTCGTATTCGTTTGAATCGGCGCTAATACTGTTTCTGTAGGAGGTGGCAGTGAGGAGATCATGACTGAGCTCGCGATCAAGGAAGAAGTGAAAGATCTGAAGAACTATCGGACTAAATATAGCAAGCTGTAGGGTCATTCGCTCATGGCGTTTCCTGTTTTGTCCGTTCTCGGCGCTTCCATCAGCTATCTGCCGCGATGTGCCGCAGTCTCGGGGTAAGTTATGGCTGATAAGAGGTGATCGATGAATCATGAGCCAATAGGAGAGAGTCATTAACACACATCAAAAGGATTCACAGAGATTCCAACAGCTATTGTCGATGTCGTTCGATCTTTTTTTTCTACTTCATACTCCAGTGAATCTAATCTCAGCTGGGTTGAAAGAGAACCTTTCTGGGTATCTCGCCTATAAAAAGCCTGCCTCGCCTCATCTCAGCTTTCCTCCTCTCTTCCACCCATCTTTCAGACACCAGAAGCATTAGAACTTGAACCAACATCACTCAGCGTCAACCTTCCACCCAAAACCACTCTTTCTATCAAAATCCTCTACTGTTTTCTCCTCGAGGCATCTGCTTAACCTTTAAAAACGCTGGAAACACTTCGCTTTCCTTGAAAATTCTTTCGATCTTGCTAGACAATTTCTCGTACTTCACGTCTGCCGCACTGTCAATTCATTTATTCACAGACATTTGATCCTGCTTCTATTTTACTTCGCAGTAATTCAGCTTCAACTGTCTCTTTCTTAATCATGGCACTCCTATTTCTTCGGATCCATGTCAGTGAAAACAATGGCCATCCGGTTCTGGACTTACCTACTAGCCCGTGCAACTGCATCGGAAGGAGAGTCATTGACCTCCAGAAGATGAGAGCCAGAAACAATGCTGAGTCGAGCAAAGCATCGAATCAAAACACCCGAGGTATTACACCAGTAGGGGTCGGACGGCCTCAAAAGGTTTTAGGGGGAGAAAGTGCGATGAAGACAGTTACTCTATGCCAGCAGCATACACTTGGTAAGTTAAATCCTCTTTCACTCCGTTATCCTTCAGTCGCCAGTGTGTTCTTTTTGATTCTCTGCCGTTCCGAAGTTCGATCTAACCCACAACTAAACAGTTGAGATTTTCTCCTCCTATACCCTGCCGAAACAATACTTTCAGCCTCCCGACACATCTGAGCCCAATCTTATTCGTCTTTCGTTCGGAACATTCAAATCGAGTAGTTTCAATTTTCAACTGCTTGATGCTCTGACGATCCTCGACGAGCAGCCAGAGAGCCGTATGATTGTAAGACCATTATTCGACGACAGTAGTCACAACAGTGAGATCCTAAGAGTTCTTGAGCGGGGAAGGGCCATTGCTCTGACATACAATTATTCGTACTTGAGTGATCTAGCAACCGAGGAAAAGAGCACGGTAAGCAAGGTACGAATCCGCCGCCTGGTCAATCTCGCATTGATCATTGACGATTCAACCCGCCAAAACACCATCAAGCAGTCACAAGTTTCCCCCGGCTCCTCTCTGCGACCAAAATCAGCAGAAGACCCCCCCGCCACTGCCTCCGGCAATAATTCCACAAAACACGAATCCAATTCCGACAGCCATTACCTTGGGCCCGGCCTTCAAATAGTTGTTCAAACATTGATGGTTTCAAAACCCGAGGACGGCTCCTTGGTCCCGGGTAAATGTAAGACGCGAAGGTTCTGCAAATCGAGAACCAGTACGATGAAAGTATTTCAATACCTTTATCCCGCTCAAGATCGTGGCATCGCCAGTGGAAATCAAGGCCTGTGGACGTATATGATGCGCCTGATTTATCCCGACTTCTGCTTCGCCATATGGGACCGCGGCATTACTACAGGGAACTAAGGCCTGTGGACTCAAGTCACTCCTAGTTCTTCGGAACATGTCAGTGAAAACAGTGGTTATCCGGTTCTGGACTTACATGATGCGCCTAACTTAATTTGTCTGCAGAGGAATTTTAAAGCCACTGGAGTTTTTGGGGGCTCCGCTCCTGTCGCGAGAGATGAGGAAGGAGAGATTATCACCACCGTTTCAACAGGAGCAATCTTGGATGGAATCAAGGATCTCCATAATCCATACGACCTTGCGCTCCTTTGTATTCTTCTTTTCCTCGAATGTAGAGCCCAGGCATTCAACTCTGTACCAAAAATTTCTGAAGCCCTAGTCAGAAGTCCTCATCTCCGCGACATTTCCCGTCGTATCACGGCCTTGCGGTTCTGCATTCTACTTTTGTTTGATGGTTCACCCACAATGTGCCCAGCCTTGGAGGCGGGCTTGAAGCGCTTCGAGGATTCTTCCAGAGTGTCCGACCTGCTACAGGCAGGCTCTTGCTCAATGTGGACGTGTCCCACAGCGTTTTCCTTACGCCTGGTCCCTTGGTGCAGGTTTTCGGAGTGTCCTGTCGTATTACGCCCTTGCGCATTCTACTATTGTTTGAAAGTACACGCGGTTCGGATTCGTTTCGGATGCCATTTCTACCAAAATCCGACAGCAAGCATATGAAGCCGCGATTGTGCTACTATTGAAAGACGAACAACTCAGGCTCGCCAACCATCGAAAAGAAAAATTTCATCCTACTCCGCCCCTGGTGTCGCAGCATTGCCGCGCCACTTCTCGTAGCGTCAAAGAGTTGCAGGTGATACTTTCATTGCAAGTCATCTGCATTACGGCCTTGCGCTTCTACGCATTCTACTATTGTTTGAAAGTTTCAGATGATGCTTTCATTGCAAGTCATCTGCAATTTCTAAAGAAAGAAATCCCTTATAATGTCTATCGAAGAGCTCTCAGGCTCGATGCCGCCCGATGCCAGTGTTTCACCAGGACAAGCTACAAGCAGCGGCAGTCCGAACACAAACCCAAGTGCTCAAACTCCGGAAAGTCCGCCTAGTCCTCAACTGCTAGTGTAGGAAAGTCCTCAAGTCGCTAGTGAGTTCCTCCTTCCTGCACAAATTCTAGTGAAAGCACTTTTAGTATTGAGCTAACTTCGCCTTGAAGCTCGCTTCTTGTTGCTAGATCGACATCCGCAGAGAGCTTTAGACAGCCTGCACACAGCACACCTAGTCAGTATCGACATTCCATATCCTTCGGTTGGCAAAGACACACAGAGACACAGCTGCGAATTGGTTTCACCAGAATTAGGGTGGTATTGATGGATTAATGGGGATAAGGACTGGCGATGGATACGTATTGATGGTGAAGATTTTTCTTTTCGAATCGTCCGTTGGACTTTTCATTGAGGCATTAGGTCTCCGAAGGAACAAATTCAACTCCCATTTCGCATCTCTCAAGATAGTTACAAAAGTGCTCCCCGTGAATGTATATAGCAATCCTTAACATCTTAAAGAGCAAGTGTAGGTGTCTTATAACACTATGTATAAGCAGATCTTTCAAGTAACGAGAAGTGTCAGTAAACGGCAGACAGCAAAGAAGGAGCCAGAGACTCTTTGAACTAACTCTTGGAGCTTGTAAACTACAATCTATCAAAGGTTACTAATGACAATTAATACTGATGGAGGAGGTAGGGAAGAGAATGGAGAGGCCACAGCCGTGCCTCCAAGCAAATCCACTCGCCGTTATCTGTATAATTCATTGGCTCCTAGAGTTCTCATCCCATCTCTTGCTTTGTAGAACTAATCTTAGCCTGCCTATCAAATCATATTTAGATATCTCCGTAATCGCAGGCAGTTTCAAAGTCAGGCGATGTCTGTTCCCTATCAATTCCTTGTTTGATTTTCCATTCTCTTAGAGTCACTCAACGCAACAAGTACATTACAACCATCTGGGTCACCAACTACGATATCAACAACAAGCAATTGACACAACATCACCTCCGTTCAGTTACTGAACTCAGCATAAACATCAGCTGCTGCTAATTTCACATACTGCTTTCAAACAATCAAAACTACATCCGGTTCGTATTGCCTGCCAGTGATTTTGACGACGAAATTTGCTAACGTTGACTTATGAAAGATCTACAGTTTGAAGAGCCACCACGATGTCGATGAAGCTTGCGGTATTGTTTGCTGTGCAGTGTGTGCGTTGGGTGTGCCTTTGGGTTCTTGCGCAAGCAATGGTCTGGTCGGTCTTCTTGTCTATCGGCGAGTGGACTTGGAGAAACAACGGGGAACGCAACGACGCCAGGGGGGAAACAGCTCGTGTGGAGGTCTCTGAGGCCATCGAGGTCCAAGATTCGGACTACAACGCTGATGATGAGGCCGAGGAGGGTGAGGATGACTGGGACCTTGAGAGTCTAGAGTACTTGCGCAGCAGGGCGTATGGTCCTCTTCACTAGAGAATATCTAGCTGTTGCGCACTGCCAGTTCAAAATCGGAACAGCCCTTCTCTTCTCTTTAACATCGTAATGATTCCACAACTTAGACGTGCACAGCTTCGCAATGTGACTAGAATTTGGATAGATTATGCGCCGTTTAGATTGAGAAACGTAAAATGAGTTAATTTGTGTTCTACACCTTGAAATTGTGTTGTTCGCAACGGCTTCTACCGCGCGAAACGCTATTGGTCTAATATCTACGGTCAATTCTTGCTGGCTCCGATCTAAAAAAGTTTAGATAGCACCTTGTCGTCGACAAGGAACAGAGCAACAGTACAACTCACAAGAAAACAGCCTCTAGCAACGTCCAACTCAAAGCCTAACCGTCAAATAATTCCTTCGTCCTCTTGCTTCACATAGCTATTTGCTTGCTCAACACTCCAGCGAACTTGTTTGCCCTCAAGGTGTATAATTTGACTTCCATTAGGTTTGTACAGCACCTTCTCCCATTCTTTCCTTGGCTCTGAATCTCGGTGCATCTAATACGTTACTAACCAGATTTATAACCAAACAGACCCGCAAAAATACCTTCAAAATGCCATTTATCTTCCTAATTAACGAGCACAAAGAGATACTGGAATTAATACTCGAAGCCATGCTAATAGCGGACACGGCAATTACAAATCCCCACGAACGTTCTCTCCTGGATGAGTCTCAATGGCGCAAAGCCATATCAATTAACGTTCTCTGTACATGTCGACACCTCCATGGGATAGGGAGCGAGATATTTTGGAAAAGAAACGTCTTTAGATTTGCGCTGGAGACCAACTGGCGCAGACTATCTCTCAACAGTGACGGTATTAGACGATTTCTCCAAAAGACGGTGTATTTGGCAGCGCCAGTACACGAGCCTGTCACGACGATTAGCAAATTAATGAATAATGTTATTATAAATGCGACCAAGGATCCGAGCCGTGTCAATCACGTCGAAATGACCGGCAATACATACTTTAACTATCACAGCATCAAATGGACCTGCAGCCTCCTTTTGCTCTTCGGCAGATTGAGATGCAAATTTGAAACTTTATCGCTAACCCTCGACGGCACGCTAAAGTGCACCTCCAAGTACTTAAAGTGGCAGGCTGAACCCTTTGAAAATGCCCGGGGTTTTGAAACTAAAATCTCGCGGTGGAGGCTCGTCGGTCCGCTTGTCCGGTATCTTCATATTCAGGAGCTAACTGTGATTATCCTTACGGACAAAGATGCTCGCCCAGGAGCCGGTATGGTTCCAGAGTACATGGATCTGACGATGGAGGCGCTAGAAGTGTTTTTGTTCATTACATCTGCCGATCTTGGCTGCGAAATCTCGTGGGGGGTCGTATACGCAGCGCCCTATGCTGAAGACGACGATGATGATGGTTCGTCGACTGTGGTTCCAGGTAGATATTGACGGCACAGTATATTTGGATCTGCAAAGCTCATTACAGTCATGTAAGGCATTCCTTTCTTCTACAACAACGATCCAAGTTCCTTTAACGATCAGTGCCCCTTTACTTCTGTGCTAGTTCAAGGTTGCACCGGCTCTGCTTCTATGGCATCAACCTTTATGCTTTCCCAATTACTAAGACTGTTAAGACATCTGTGGCTAACGAAACTTCAGCATAGCTCCTCGCAGATCATCCTCTCTCCCAGCGCAGACCTTCCTCCTCTCCTCCAGCGCAGATCTTCCTCCTCTCCTCTAGCGCAAATACTCCTCTCCCGCAGTGTTCTCGAATGATACCAACAGGTTACAATGGCTGAAAAGCCTCGCAGTGTCTAGACGATCGACTATTCCGGTATAAAGGGGGATTGATGGATTGGCTGGGATGAGCACAAAGGGAAAGCGTTGTCTCCATGCTTCGCGTAATGGGATGGGATATAGACGTTGGCTGGTGTTTGTTGCGCTTAGCGCTTTTTGTTTTCTGCTGCATGAAGGCAGTCTTGGTTGTTGGTTCGATTTTAGACTTTTTAGTCCCAGGGGTTCCTCTACAAAGTCATAATGGTTGCATACTAGCGAATCAAGCGGTCTGGCTTGGATACTGGTTCATTAGATAGTTTTACGTGCAAAAGAAGCGTGCGAGTTAGGCCCAGTTGGACGGCAATTTCATTGAGTAGATCTTCCACAGTCAAGACTCAAGAGCAGAGCAACCGTGACAAAGGTAACTTCTAGCAGAGCACCTGGGGTTAGAGCACATAGTACTCGTTATTTACATTAGGTTCCAAACTTCCGGGATCTGTTCCGGCTTTGTATCTTGTCCCTCAATTTTTGCAAGATCGAACGCTCTACCATCAGAATACTGATATATAGTGTGAGCAGCAACTTGGCTTAGGAGACGATTACCCCTCTACGCGTGGCGTCGGGCAGACAACGGGTGCAATTATTAATTGTGGTGGAGGTGATTTGTATTGGGTAAGAATCCCTGGAAGAGATATGTACAGTGGGTAACGCTAAGAAGCGAGCATGTGACCCTGATAATTAACCCCAGTCGAAAATCTCAAGCCACGACGTGGCGCGCGTGTTTCGCGACATCGCGGGACCACGCGTTTTCTACCAC
Organism: Rutstroemia sp. NJR-2017a BVV2; assembly: GCA_002946415.1. Classification (NCBI taxonomy): domain Eukaryota; kingdom Fungi; phylum Ascomycota; class Leotiomycetes; order Helotiales; family Rutstroemiaceae; genus Rutstroemia; species Rutstroemia sp. NJR-2017a BVV2. Next base: position 445,738 of record NJPS01000037.1, on the reverse strand, counting down.
TTCAATGCCACAATTTGGTAGATTCGCACTCTCTACAACCATATCTCACCAATCAATACTCATCCCGATAACCCATTCTTCTGGGAAGGTTCCGCGGAGGGATCGGTAGCAATGGCGCCTCTGTCAGTACACGAAGAACATCAATATCTGGATCTTATCCGTGAGATTCTGGACGAGGGGGAAAAACGACCAGACCGGACAGGGACTGGAACTCTGTCTATCTTTGCACCACGGCCACTTAAATTCAAGCTCAACGACAATGGGCGACCGATCCTACCTCTTCTCACGACAAAACGTGTATTCACTCGCGCCATTATCGCCGAGCTACTTTGGTTCATTCAGGGCAGCACATCATCACTCGCGCTGAGCGAAGCTGGGGTCAAGATTTGGGATGGCAACGGGTCGCGGGAATTCCTAGATAGCAGAGGCTTAACACATCGGGAAGTTGGTGATCTTGGGCCAGTCTACGGCTTTCAATGGCGACATTTTGGCGCTGAATACAAAGATTCGTCCACGGACTATACCGGCCAAGGTGTGGACCAACTGGCGGAAATTATACACAAGCTTCGAACAGATCCTTACGACCGCCGAATGATTCTCACCGCTTGGAATCCCCGGGACTTGTCTATCATGGCGCTGCCACCTTGCCATATGTTTGCACAGTTCTACGTCTCGTTCCCAGGACAGGCAGCAGAAGGGAGTAGCGTGGGTAAACCAAAAGGGCATCTCCACTGTCAACTGTATCAGAGATCCTGTGACATGGGACTTGGTGTCCCATTCAACATCGCCAGCTATGCGCTCCTTTGCCATATGATCGCTCATGTCTGTGATCTCGTCCCTGGGAGTCTTACGCATGTTATGGGAGATGCGCATGTATATCTCGATCACATCGATGCTCTTCGCACACAATTAGAACGAGAGCCAAGGGAGTTTCCAGAACTAGAGATCAAGCGTGACAGAGGTGGAAGCATTGACGGCTGGAAATTAGAAGATTTCGAGATCAAGGGGTATGACCCTCATAAGTCGATTGCCATGAAAATGTCTGTCTAGGCGAATAGTGCCGTTTGCCACGGTTTTAGGACGAATTATGCTTGGTTTTAGAAGGTGCTACGATTACAATGTATTTATAAGTTTGATACTATCCTTAATGAGACATCTAACATATGTGACTTAATCCACATGGATCCATATCTACTTCGTGGTTACCACCCGAGGGATGTACGAATGAGCCCTAAATCCCAACTTTCGATATGGTGAAAGTTTTTATGTAAGGCCTTTCTAGTGTGATAGCTTATTTCTGTATGCAGCCTATCTACCCACTGGGCTCACTCCGCATCCGATAAAAGTATACCATAGACTCTATTCTAGAACAGATTCCATAAGTAACGCCAATTCTGGCTTGATGTAAGAGGAAGCTACGCTCATAGGAGAGAAGCTCTACGGTGCAGAAATAGCAGGCCGACAATATTACTCAAACGTTGCTTGGACAATGAAAGCATTATAATATCTTAGAGATATGTAATATTTGAGAGTCTCACAATATCTTAGAGCTTTATAATATCTCAAAGTTGTACAATATCTTAGGATCGTATAATATCTTGAAGTCTTATAATATCTTAGTATCTTCCAATATCTTAGTATCTTACAACATCTCAGAGTTTATAATGATTTAGAATCTTTAGGATATTATTCTAATACCAATAAACAGCTATAGTATATTGTTCTAAATCGGGCTGGTTTTCCTATACTGAAGAGGAGAGGTAGTGGAATGCCGACGATTAGCACGCCCCCTATTGCCACGGTTATCCCTGTCTTATTCCCATCCCCATCCCCATCCTCATCCCCATCACCCACCAACCACTTTCTACTTTGTCTCCGCACTTATAGTATCTAAGACCACGCATTCCGTACGGGGCACCGTAATGCCGCCCAAGGTGAGTTCAAATCTCCTGGTTAATCAACCCCACTAAGATCTATTTCCTCAATCCAATTCTTCGAAATGGACAAATTCTCTTCAACGATGAAGTCAATTAAAATCCCTGTTCGACACACCAACAAGGTCGGTGAGAATTAGCTGATGAAAAAGGCCGTCATGCTAAGGTTCTGAGTTGTTTCTGGAGACGTGGACCAGTTCTTACTCAGGCAAATCGACCGAGTTTCTCCCTCAATACGGGGGCTTCCATTTTTGGAGATGCAGATTCTTCGATGGGCTTCCAGATTACCTTGCAGTTCGATCTTTATTTTCGACGTTCCAACCTCATCGGCGCATGCGCTCCTTCTGCACCCATACACCCGGTCTTCCGTGAAGCACGAGAGAATGCTTGGAAACCATTGTAGGTATTCTGGAATCATTGAAGAATCCTTGATCTAGTTATTTGGAGCCATTTCATCCATCAAAGTTGATATGGAACGTACAATAGGTGCCAATATTGGCAGAACGAGTGTTTCCGCCAGTGGTGATGTCGATACAAGGTGTTATGCAGATGATGATGATCAAGAATCAAGATGCCAAGACATCCGGTTCGTCAGCAGCGACATTCAGCCACAAGCTTGAGAAAGTATTTGGAGAGCAGGGCCAAGATGAATGTGACGACAAGGATGAAGACGGGGATGAAGAGGGAGTAAGGCTTGGTTTCAATCTGGAGATCGTGGTATAGCAGGAATTATTAGTAGGGTGATGAGAACATGGGAATCCATGGAGTACGCATACTTAGGGCCACAATTACTCGCAGTCAATGAATAATTACAACTTTACTCTGTTGTGATATGCCAAATCGTGTACAAAGAGCGACTGGTCCCAATGTAGTGACAAGGAAAACAATACATAGCAGCATCACTGGCACCTCCGATATTCCCTTCCCAGCCGTGTTGCTGTGAGATTTTAGAGCTGAGAATGCATGTGTATTGAACTATCTGCAGAACTAATTTACAGAGAAAACAGAGGGTTTATATCCTCTAGAAGGTGGCAATAATACGGAAATAACTGATGGTCTAGAATGCACTAAATTTGCCACTGTCGGAGTATATCCGACTACCTGTCGGAGTACCTCCGAATACCTTTATTTTCATATACCCCCTTCAGCTTGGATGCTCTGTATCTAAGTTGCTAGTTCTGTTAGTTCTTAAGTAATATCAACTAATCGTAGCTGTTTCACGAAGTTGGCATGCTTTTGAAGGGGCAGCAGCTTCGTAAATCCATCTGCCACCATATCGGCGGTTGGGATCCAGTTGACGTTCAGGTTCTTTAATTGCACTTCTTACCTCAGCTAGTACAAATAGATATCGATATACTTCAATTTGGTGGTTAATCGAGGTATCTCTTTATATAGAAGGCGAATAGTCTGCTGATTATCGCAGAAAATAGCTAATTCTCTCTCTAGATCGAATCCGATATTCTCGAACAGTCTCTTCTACTATATAAATTCTTTGGCTATAGAGGATAATACTAGAAGCTCTACTTCTATACTAGATATAGTCACTATTCATTACTTCGTTGCTTTATAGTAGATTACACCTCTATATAACTAAAAGCAAAATCCATTTGAGCTAAATCTTATAATTAGGTTGTTGCTGAATATAGCATTACTAGCTACTATAAATATATACTTTTTATCGATTTTTCCATTGTAGGTTATAGCTAAGTTCTTTGTTGTAACAAGATATTGAAGATAGTAGTTAGTAGTATCAAAATGCTTTTGAGATAGATTTTGCTGAAACTCTACTAGCTTCGATATTACTTTTGCGATATTAGGCTATAAGATTATTACTATATAGATTAAAGATCCTATATAATTCTGATATACTTTAGTTTAAGATTCTGATACTATTTCTTTGTTCCTGACTAGTTTTTGTTGTAGTAGTAGGATTTTAGTATATTTGGAAGATTCGATATTAAAACGTTTTTAGATCTTTTGAATATAGGAATCCTAGATTAAGAAGAGCTTTTGTTCTTCTCTTTTCCAAACAATTCTAATTTCAAGAAAATAATTAATTTTTCCTATTACTCTGATTTCAAATCTCTATATTAGCTTATACTCGAATTCGTCTATTCTAGCTATATACTTTGGGTGATAAACTACTATAATATCGTCGATATAGAAAAGTAATATTAGCTAATTATTTGTAAACAAGTAATTGATACCTGGAATTTGCAAAATATCTAGATCTTCAAGTACCGATACTAATAGCGAATACTATAAATTAAATGATATTTTGAGACTATAAAGTACTCGATATACTATAAGGACTAGTCCTGACTTATCAAATCCTAGTAGAGCTTTATAGCAAATAGGTAGATATAAGGTAGTATTAATAAATATATTGATAATATTATATTACTGTATATTTAGATCGAATACTACAATTATTACTATAATAGTATAGAAGGTTTAAGCTACTAATATAGCTATATATATATCGTCTTCTGTATACTATAGGTTACCTCTTATATAAAATCTCATTTTAAATAAGTCGAGAAAACTATTAATATCGAATTTGTACTTTAATATCTATTTAAGTAGAAATAGAATATAATTATTTATAAGTTTGGGAATATACTCAAAAGTCCCTTTCCTTATTAATATCTCTAGCTCTCTTTCTGCTATTTTCCTCTATTCTGATATATATATATATTATATTGTTTCAGTCCAATTCTAAGATTCTAATAAAAACTGATTGCGATAGATTCTCTTATCTCTTGATAAGAGAAATATATTAAAGGTATAGTATAGTACTGAATATAAATTATAAGTTTGATATCCTTCTACTAGAATATTGAATTTATCGATTATATTACTAATTTCAGAAGTTCTTAGAATAATACTACTAGTATTTAGAACCTTATTTATTAATTCTGTTTCAAGAATTATAGAATTTGAGTTAGAATCAGATTTAATATATAAATTTTCGGGTATTGGAAACTGATATTACTTTAGTTTAATTAGTTTAGACTATATATTATATAATCTTTCTAGACTCTGATTAGTTAAATTCTATAGTTCTTAGTTATTTTCTATATTTTCATTAACTGAATCCTTACTTATTTTACTTAGTATAGATTCTGATTCTACTTCTTCTAGAGAATAAACTATCTCTAGTACTTCTATTATAATTATATCTTTGTTATAAATATTTATCTTCTGAGTTATATAGAAATAGTTAGGGTTTCGAGTACTAGAGATTGTAGTAATTAATAGTACTATTATAAGTTTATTATTGATAATAATTATATAGAGAATCGATCGTAATTGTAATAGTAGATAAATAAATAGTAATTATTATTAAGTACAAAGCTCTATATACTAAGGAAAACTATCTAGTTATATAGATCTTCATTCTCTATTATCCTATTAGTTCTATCAATTCCTACTACTAAGATTACTGGAAACTACTAGAATATTATATGATTCTAACTTAAGGTTCTACTAAAGATATTATTAATTACTCTAGTATCTATCTATTCCTAGATACTTTATTCCTATAGTACCGTTCCTTATAAAGGTATATCGATAATCGTAGATACCTTTTTCCTATCTCTGTATTATAGGTATAGATATCTGAACTCTACTTTATTATATAATCTTTATATAACAGTTCGACCTTACCGAATAGTGGTTAGCTACTCTCTGAGTCTAAGGTCCTTAGGCTCTTATTCTAAGTATATTATAATATTATCTCCTTTCTAGTCTAGCATTATCCCGATACTTATTATAATAGTATAAAGTATCTACTTAGGTTTTTAATAAATATCTCGCTCTTTTCTTCTTCATTATATCTAAGGAATTATCCAAATCCTCAAGAAGTTGTTATTTAATTTATCTTCGAACCAAAGAGAAAGGAAAGATAATATCGGTAAAGTATTCTTATTGTTCTGAGAAGAACCTAAAATATTATATTCTTTCTAGAACAGATCATTATAGGGAATATACCAAAAGTATTGGTTATGATTCTTATAATATATTTGGAACTTCTGTTTCTTTCTGGATAGCAATATAGTGTGAAGAGGTTTGCTTAGAGGCCGAGAAAGAAGAAACTATAGCGAAGATTCTTCGTTTAAAGAAATAGTAGCGAAAACTAAAGGAGAAAGCTGGAAAAATATTATAATATAATCTATATACAATAGATATACTAAAAGAGTTTGAAAAGAAAGAGAGGTTAGAAAAGGAATAAATTAAGTAAACCGAATAAACTCTTTAAGTATCTAGTTTTTCCAAGATCGATCTTTCGATCTTCGAGCTTTTTTCGATAAGTGATTCTGAACTAGCTATTTGATTGGAAGTCGAGGATTCCTTAGATAGAATTTCTCCAAATCTTGTAGATAGTTCAGGTTCTTGATTGGTTTCTATATATTTTCCGAGTATAGGTATTCTTCCTATTTGATTAAATAATAAAGCTTTTCTCTAATATATTTTTGATCTAATATCTCTTCAACTTTATATTCAGTATTTAGGTTAACTAGTTCAATTTCGGTATAAAATATATTTGGTGTTCCTAGTAATACTGGTTCTAAAAGTGAAATATAAAATACCGAGTATATATTCATTGTTTTTAGTAATTCGAGGCGATAGTTAATTAGTTCAATTACTTTAATGATTTTGAAGAGTCCTAGTTTCTTATAATCCAGTTTATTGTTTAATCTTTTTATATTAATATTTCGTCTAAAAAGATAAACTTTATCTTCCTTCTTAAATATTGGTTCTATACTATACTTTGTATTATAGTAGTATACTATCTATTATACTATAAACTTGATATCAAGTGATAATTATTTATATAGATTCCTGAGATCTTCTACTTTCGTTATTGCTATATCTGATTTTGCTATATCTAGTAACTATATATTATATACTTTGGGTTCGAAGCTAAAATTGGTATATACCGGTATTATATTTATAGTAGTTACCTCTATAGTATTATAAGCAAACTGTATAAGTAGTAGTAATTCTACCTAATTATCTTATCTGTAATTGTCGGAACATCGGTGCTTCGGCCAGGCAATGGCCGCACGGGCCATCATGCCTCAGGCATAAAGCGTACCCCATCAAAATGGCTGCATGCATTTTAGGTCGCTGCATGCCTACCTATGCATCTGCATATGCCGAAGCTGGAGTACTGGAGAGTATTAAAAGGAGCTTCGGAGTGCACTTATTATATACTATAAATAAGCCATTGTACGGCCAGTTAGTTGTAGAAGAATAAGACGATTTTACCCATTGATATAAGCTGGCCATTGTGCGCTCAGCCTAGTGTCCCGGGTAAACGTCGGCACAAGTTCACGTGATTTTGTTGGATCTTCCCCCTTTTGAGTATATTACTTTTATTAGAAGGTTCAACCAATACTGATCAATAGTTGATCCTATTGATATCACTGTATACTTCGGTCGTTGGTCAAGTGTCCTCCTCAACTGTAGACCAGCAAGGTACCCCGATTCGTATATAGTAACCTATATCTATAATAGTATCCCAAGACTATATCCCTGAAGGATGGAGTTAGTATGTAATTAATACTATACTGCTCTACAAGGACTACGATTTCTCAGATAAGTTATTCTGTATGAAGACTACTGTTACTACCTATATTATCCAATTTATTATATAGACTATATAAGTAAAAGAAACTAACTATAATCTATAGATTGTATACTATAATGATTTCGAAGAATGGATAAAAGAGTTATTTGTTTTAGCTAGTATAGTATTCCTCTGTCAACTATAAATATATATAATAGAATGAAGAGTATTTGTTCAAGATATTATTAGAGGCAGATTATATACTAAGGTCTTTATAGTACTTCTTAGGGAAGAGAAACTCTATAAATGAATAGAAGAGGAGTTCTAGTAACTTGGGACCTACTGTAGATCTCCTAAAGTAAAGGCTTTAGGTAAGCAAACTAGTCTCCTTCGACCTATAGTAGAAGTACTGTAGACCTCTTCCATAGCTCTAGATGTGGACCGAAACCTGCTAAAGCGGTAAGAGGCCAAGAAACCGGTATATATACCAGAAATTGGCAGGGAAGCCCAGGTTCAGTATCTTACCCCTATTTGGAATCCTTCTAGCTGTATCAGTAGTATCCTATATCTTGCTTTAGATTCCGCAATCATTACTATACAGGACCCCTCGGTATATAGCAAGCAGCTAAGTAATCTATATAAGCTCTTAAATGACGACCGGAAAAAGTATAATAGTGAAATATACGAAGTGATCGATATCAAGCTCAGAATCTTCTAGGACTATTATACAAAAGCAGGCTTATCTCTAGAAATATATATCTTCGGATTCTTATCTATTTTAAGAGATCGGGTATTGGATTACTTCTTTAATCAGATCTTAGAGAGAAACTTCTTTTTTTGTATAATATAAGATATGATCTAGGAGTACTTCGAGATAAGCGAACGAAAGTAGATTTATTTATCTGAGTAGAGGTCTATTATATATCAAAGTATACAATAGCAATACTCTAATAAGACTAAGCTATAATACCTAGAACTACTCTTTGATAAAATCTATACTTTATAGAAGAGCTTGTTATATAAGTATCAGAATAAGTATAATCTACAGAATCAAGTTCTCAATATATACTAAGATATACCTAATTGTAGCTTTATACTATATAAGCTATTAGATACCTTTGAGTTAGTATACTTAGATCTATATAACTCTATTACTATTACTATATATAACTATCAGCAATCTACTATATTCGTTACAGATAAGCAGTATTAGGTTAACCGAAAATATGAAGATTCTTATACCCGTTACAGTTGTAATACTCTATAATAGTCCTTTATTCGAGGAAGGTGGACTATAAGAATACAAATACCTTGTAAATATCTAGGATAATCTAGAAAGAAGTACTTTATATATAAAAAGGAAGGATACTAGTCTATAAACTATCCTAGTACAGAAGTAAAGAAAGTATTTGACGATTATAAAGAGCAACTAATAGTAGAAGAAAGCTTAAGCGATAGTAAAGTAGAGTAGTATATCTAGTACAAAGAAGAGCAACAAGAAGAAGAAATACTAGAAGATTAAAGAGGAATTATATATAAGTAGATACTTACAGAGCTTAGCCTAATCGATAGCTAGTAGATAATTAGTATATTTCTTGACTAAAGCACTATATACCTCTTTATATAAGAGGACTTAAAGCTATCTCAAGTATAGTACAAAGAGATCTTTATCTTTGAGGAACGATACTCTATAGCCAAGTTCCAGGAGATTATACCGGATAGTGAAGTATCTGGTATCTCTATAGTAGGAGAACCTTAATTTCAAGTACTATAGCGAGAAGATCCCAGTATTGTACTTATCTAAGTAGATAACAAGGACTATATAATCTACTTCGGGAAAGGAATAACAAGTATTAAAAGTACTATTGTTATTAGTATACTAGTAGGTACAATTATCTTCTATATTGTTATAGCTAATACTCTCTTTCTCTACTATATCCAGGATATAGATAAGATGAATATACAGTTTGATAACTTATATAATGTCCTTGTATAAGGAGATAATATTATCTCTATTATCTGGAAATAGGGATATCCTTGGATATTTCTAAAGAAAGAGGAAGCAATTATATAAACCTATATAATAGAAAAAGAGCTGAAATAGTTATATCGATATTTCGGATACCTATCTGTATATAAGCTATTACTATTGCTAGAGAAAATAAGGTAAGAGGATATTAATATATATATACTAGAATACCTTACCAAGTACTACAGGTACTACTAGTTATATACCAAATTACCAGGTAGGTTCAAATTTACAATCAAGAACAATATCGACTTCAACTATACTATTATTGTCGATATTATATATTTAGGAGATATACTAGTACTTCACCTTATAGACGAAGCAATAGTATTTAATATAGTATACTTCTTAAAGAATATCTCAGCAAAAACTATATAGAATACTATATATATATACTAGATTGATATATACCAAAGACTACCAAATTATATTATATATGATACAAGAACTAACTTTGTATCTAATAAGTTCCAGCAAAATATATATACTATAGGTTCCGAAGTGAAGGAGATATTAATCGAAGTATATAATAGTATAGGTAAGATTGAATACTACTATATTTCTTTTCGATAAATATACGAGATTTTGAGTAAAGAACTGTAGGATAAGTAGATCTCCCAAGATAATATACTATAAATAGTTATTAAAGCAATCAATGATATAGTAGATCTGGATAGACTAGTACTTACTCTCTTAGTCTTCGGTACCTACCTCCGGCTCAACTATCAATCAATCCTATTACTATCTATATATATACAAGCTAAGGTAGTTGAAAAGGTAATAGCAGAAGTATATAAGTACAATACTTAACGATAAATAAAAGATACTCTAGAAGCTAGAAATAGATTAAGAATATTAGAGCTAATTAACCTCCTCCTGTAATCGGATATATATATATACCGAGAAAAGGGCGGATAGACTGGACTATATAAGCTTATCGATATAGAAGGAGAAGATAGGATTATATAGATATTAGTAGGTCCAACCTATTTTAGAATAATATCTATTAAACCCTTCTATTTAGAAAAGCTTTTAGAATACCAAATTGAAACCGAACTCTCTCTTACTTAGTATAACTACAAAAAAGACAGTATAATAGTTCCCTAGAAGCTGATCTTGTAGGTTATTATCCTATTCCGATATATAGAAGTGTTCTTGATAAAGAAGGAGTAAAGTGACTATAATCTAGTATAGCAACTATATATATAAGGTACTATTACTATAATAGAAGTACTCTTCGAGTTCTCTCAATAGATAGAAATTGATAGCTTGATTACTTATAGTATCTTCGAAATAATATAGTATAATCCAATTATATATAAGGGATATATCTTTAATACCAGATTAATCAATAAGGTGAAGGGCAAAATAATATCAGCTCTGTATAAGAAGAGTAAGCTCGTAGTATAAGGGTATAATAACTAAGGCAAAAAGAGTATTCTTATATAAGTACCTATAGTACAGAGATCAAGTCAATATCTGCTAGAAATATTAGTCCCTATACTCCAAATACAAAGGATGAGAGTAAGTATATATAATATTATATAAGTATACTTATAATCGACTACCAAACTAGTTTGTATAATTATTACTAGGTTACTAAGGTAGATCGAATACTAGTACCCTAAAGGAATAATAATGATTATCCACAAACCCCTATATAGTATAGCAGAAGCAGGTATATATTGGTGGGTTATATACTATATATACTACTGTGAGAAGCTCGATATAGAAATATCCTTGTATAATCTATACCTCTTAATTACTACTATATAAGATATATTTGCGGTAGTTGCCTTACAAACCGATAATATATTTATTCTAGGAAGTGAAGTATTCTATAATAAGGAAGTATAAGAGTTAAAGAGAGCTAGTTTTCTCGCAAAGCTAGTAGAAGTATTTATATCTATAAATTTCTTAACTTTCAACAGATACTATCTAATTCAAGAAAGGGATAAGCTATTGATTATATAGAAGAGATAAGGTTAGAAGATTAAGATAGTTAAGCTAGTATCTAAGTAGTATATAAATAACTATTGCGAGTAATATACTAGAGGTATTTACTTCTTAAGTATATACTAGCTAGAAACTAGTTTCGACTTTTCGGTTGTAGCTTAATATCAGGAACTTACAGATGATAATATACAAGTACTTAATAAGTATCTCTAGTAACAAATAGATAACCCGGAAAGAGGACTATATTATATATTGCTGAATCTGAGTTATATTAAGCTCTTTATATATATTGATGGCTTGTTTGCTAATAATAAGGACTTTAGCTCGCAAATAAGGTTCGTTATTTTTATAGTAACTGAAGAGTATATAGCCGAAGTATTTAAGATAAAAGGTAATCTCGTATATTGAAGCAGTATTAAGAACAAATATATAATTAGAAGTGTCTTTGCTTCCGAGATCTATATAATAGTTATTAGTATCGATATAGCTATTATTATAAGCTAAATATTTGGTACAATCCTAAAGTAGCTATACCTATTAGTACTACTAACTGTAGTATATATTGATTTGTATAACTTGTATGACTATCTAGTTAAGTTTAGGATAACTAAAGAGAAGTATTTAATAATCGATATTATAGTATTACAATAATCGTATAAATAACGAGAGCTAGCTGAAGTATAATAGATCAAAGGAGATAATAATCTAGCTAATACTATAACGAAAGCAATTCTAAACAAAGTACTCGAGAAGATACTAAACGATAATAAGCTTACTATATATATAGAAGGATAGGTAGTCCGAAAAGAGAAGTAATATTGAAGAAGGAGGATTTCTTATATTTTTCCTTATTTCTTTGAATTCATTTATTTTTAGTTAGGATAATATCGGAGATTTTAAAGTTTAAGTTTTTGTTTCTATAGCAATACTATATAAAATCGATATTTTTAAGAATACTCTTAGAGATGGATATAAGCAACAAAGGATATACGAAAAGGAAGAATGGAATTTTAAAAGTCGATATTTGATATATACTAAATACAAGTTTAAAAAGAATATATAAGGAGCTTTTTAGTTTTATAGCGATAGTAACTATTATTTCAATAATTTTGGGCGCAATTAGTTATAGACAAAATAGGAGGGCAGAAGGGATCAAATATAAGCTTATAGCTAAAGCCTACTTACCTAAGTAGTATATTATATATATATATAATATATATAGACCGAAAAAGAAAAAGTTACTAATATCGGAATATCGGTACTTCGGCTAGATAATGGCTGTATAGGCTATTATATCTTAGATATAAAGTATACCTTATCAAAATAGTTATATATATTTTAGATCGCTATATATCTACCTATATATCTATATATACCGAAGCTGGAGTACCGGAGAGTATTAAAAGGAGCTTCGGAGTATACTTATTATATACTATAAATAAGCTATTATATGGCCAGTTAGTTGTAGAAGAATAAGACGATTTTACCTATTGATATAAGCTAGCTATTGTGTACTTAGCTTAGTATCCCGGGTAAATATCAGTATAAGTTTATATAACCTTGTTGGATCTTCCCTCTTTTGAGTATATTACTTTTATTAAAAGGTCCAACCAATAGTAATTAATATAATATCTTAAATATTGTTCTATAGTCTAGTTCAACTATTCTATCTAACTATCTATTTGTAGATAGAATACTATCGAGAGCTTTCTCTTGATTTCTAGTAAAACTATAAATATTTACTAGAATTTCGAGGTAAAAAGCTTATCTTAGTCTGAGATAATTTCGATAGGTACTCTATATATACTAGCTACTATTTTTAGAAATATATAGACTAAATCCTCAACTATACTACTTTCTTTATATAGAATTATATATCCAAACTTTGTTAATTGATCTATTATAATTAGGATAAAGTTATATATTACTTTTGTTATTAGATCTTTTGAGAATAATAGTTTAACTATAAAGTTTTATATAATAGACCTCTATAGCTAAGTAGGTATATCCGGAATTTTGAATTAGCTATATAGAATATACTATAAGATCTTATTCTATATATAGATATTATAGTTTCTGATAACTTCCTTAATTATCTTCCTTATTTACAGAAAATATAAGTTTGCCTTAATTTTTGCAAATATCTTGGTGATTTCTTGATATCCATAAGTTAGAAACTTATATTATTCTTAAATAAATTATTTTATCAAGATCGAAGAGATATATATCTTTCTATAGAAGTATATAACTTTGTCCTTGATTATAAATCCTTTATTTAGTTATTCTAGTATTTATTTCGTAGTGGAATCATTTCTATAATACTCTTGTACTTATTTCTCCAAATAGTTATTACAAAGTGATATTATTATAGCTAATTAGACTAAGTTGAATACCAACGAATATCCATTCTAGCAAAGTATAATATATAATTTATATATTTTATTCTCTAAGTATTCCGGTTTCTTACTAAATATATTTGTTGGTTGGACCTTCTAATAAAAGTAATATGCTCAAAAGGGGGAAGATCCAACAAGGTCACGTGAACTTATGCCGATGTTTACCCGGGACACTAGGCTGAGCGCACAATGGCCAGCTTATGTCAATGGGTAAAATCGTCTTATTCTTCTACAACTAACTGGCCGTACAATGGCTTATTTATGGTACATAATAAGTGCACTCCGAAGCTCCTTTTAATACTCTCCGGTACTCCAGCTTCGGCATATGCAGATATATAGGTAGGTATGCAGCGACCTAAAATGCATGCAGCTATTTTGATGGGGTACGCTTTATGCCTGAGGCATGATGGCCCGTGCGGCCATTGCCTGGCCGAAGCACCGATGTTCCGACATTGGCAACTTTTTCTTTTTCGGCCTGTGCATATTATATGCGTACATGATATGCTGCTTAGGTAAGCGGGCTTTAGCTATAAGCTCATATTTGATCCCTTTTGCCCTCCTATTTTGCCTACAACCAGTTGCGCCCAAAATTGTTGAAATAATAGTTGCTGTCGCTATGAAACTAAGAAGCTCTTTATATATTCTTTTTAAGCTTGTACTTAGTGTATATCGAGTATCGACTCTTAAAATTCTATTCTTCTTTTTCGTATATCCTTCGTTGCTTGTGTCCATCTCCAAGGGTGTTCTTAAAAGTGTCGATTTTGTATGGTGTTGCTGTGGAAACGAAAACTTAAACTTTAAAATCTCCGGTATTGTCCTGACTAAAAATAAGTGAATTCAAGGAAATAAGGAAAAATATAAGGAATCCTCCTCCTCCGATACTACTTCTCTTTTCGGACTACCTATCCTTCTATACGTACGGTAAGCTCGTTGTTGTTTAGTGCCTTCTTGAGCGCTTTGTTTGGAGTTGCTTTCGTTATAGTATTAGCTGGATTGTTATCTCCTTTGATCTATCGTACTTCAGCTAGCTCTTGCCGTTCGTATGATTGTTGTAATGCTATAATATCGATTATTAAACGCTTCTCTTTAGTCGTCCCAAGCTTGACTAGGCAGTTGTACAAGCTGTACGAATCGGTGCATACCACAGTTGGTAGTGCTGGCAGGTATAGCTGCTTTAGGATCGTACCGAGCGTTTGGCTCATAACGATGGCCATATCGACGCCAGCGACCATTACGTAGATCTCGGAAGCAAGGACGCTTCTGGTCATATGTTTGCTCTTAGTACTGCTCCAATGCACGAGGTTGCCTCTCATCTTGAATGCTTCGGCTGTATGCTCTTCGGTTGCTATAAAAATGACGAACCCTATTTGCGAGCTAAGGTCCTTATTGTTGGCAAACGAGCCATCAATGTACACGAAGAGCTTAGTATAGCTCAGATTCAGCGGTATATAGTATAGTCCTCTTTCCGGGTTATCTATTTGCTACTGGAGATACTTATTAAGTGCTCGTACGTCGTTATCTGTAGGTTCCTGATATTGAGCTGCAACCGAAAGGTCGAAGCTAGCTTCTGGCTGGTATATACTTGAGAGGTAAATGCCTCTAGCGTATTGCTCGCGGTAGTTATTCGTATACTGCTTAGATACCAGCTTAACTGTCTTGATCTTCTAGCCTTGTCCCTTCTATATAATCAATAGCTTGTCCCCTTTTTGAATTAGGCGGTATCTGTTGAAGGTTAGGGAGTTTGCGGATGTAAGTACTTCTGTTGGCTTTGCGAGAAAACTAGCTCTCTTTAACTCTTATACTTCCTTATCATGGAATACTTTATTTCCTAGGATAAGTGTATTATCGGTTTGTAGGGCAACTACTGCAAATGTGTCTTGTATAGTAGTAATTAAGAGGTATGGATTGTACGAGGACGTTTCTATATCGAGCTTCTTACAGTAGTATATATGGTATGTAATCCACTAATGTGTACCTGCTTCTGCTATACTATATAGGGGTTTGCGGATAATCATTATTATTCCTTTAGGGTACTGGTATTCGATCTGCTTTGGTAACCTGGCAATAATCGTATAGGCTAGTTCGGTAGTCGATTGTGGGTATGCTTGTATAATATCGCGTATATTTACTCTTATCCCTTATACTTAGAGTATAGGGACTAATGCTTCTAGCAGATATTGACTTGATCTCTGTACTGTAGATACTTGTATGAGAATACTCTTTTTGCCTTGATCGTTATATCTTTGTGCTATAAGCCTGCTCTTCTTATACAGAGCTGATATTGTTTTGCCCTTTACCTTATTAACTAGTCTGGTATTGAAGATGTATCCCTTATATATAGTTGGATTATACTATACTATTTCGAAGATGCTATGGGTAATCAAGCTATCAATTTCTGTCTGTTGAGAGAGCTCGAAGGGTACTCCTACTGTAGTAATAGTGCCTTATATATATAGTTGCTATACTAGATTATAATCGCTTTATTCCTTCTTTATCAAGAACACTTCCGTATATCGGAATAGGATAATAACCTGCAGGATCAGCTTCTGGGAAGCTGTTATATCGTTCTTTTTGTAGCTATACTAAGCAGGAAAGGGTTCGGTTTTAATTTGGTATTCTGGAAGCTCTTCTAAATAGAAGGGTTTAATAGATATCGTTCTAAAACGGGTTGGACCTACTAGTATCTATATAATCCTATCTTCTCCTTCTATACCGATAAGCTTATATAGTCCGGTCCATCCGCCCTTTTCTCGGTATATATATATATCCGATTACAGAAGGAGATTGATTAGCTTTGATATTCTTGGTCCATTTCTAGCTTCTAGGATATCTCTTACTTATTGTTAAGTATTGTACTTATATACTTCTGCTATTACCTTTTCAACTGCCTCAGCTCGTATATATATAGATGGTAATAGGATTGATTGATGGTTAAGCCGGGGGTAGACGCCGAAGACTAAGAAAGTAGGTACTAGTCTATCTGGACCTGCTATATTGTTGATTGCTTTAACAGCTATTTGTAGTATATTATCTCGGGAGATCTATTTGTTTTATAGTTCTTTGCTTAAGATCTTGTACGCTTGTCGGAGAGAGGTATAGTAGTGCTCGACCTTGTCTATATTATTATATACTTCGACTAGTATCTCCTTCACTTCGGAGCCTATAGTATATACATTTTGCCGGAACTTATTAGATACGAAGTTGGTTCCTATATCATATATAATATAATCTAGTAGTCCCTGGTATATATCAATCCAGTATATATATATAGTATTCTATATGGTTTTTGCTAAGATATTCTTTAAGAAGTATACTATATTAAATACTGTTGCTTTATCTATAAGGTGAAGTACTGATATACCTCCTAGATATATAATATCGATAATAACAGTATAGTTGAAGTTGATATCGTCCTTGATTGTAAATTTGAACCTACCTGGTAACTTGGTATATAACTAGCAGTACTTGTAGTACTTGGTGAGGTATTCTAGTATATATATATTAATATCCTCTTACCTTACTTTCTCCAGCAGTAGTAACAACTTGTATATAGACAGGTATCCGAAATATCGATATAGCTACTTTAGTTCTTTTTCTATTATATAAACTTATACAATTGCTTCCTCTTTCTTTAGAAATATCCAAGGATATCCCTATTTCCGGATAATAGAGATAATATTATCTCCTTATACGAGAATATTATATAGGTTATCAAACTATATATTTATCTTATCTATATCCTGGATATAGTAGAGAAAGGGGGTATTGATTGTAACGATATAGAAGGTAATTGTATCTACTAGTATACTAACGATAATAGTACCTTTAACACTTACTATTCTCTTCCCGAAGCAGATTGTATAGTTCTTATCGTCTGTCTAGGTAAGTATAATACTAGGGTCTTCTCGCTATAGTACTTGAAATTGAGGTTCTCCTACTATAGAGATACCAGATACTTTACTATCTAATATGATCCTCTAGAACTTGGCTATAGAGTATTATTCCTCAAAAGTAAAGATCTCTTCGTATTATACTTGAGATAGTTTTAAGTCCTCTTATATAAAGAGGTATATAATGCTCTAATTAAGAAATATACTAATTGTCTACTAGCTATCGATTGGGCTAAGCTCTGTAAGTATCTGCTTATATACAATTCCTCCTTGATCCTCTGGTACTTCTTCTTCTTATTACTCTTCTTCGTACTGAATATACTACTTTGCTTCACTATTGTTTAAGCCTTCTTCTACTATTAGTTACTCTTTATAGTCATCAAATACTTTCTTTACTTCTGTACTAAAATGGTTTATAGACTAGTATCCTTTTTTCTTATATATAAGATACTTCTTTCTAGGTCGTTTTGGGTGTTTATAGGGTACTTGTGCTTTTGCAGTCTACCTTCCTTAAACAGGGGGCTGTTACAGAGTATTATAGCTGTAACAGGTATAAGAACCTTTATACTTTCGGTCGACCTAGTACTACTTGTTTGTAACAAGTGCAGTGGATTGCTGATGGTTATATACAGTAGTAGCAATAGAGTTATATAGATCTAAGTATACTAACTTAAAGATATCTAACAGTTTATATAATACAAAGCTATAGTTAGATATACCTTAGTATATATTGAGGACTTGATCCTATAGATTATACTTATTCTGATACTTATATAACAAGCTCTTCTGTAGAATACGGATTTTATCAAAAAGTAGTTCTAGGTATTATAGCTCAGTCTTGTCAGGATACTATTACTATATATTTTGGTATATAATAGATCTCTATTTAGATAAGTAGGTCTACTTCTGTTTGCTTATCTCGAAGTACTTCTGGATTATATCTTATATTATATAAAAGAAGAGGTTCCTCTCTAAGATCTGATTAAAGAAGTAATTTAATACCCGATCTTTTAGGATAGATAAGAATCCGAAGGTATATACTTTTGGAGATAAACCTGCTTTTGTATAATAGTCCTAGAAGATTCTGAGCTTGATATTGATTACTTTGTATATCTTACCGCTATACTTCTTTCGGTCGTTATTTAAGAGCTTATATAGGTTACTTAGCTGCTTACTATATACTGAGGGGTCCTGTACAGTGATGATTGCGGAATCTAAAACAGGATACAGAGTACTACTGATATGGTCGGAAGGATTCCAAATAGAAGTAGGGTGCTGAACCCGGGTTTCCCTACCAATTTCTGGTATATATACCGGTTTCTCGGCCTCCTGCTGCTTTAGCGGGTTTTGGTCTGTATCTGGGGCTACAGAAGAGATCTACGGTACTTCCACTATAGGTCGAAGGGGACTAGTTTGCTTGTCTAAAACCCTTGCTTTAGGAGATCCATAGTAGGTCTCAAGTTGCTAGAACTCCTCTTCTATCTATTTATAGGGTTTCTCTTCTCTAAGAAGTACTATAAAGACCTTAATATACGATCTACCTCCAATAATATCTTGAACAAATATCCCTTATTCCATTATATATACTTATAGTTGATAGAGAAGTACTATACTAGCTAAGGTGAATAGCTCTTCTATCCATTCTTCGAAATCATTATAGTATATAATCTATAGGTTATAGTTAGTTTCTTTTACTTATATAGTCTATATGATAAATTGGATGATATAGATAGTAACAGTAGTCTTCGTATAGAATAACTTATCTGAGAAGTTGTAGTCCTTGTAGAGTAGTGTAATATTGATTGTATACTAACTCCATCCTTCGGGGATATAGTCTTAAGATACTATTGTAGATATAGGTTATTATATACAGATCGGGGTACTTTGCTGGTCTGTAGTTGAGAAGGATACTTGGCCAACGACCGAAGTATATAGTGGTATCAATAGGATCAACTATTGATTAGTATTGGTTGGACCTTCTAATAAAAGTAATATATTCAAAAGAGGGAAGATCTAATAAGATTATATGAACTTATACCGACATTTACCCAGGATACTAGACTAAGTATATAATAGCCAGCTTATATCAATAGGTAAAATCGTTTTATTCTTCTATAACTAACTAGCCATACAATAGCTTATTTATAGTATATAATAAGTATACTCCGAAGCTCCTTTTAATACTCTCCGGTACTCCAGCTTCGGTATATATAGATATATAAGTAGATATACAGCGACCTAAAATATATATAGCTATTTTGATAGAATATACTTTATACCTAAGGTATAATAGTCTATATAGCTATTATCTGGCCGAAGCACCGATATTCCAACAATATTGGCTTTAGTATTTTCGTTTCCTTTAATATATAGTATCTTGAAATTATATATAGTTAATATTTCTATCTATTATATCTATTATCTATTTAGAACTTTGGTTATTATAAAATATACCAAATTCTTATAATCTAAGTAAATCTAGATTATATACTTAGATCCTTCGAAGTAAACTCTTTATTTTCTGAAAGTATCGATAATTATTAGAAACTTCTTATTATAAATTTCGTAATTCAACTTGGTTAGTTAAAGCTTTCTTAAATAATATACTATTGGTTATAGTTTCTTATTCTTACCTAGCTAGCTAAAGACTATTTCTAATATATAATCCGATATATCTATCTTAATAGTGATCGATAGTTCTGGATCGAAAATAATAAGAACTAGTATCTATATAAAGATTTATTTGAGGATCTCAAATATTTCTTATACTATACTATTCTATTTATACTTATAATCTTTCTTGGTTAGCTTTATAAATAGTACTGCGATTTTCGAATAATCTTTGATAAATCTTCTATAGAAGTTTGCAAATCCCAAAAATAATTATATTTCTTTAACTATAATAAACTATATCTACTTTAAAACTTCTTTTACTTTTCTTGAACTTATTTCGAGTTTATAAATCTCAATAATATATTCTAAGAATTTAGTTCTAGTAATATAGAATTCATATTTCGAAGGTTTAAGTAAGATACTTATATCTATCAGAACCTATAGTATTTTCTATATAATCTTGATATATTTCTCAAAGATCTTAATAAAGATTAAAATATTATCTAAGTATATTATATAATAGTTATCGAGATATTTTCTTAATAAGTTATTAACCAAATATATATATATTATAAATATATTGGTAAGCCCAAAAGGTATAACTTAGTATTTGTAATATCTATATTATATATGAAATATTGTTTTCTACTTATCTCCTTCCTTGATTTGGATTAGATTGAATTTTATATATTAATCCAACTTAATAAAATATTTAGTTTTCCCGATTCGATCTTATAACTTACTAGCCAATAGTAATATATATTAGTTTTTAATAATAATAGTATTCAGTTTTCGGTAGTCGATAACTAGTCTTAATTTTGTATTATAGAGTTTAGATATAAAGAAGATTGGTATATTTATAGATAAATAAGATTCTCTAATAAATCCTTTTATTAAATTTTCTGTAATATATTCTTGAAGTATTTTGAGTTTTTCCTCTGATAATAATATAATTGGTAAAAATAATAGCTTCTTTCCTTCTTCCAATTTTATTTTATAATCCTAAAGCTAATACTTTGGTAAAATATCTTTATAAGACCTTTCCTTGAAGATCTCAATATATTTCTAGTACTATACTGATATATTCTTCAATAGAGGATCTTAGGCTAAGATATCTAATCTCGGTAAATATATTACCTTCAACTCCTGACCAGATATTAATCTCGCGAGATCCTATATAAATTTCGTCTTGTATTTGTATTTATTATACTATATAGTTATTGTAACTTAATCGATATATAGATTATAGCTCTTTAGCTATAATATTCCCAAAATTAGTTGGTATCCTTCTAGTAAGACCAAATCTATTTTTATCTATTTAGAATACTATCTTAGCTATATCTCAAATTCTTATATTTTGTATTGAACCAATTTATCTCTTTTAGCTAATTACCTATTAGTAAGATAGAGCCTATATAGAACTGGTTTCTCGAGAATTTACAATTTTGCTAATATTATAGCTTCTAGTACTATGAAATTTTCTATTACTCTCAAATCTATTATTGCTCGAAGTAAATATCTGTTTATATATATTTTGCAAAGGATTTATTCTGATTCTAGAATAGTCTTAAGCTCTTTAGCTAACTTTCTATTTATATTTTTAGTAAGTTATTTCTAATTAATTCTTTTCTAGTTTCGGTTTACAATTTTAGATTTACTATTTTTTATAAAACCAAAGAATCTTTTCTAGATATCGATTATATCTTCCTAAACTATATTTAGATTCGTTCTGATTCTTATTCTAAGGATTTATCTAATAGAAATATCGATATATTTAGTAGATACTTTATATCTGAAAACCTATAATACTACTTTTTGTAATTAAATCAATTCCTATAATAATATATTTCGCTAGTTTTTATAACTATATTAGTAAATAATTTCCCAAATCTCTTTATTACTTAGTAGATTATATTATTGGAACTCTCTAAATCTTCTATAGATTCAAGTTTCTCACTATATTCTAATAAAGCTAATCTCTAGTTCCAACTTATAGTAGCAATCTATAATTAGTTAATCTTAGATATTCTAAAAGTTGTTTTAGAATCTATTATTGTTTAATAAATCTATAAATTTCTTTTATCTCCAAGATCTAGTTTTATAATAACTGATTTTTTCTAAGAACTATATCTTTTCTTACTTTGGAAGTTTATTTTAAATAATAGTTTTCTTATTATTAAGCTTTTTTGGATACTAATCTGTTTCCTTCTTATCTACTTTATAAATTAAATAAGAATCTTTATAGTAGATAATCTATATCAGTTATATATAATCTGTTTCTTAGATAGTTCGATAACTACTTATTATATTTAATTAATATCTGGATATAGTCTAGTTACTATCTTGTTCTATTATAGATTTGAGTTATTTCTTTTTTTTCTAATTGGTTTATTTGGATTTTATCTCTTAAGATTTCTTTTAGTAGTTTTTTGTTTAATATCCTAGAAATCTATATTCGAAATAAAGTTTCTATTCTTATTAGCGATTTCATTTATCCTAAGAAAGATTATTTCTTGAGCTTATTATATCTAGTTATATAAGGTTATTATAAATCTTTTCTCTAATATATTGTTTCTTGGAAAATCTTGATCTTTTCTTATTCTATTGATATTATTAAAAATATTGATCTATATTACTAAAGTATATTTCTCTTTGAAACTTGTAATTCTTATTATCGATATAAATAGTTTCTTTAATCAAATTATTTATATTATCAATTAGATCTCTCCGAGATAGTTCAAATTTAATATTTCTTTTTAGTTCTTTTATATAATAACTAAGTAATACTATTATTTCTTAGTTAGTTTGATTTCTATATTTTCGGAATTCTATTATATAATTGATTACAGATCCGGTTTATTATAAACTAAAGAGTTATTATTCTATAGTTTTTATAATATCGATATCCTCGAATATTTATTTAATCTCTTTATAGAATCCTTTATAGCTTGCGAATATAACTATAGTAGTTACTATTATTATAATTAGGTTATAGCTATTCTCGAAATAGTTAGATAGAAAAAATTCAATTTATTTAGTTATTTCGTTTTTTAGATAAAAGGTAGTTTAGAGACTTTTAGTATCTCAAGTATCGAACTTATCAGTATTGAACTTGAAATATATTCCTAATTATAAAAGAAAGGTTTCCAATTTCTTTCTATCATTACTATATTTATCTGATAACACAATCTTCAAGGTTTCCTAGAATTTGAACTTCTTTAGCTTATTATTATTATTATTGTTTTCCTTATTGTTAGTATTATTATAAGCTATAGCGATATTGCTATTATAGTCTAGTAGAGATATAGTTGTATTTATAGTAGATAATAGAGCTAGTAGTTGGCTTATAGATCTAATTATTATAATATTGTTTAGAGCTATATCGATTTGGTATATAAAGTAATAAAGGTATTCAAAGTATTACAAATACTTATCTTCTAAGTTATATAGAAGTAGTTAGAATTTCAAATACTAGAAATTGTAGTAACTAATAATACTATTATAGATTTATTATTGATAACAGTTATATAGAGAATCGATTATAATTGTAATAATAAATAAACAAGTAGTAATTATTATTAAATACAAAGCTCTATATATTAAGGAAAACTATCTAGTTATATAGATCTTTATTCTCTACTATTTTATCAGTTCTATCAATTCCTACTATTAGGATTACTAGGAGCTACTAAGATATTATATAATTCTAGTCTAAGATTCTACTAAAGATACTATTGATTACTTTAATATCTATCTATTCCTAGATACTTTATTCCTATAATACTATTCCTTATAAAGGTATACTGATAATTATAGATATCTTTTTCCTATTTCTGTATTATAGATATAGATACTTAGACTCTACTTTATTATATAATCTTTGTATAATGGTTCGATTCCACTAAATAGTAGTTAGCTATTCTCTAAGCCTAAAGTTCTCAGGCTCTTATTCTAAATATATTATAACAATCTTATATCTTATTATCAATTAGTTCAACTATATTCGTTGTTTCGATCTACTTTATTATAATATTTATATTATCTCTAATAAGAAATATAAGATCAATATTATCTATTTTGAATCTTTTCTTTATATCGAATATTATATTTCTGGTTCTAATTACTTTTTCCAAAGTTGGGATCCAGATCCTGAAGATATTTATAAAATCGTATTTAATTAAATAACTAATATATATTCTTATAATTAATTTATCCAATCTTGGGATATTTTTATTCAATATATATATTCTATATCTATATAGTTGAAGATATACTAATAATAGCTTCTTATTCTTTACTAATTCAAATAGTATCTTCTATTCAAGATACTTAGCAAATATATAATTATTTAAATAAACTATTACTTTCGTGATCTCAGACTAGAGATCTTATAACAAATTAGCTTCCAATCTTATCACTCTTATATAGATTATAAACTATTTTCCAATAATCTTAGTAATACTATTTTGTATTTGAATCTATAATATTATTTGTTACTTTTTAATTCCTTTTTTCGTATAAAAGCTAATAAACTTTTGTTACAAGTTAGTATTATTATCAAATATTATAAAGCGGATTTTGGAATTATAGTATTACTTAATAAATATTATCATTCTAATAAATAATAGAAATACTTCTTTTATACTAATATAAGTTTCGACAATATTATAACTGGTATTAAGATAGCGAATATATAAAAGATATTGATAATTATTATACTTTTCTCTAATATAAATTATATCTTAAACAATCTTTTCAAATAGGTTACTATTATATATATAATCTTTAAAATTCGATTTTGAGATCTGTTAAGTAGATTTTGCTAATATATAAAATTCGTAATTGATAGTATTAGAAATCTTTTCTTTTATTGATTTTTCTTTAATTCCTTCAATTATATCAAAAACTTTTTTAATTACTTCTAAACTAGGATATCCCAAAATTTGATATATTTTGGTTTTTAAGACTTCCTTAATTTTGGATTCTAGTTTGCTTATTATAAATATTCCCCAACTTTTCGAAAAACTTATAATTTAGTATTTATCTATTTATTGAAGTTTACAAAAATAATTATTATCTCTTCTTTCTAGTTATTATAATTAATAGATATTCTAGTAGATACTATCGATATTCAATAATAGTAATAATACTATATTTGTTATAAATCCTTGGATTAATACTATATTAACAAACTGGATTTATATAATTCCGTTATTTATTTCGATATCTATAATATATTTTCTATATACTTCTACAATATAAATCGACTTACTAGTTATAACTTAACTACTATTTGCTAGTTTGGTCTAAATGAAATTAGCTATATTATTATAGATATATATATTGCTATTACTATCAATAATCCAATAGTTTTTTAATTTATAGAAGAAGTGAATATTAATACTATTTATTATAAATATATCTAGATCTTCTCTCTTGTTTTTCTTGGAGCTTGTTGCTACTTCGGTTATACTTTTCGAGTTATTTTTAACTTTATTTTGGATATATTTCTATTCTTTTATATAATCCTTTTCTAGAAGCTTCTTGACTTTAGTATCTATTTCTACTTTATTGAAGATCTTCTTATTTTGGACTTTATTTATTTTCCAATTCTTAGATCTCTTTTCTGGGTTTAGTTATCAATATTATATAATTCTATATCTATAACTATATAAATAGCTAGATAACTTTCGATTTTTGCTATTTATAGCTTTAGAACTATCTTCTCGATACTCTTTGAAAGTAGTATTTGCTAAGTATAAATCAGGGATTTAAGTTATATATTATAGATATAGATATTATCGAAAATCCTCGATTAGGACTTCAACCTTGATTAGTTCTTTCCCCTTTTTGGATTATTTGTTAAGTTATAGCTTATAAGTACTTACCTATATTAGTGAAGTTTTTAAGATAATAAGCAAGAAGTTATATTGAGATATATCTTCTTTAATTTCTAGTAAATCAAGATCCTTATATTCTTGGTAAACTGCTTCCTATTATAAAAGCTATTATTCAATATTCTGATCCTTCTTGTAATATTTCAGATATATATAATCTCGTGATATCTCGATTTTTCGAATCCGATCCGATAGTGCTAGCTGTATTTTAAGAGCTATAAGTTTTTGCTATATAGATGTTTTATCTTGCAAATAGATCTTATTTCTTTATAAAATAGTATCGTCGATAAGGTCCAGAATTGTATCTATAATCTTAGTCTTTTTGTTATATAAAAGTATATCTTTATCTCGAAATATTTGGTAGTCTGCTTTTTATAACTCCTTCTAAGTATCGGTGAGCATAGCTAGATTTGTAGCAGTAGTATTATATTTGCTAAAAGGCAGTGGGTTCGGAAGCTATAAGGATAGTAGTTCGGTATCGAGGTTAGAGTTGATAAGCTACTATATATTCTGTTCGCGGAAGGCAAGAGATTTAATATTGGCAATCTATTCTTTCTAGTCGGTAGGAGAATTAAGGATTCTCTTGACTGTTGTAGAGTCCTTCCCGGCTATTTTTGTAGTTGTAGCTAGGTTCGAATATCTTTTTAATAAAGAATAGATAGAAAACGGAGATAGAAGTTATTACGGAATTTTTTTTAAAAGAGAGGGCTCATAACTGTGAGATTTTAGAGCTGAGAATACATATGTATTGAACTATCTGCAGAACTAATTTACAGAGAAAACAGAGGGTTTATATCCTCTAGAAGGTGGCAATAATACGGAAATAACTGATGGTCTAGAATGCACTAAATTTGCCACTGTCGGAGTACATCCGACTACCTGTCGGAGCACCTCCGAATACCTTCATTTTCACAGTTGCCCATGTGAGCGTGTGCTAGGCCCATACGTTTGAGTATCATAAACACTGGCCTCTATCGAACTCGAACTCCTATGGCCTCTCTAGGCAGCTGCATGGGCTTTTCCCTCAATAGAAAAGCGAAATCAGATAGGTTTGGTACGGCCCCTAGGTGAGTAAGTGTGAATCAATGAATTTTAATAAAGAAACCAAAACTGCAACACCACCCTTCAGTCCTCTCTCATTTATATCACTCTACTGTACATAATTTTCCATGATACTCGGTTCCTACAACAACTAGGATTGCGAGCCTCGACCCAATTTACACCGAGACTCCTTTTCCCAAAAATCGCGTTGTGTTCAATTCTTGGGCTGCAACAACGACATTCCCGCCGGACATAACAGGTTCTCCATGGCGATTGGTTTCTTGTGCAATTATCCATTGCACAGGCGGCCACAATCCCTGAATCACGATGCGAATTCACCAAAGTCACACTTGGGTAGATTGCTGGAACTTTCCTTTTTCTGTTTCAAATATCTTAGCTTTCATGAATAAGCTCATTTCTACATGATAAGTGACAGGCCCAGTGACCTTCAAAGATGCCCATCAGGCCACTTTTAACACATCAGTACTGGATCAATAAAAGAAAGTTCGATCCCGCAACTTTGTGTACATCTTCACCAACAATGGCTATCTTTGCTCCAGCCGCCTGGATTGGACTTCGAAATCATCACCTTGCTTGAACAAGCAGATAGATAGAGGAAGAAAGTGGATGACGCTCCGCTGGCTCTCCAAGGGCCACTTCCGTGGAGGCAGACTAGATTTGTAACTATAGTTCCCGAAGGGAAGGAGGGCGTGGGGGTAGTGAGAGAGTAGGGCGCTTTTAGGGAATAGGATTACCGGGTACTGAGAACTGCATGCACTGGTATCGGGATGGTATTGTCAAGCGATCTAAGTCACCTTTTGCCCTCAAACCGTTGGCCCGTATATCTTCCGTCGGAAAGTACTAGAAGAGTTATTCGTGGGACAGCCCAATCCAACCCACCCTCGCGGTGCTTACATTTCCTCTTGGAGTCCGAGGTTAGAGCTAAAGATACCCAATAGATATCGAAGATCAACCGCACAGCTCAATCCGGCAGCGAATTTCAAGAATAACGACGAAAAAGTCAGCCAAATTGGCTGACGCAGTGAATAAATATATGAGGTTGGAATTAGCGGGAATGAACCAACATGGTGGTGCAAGGAAATCACTAATTTCCCGCACTAATTTCCTGAGATTCACTGAGATTAGAATCCTCTCTTTCCCAACTTTTCCTTTTCTTTTCATCAAAAGGTTTTGTTACACGTCTAACAATTGACGTTGGAATAACATTTGAATTTGTGTTATTTTGATCGCTACAGCAACCGTTTCGCCCAATCATACAACCTCCACCTCCTGGCTATTCTGATACCGCAATCATTCATTTCGTTATCTTTCTCTGAGGAACAAGACTGGGAGAAGTGAGAGGAGCTAGCATTTTGTGTGACTTTCTGGGAATACGGAGGAGTAGACATGGGATTGCCTGCTCACCCTCCGAGAGAGACTCGGAGAGTATCAGGCACCGTCTCTCGTGGGGAAATATTGACGTACTCCTATCATGCTGCTGGCCACTCAGACATCAATAGCTTCTCCCCAACCTATCATCTACCATCATCAGACAAACTGTCATAGTGTTCGATATCGAATTGTGCTCGCCGAACCTGCGATTATGGTCCGGTCATCTGCCCCCAAGAGTTCTCGGCGAGATTTGATTTTGCGAGCTATTACACGTAGTGTGCTAGCCGTGGTTGACAGTAATGGGAAAATAACATCCACTGGCACAAAAATAGTGGCCACAAGTGTGTCCCTGATTCCTTGTGCTGGATGTTAGGCCAATGAAGATGCACGATGCATTTGGGGATTCCCATGTAAATGATACCTGCAACCTTGAAAATTTTATCATTTGCTTTGTGCCCCTGATTATATCTGTTCCTTTTCTCGTCTCTTGTATCCTTCATGTTACGGAGGTCGTTACTGCGATATTCATCGCGAATAGTAGCGATTGCAAGGGTAAATTGCTTGTCGTCATGATGGGGTGTAGTCCTTGAACTATATAGACTTGATGATTTGATAACTGGGATTGAGCTAGAGTAAGCTACTACTCGCAATGTTCCC
Source organism: Rutstroemia sp. NJR-2017a BVV2 (assembly GCA_002946415.1). NCBI lineage: Eukaryota > Fungi > Ascomycota > Leotiomycetes > Helotiales > Rutstroemiaceae > Rutstroemia > Rutstroemia sp. NJR-2017a BVV2. Next base: position 416,358 of record NJPS01000037.1, on the reverse strand, counting down.
ATTGTTAGTTTCATGTTGTAACTCTAGATTACGCCCAACCGAATTCTCAGAAGGCGTAAGACCAGCGTGGCGAGAAAATTTTGGCATATTAATTGTTGACTTATCTCGGATTGGCTGGCGGAAACGGTCGATGTTGGAAGCACCAAAATCAGATTTTTATATGGCATCATTGCAAAAGATAACAGATGTCGCAATAAGAGTTGCGAAGTTTGAGACGGGGTGAGTGAGAAGGTAGAATTACCTGTCCTCCCCACGCGGGCCCGACCTTTTCATTTCCCTCTCCTCGGATGCGGGGTGCTCGACGCCGGCGGTCAAGCCAACTACCCCCCCCCCCCCCAGAAACACCTAAATCTCTCCCTTCAATTGCATGGTGTGTCCCATGGCGAAAAGATGCCCGTTCTCAAGCTCGGAGGCATCCCCGAAACGGGAAGCTTGTTTAAAGACAGCAGTGCGGGAAAGCCGCTGCTTGATGAATACTGCTAAGCTGGGCCGGGTATCCGCTGGGTTGGAGCACCCATGACTCTGATTGGGTAGATGGGTAGGTTGGGGAGCAGAACCCACCTATTGGTACCTGTGGGTGGGCTGAACACCTAGAGTTGCCTACCTACGGGTACCCATTTCGCTGCCTAAATACTGCAATGCCCGAGTCCGGAAATTATCTACCCAAAGTGTTCCATTGGTGACCACAGTACAAGAAACCATCTCTAGATAGTGTGAATATATTACCTTACTTTTATGTATTAGCTTTCCAATTAGCTTTCCAATTCCCTAAGACTTTTCATGATAAGACCGTCGATAGATCGAGACGTGTAATCAGGGAACATAGATAAGCGAACTCAGCGCTGCACCTCTAACGCCACCACTACTGCATCACCTTTACACAAGCATACTTTTAAACCCCAGGGTATCCCTAAACATCATCAGTCCTTTGCCTCTCCTATTGTTTCTCGCTTCGCTTTTTCAAGACCTATTCCTGACCATCAGCCACTCACCATGTCTCTCTCCAATAGCGACGGTAACCTAGATCTTAACCGCCACCAACCCCTCATTGATGCTCTCACAACCTTTTATCATGCTCTCGCAGAGTCATGCTACATCCAACCTTCTGACATTCACCTACCCCCATACGGACCAGAATTCAATGCTTCTTTAGGACTCTCGCTTGGTTATACCCCCGAAAGTATTGAACTCCTGAGCAAGCTACCATATTTGTCGGAAGAGTGTGATAATGCGGTATCATCCCACATTCCATTTTCTTACGACGACGGCAAGATTTGAGCAAGGTGCTAATGAAATCCCTAGGTCCAGTTAGACGGATTCTCCACAACACCTCTGACACACCTTACCGATCCCAATGACGAAAATGCCCTGGGAGTGTGGGAAGACGCACGTGATCCACTCTTCCAAGGAGATGACCTTCTTCCCAACAACGTCGTAGCCGTGACCTGGGGACAAGTATATGGGCAGTGGCTGCTTTACGATTTAAATTCTTGTTTGTATTTCCATTACTTGCTCTGCCACAAATCTTATCTCCACATAACGAGAACGAGAAGTTCGTAAACGTTAACAAAGAGACAAATAGGCACCCTGAGATCCTGGTGTACAAACTATAGTGACCTTCCAACTAGTGCAGACGTGTTAGCACTCCCATCGCAACCCCCTTCTGCACTGCTCTCCGAATGGACATCGAAATTTCTCTCCCTGGAAATCATGCCCCTAGAGTTTCACGGCAGGGTTTTCATGCCTGACGAGAAACAGGACTACGGTCCTGAATGGCGGGAATGGATTGAAAGAGATTTCGGGATTACGAGAGCGGAGTATGCTGTTGATAGGGGGTTGGGGAAGATTTATCGGGAGTTTGGATGGAGAACAGCCGAGTGGGATAGAGACGGGTTTGTGGAGAAAAGGGGGAGGTGGTTGTGGGCTGTCTATCAGGATTGTGAAAGGAGGTGGGCGAGGCCCGGAACTTGATCTGGGGTTAAAGGGGTATTATAGGATTTCCTGTTTAATCTGGCCTACGGTGCCGTTTTTGCGTGGACGAGTTGAGCTTAGGAAGGAAAAATAATTTCTACTTCTTTTTGTTTACCAACTATCATTCTATTCGCCAAATTTCGGCTCCCATACTTAATCCGGGGCCAGTTACAGACGCAAAGTCTTGCCAAATTGAGGTTTGCTCTCCAAAGAGCCCATATCACTACCAACACAGTGTGAACAATTAGATTACAGCTTCGTAAACCGCGTTGATGTATGTGTTCTAGGTCCGGAACTAGGTGAGAGTGATGCCTAATTCGCTGGTAATTGTCAAGCAGTCATCCCCGCTGCCCAACACGTACCATTTATAACACTCAATGATGGTACCAGTCACAGTTTGCCTCGGAGTAGATATGAAAGCGGATGGCGTTGTCGCAGATACCGAGCTTGTAGTTGAGGATGGTGGTATATGCCATATTGTAATGGAGTACCTTCCGCTGTGGTATGGTGATCACATATTTCTGAAACTAGATACTGAGATCACCTTACACCACGCTACGTTTTTTCACAGTCTTTTTTATACGCCGGAGTCCCACTCATGCGTTTACTGTCTATGCAACTACTCTGCATTTGCAGCAACAATGTCTCGGTGTCTCGCTGTGCCCCTCACCTTCAATGTCCGTGGGATTTTTTCCTACTCCCTCTACTCTGTTTTCCTCTTTATTTGATTCCCATCCCCTTTCTTCCCACTCCCATAACCCTCAAGAAGTCAAAGTCCAAAGCAACTTCTTGCCAACTTCCCTACTTCCTTCCGCTCATCTGCGGCTTTTCTAATTCTTTTCCTTGTCCTTTCTTTTCCCAGCCAGTCTCCTCAGTGCTACCATGACCATTGGGTTGAACTGCATTTCGGGAAGAATCCGTGCACTGCTTCTTGCGAGCTGGCTCTCTCGACGAGCTTCTTGTTTGAGTGCCCAAGCCTCGCTTGGTTCCAGCCATAACCTTGGTCATTTTTCTTAGTGATGGAAGAGGGAGTTGGATATATAATGCGGATGAGGAACAGTTGCTTCCTTGTACGATAAAGTTAGAACTTGCTCAACGAAGCCGGAAGAGTGGGCTGAATAGGTAATTGTAGTCACAGCTGGAGAATGAAACGTATCCCTACCACTTCCACGCGTCTCTTATATACATTTCCATCTCCTCGCAAGTTGGTGAAAATTTTCACTTCAACTAGCATAACTCGTCCAATACCAAAATATGGCCTAGATTAGGCACGTACTAGACTAGGCACGTATGTTAGCGAGATGGAAAGAAGGGGGCCGCACGATGGCCGCGCACTAGCCTAATTTGAGTTAGATGTGATATCAAAGGTGGTCTTACGGTTGGCTTTATGACCGTTGTACTTTAGTATAGGCTGCCAGGCTACAGCATACGATAGTGCTTAAATTTAGCAGAGAGGTTGTGGGAAGTGGAGTTAAGATAATTCGAGCTTGAGTGCCTTGGTGGATGTCCGGTATACTCTTTAAGCAGTGCAGCTGAATTTAAACTCTTCGCTGCAAGCCTATCTCTTGCAATGAAATGTGGTGAGAAGGTTGATTGTATTTAAAGGGTGACGAGCAGGTGGATGGGTTGTGTTTGGCAACCAAGAACATAGTACTCTTAGTAATTATTAAACAATGATCTGGCATTAAGGTATGAAGATGAAAGGCAGATTCTTGGTTACTCTTACTCTGCTTGGACTCTACTTCTAATCTGCTCCCTCTCAAGTGCCTATCATAACATAACCATCCAAGCAACTCCTCACACTCTTCCTCCACTCATTTGCACCCTCTCTACCTCCTCCCACCACACCACCTCCATCCCCTCCCTTCCTCCCCACACAACACCGAACCTCAACCCCCCAAGCAAATCCTACAGCCCCTCTCCCCTCCCCTCCTCCTTCCCAACCCCTCCCCCCCTACTTAACATCGTTTTCGTGGGTAATTTCCGCCGCATATCTCTCCGCAATCCCCCACGCTCTCTAGGCATCTTTTTCTTTCCCTGCTGTTGCTATGCTCTGATTTTTCTGGGTCAATGACGCAGTTTTCTTCGAGAGCGTCACTTAAGTCGGTAGTATTGTCAAGTGCAGCTCCGTTGGAGGTAGAATCACCCGGGTGGTTGCTAGATCTGATAAAAGATCTAAGATTTCTGGACATTCTCATTGCCTTTGCTTTTGAGGATTGATTGGTTGGTTGGTCGGTTGATCGGTTGGTTGGTTGGTTCAGGGAAGCTGGAAAGTTTCAAGCCTGAGCAAACACCGACGACGTCGAGAAGTGGACCCAGACCGTCTGCCAATACTTACGACAATTAATCTTGGCCCTTGGAGAAGAAGTAAGATCTTACTGTGGCCTTGTGACGGATGCCTGGAGCTTAATAAGTATGAGGAAAAAGAAAGGAAGAAGGATTAGAAGTGCCCGTTGTAACTGCAAACATTCCTTCAAATGTTGGCTGCTACCAACTTTATCAAAGCCGGGTCCCTTGGCCTGGTCGGATAAAGGGTTATTTAAGGTTACTTATTATGCCCTTTCTAATGGTCGTTTGATGATGATATACCTTTTTAGTAGCGCAGTCACGGGAAAGTAGTCCCCGCTTCACGATGACAGTAGGTAGTAAATCTAGCTGGACGATTACAATATATGTAAGTTGAAACCGCAAAAAGCAGCCGATCAAGGAAAAGCGTTTTTTTGGTGAAAAGGGTTATTCTATGAACTATCCGATGGGAAATCGCAGCATCAAACAAACAAGCCGACCAATATAGCGACCTCGTCACATACAGCCACGTAGAGACGAGACCTCAGACCAAGAGTAAGACTACAAAATCTAGCGAATACAACTGCCGAGCATACGCTTAAATGCGTCCAACAATGTTATGCCCAACAAATTTCTGCGTCAACCAGACGCATGCGTATGGGTGGTGAGAAGTTTGACCTCACGGTTTATGGCGCGAAAGAGAGTGGTTTAGCTTTCAGTAGCATGTGTACACGCTGGCTAGGATATCCAACATTCCTTTGAGAAATCATTTATATCTATAGACTTACTCATCTCACTTCACAGATAAAAGTGTAAGTGAGGAGAAGCCACGAGCAAGAAAAACTTCCCCAAGATGAACGTAAACGAAGAACCGAGCTATGAAGCGCAAACCAAGATAAATCGCAATACATACAAGTTATAAGTACAATACGAAAGTAAAATGGTATCTATTCTGCATACAAGAAATAAAAAGAATCCACTGCGTACATTTTTACAAGCAGTAGACGAAGAAGAAGCACCAAACTAGAAAGAAAGAAAGAACATATCATATCAACCAGTCAGGCCCTAAAGCGTGCTAACTGAATCCTGAACTCCTTTCCCCTATCACCAAACTTTTCTCAATGCTGTTTTTGTTCTCCAATCCACTAGAGTCATTCCTCAATCATTCTATCATCAAACCCATGTCCTTCATCTATCCACCTATCCACCTATCCCCTCAAAATCCTTCAACCCCTCCACCCAACCACCCCTCAACCACCCTACTTCATAAACGGCTCCACTTTCTGCACACCCTTATACAAAATCTTCGCCGTTTCCACCGGAGTTGCTCCACCCGCTGTTGCCGTAGGCGCAGTTGAGGTTTTCACCGCCGAGGTCGAAGACAAATGAGTTGAAGAAGAAGAAGGTTTCGGCACTACAGACGAAGATGAAAGTTTCGGCACCACGGTCGAGGAGGAAGGTTTCGGCACAACAGACGCGGCTGAAGTCGGACGAACAGACGCGACCGAAGTCGGATGCACACTAGCCACAGAAGTCGAATGCACGGGCTGTCCTCCTCCCAAAACCGCAGACCCCGACGCAGTCGCAGTCGCAACAACCTTCGCCCCCGAGCTCGAAAGCCTCACCGCAGTAGCACTTTGCTTTACAGGAACACCACTAACAGTAACAACCGAAGTAGCCGCACTAGCATCAACAGTTGTATACACTCGTTCTGTGGTCGTGCTGCCGATAATTGTCGTTACAGAGCCAGAGCCAGAACCAGACGCTCGGATACCGGACCCTGAAGGGCGGGAGCTGCGGACGGAGGTTCCGGAGGGACGGGAGCTACGGACGCCGGATACAGAGGGGCGGGAGCTGGCGATGCGTGTTCCAGAGGGACGGAGACTTTGCGAGTTGCTGCGTGTAGCTGAGACTATACCCGAGGAATGAGGGAACGTAGAGGGCGGGGTACTCGTCGCATCCGTCGGCGTCGAGCCCGGTAGACCAGTTGGAAAACCACCCAAACTCGTCGTACTCTCCGTGCAAGTCGTATCAATCTCGGAGGCCCCCACAGTCTCTGTAACCACCGACGCAGAATGCGTCACAAAAGACGTTTGGAACTTCGTTACTGCGCTGGTACTTGTTTGCGGAGCGGGATAGCCGGGGATGGCGATGCCGTTGGAGATGGTTTCGATGATGATGGCTGTGGCGGTGGTGGTTGAGTCGCGTTTTGCAACGGTGTGTTTGGGGGGGCCCAGGTGCAAGGGGACGAGTTGCTCAATTGGGGCGTTGGGGGAGAGGGGGAGAGCGGAGATCTGGAAGTTTGGTTTAGTAACGTGGTTTTGGATAGGTGAGTTAGGGGGACCATACAAGGTGAGGGAGTGCGAGGAGCAGAAGGGCTGCGCATTCTGAGGGTGTGAAACGCATTTTGGGATATCTTCGATGGGAGATGGAGATGGAGATGAGGTGATAGGAAGATGATTGTAAGAACGCGATGTGCACGGAGATGTGGAAGTGAAGCTCGAAGAGACTAGCTCTTTACAAAAAGCAATAAGCTCAAGAATCGAAAAGAATGAAAAAGGAGAGTGATATCTAGAGATAGAGAGTAAGGACCGACTATGAGCAAGCAAGCAACAAAAAAAAGCAGTAGAGAAAAGAAGTTCTGACTTCAAAACGACTTTCACTGTGAAAAGGAACAACTGCAGAAAGAAGAAAGAAAGTGTGATTTCAAAGAAAGGAGCTACATACATAGATACATACATCCACACCACCCGACAGAATGATTAGATGAAACAATCCAATAGGATCAGAATCAGAATCACATGACATGAAATATTCTGCATAGCATGAACCAAACAACTTCATCTCATCTCTTTTCCCATTCCATTCCGTTTCAAACTCCCTCACCTCGTTTCTTCCTCTTCCTCTCCACCACCCTACCTCGATCCGATCCTGCATCTCCCAGCCGTCCAATCCCCTTCCCCAAACCCATCCGTCACTCGTTTAGCGAACGCCACATCAGGGGATGAAACACCCCGTACACCAAACCCCCATCAGCAAACCACGCCCTCTTCACTGCAAAAAAATTCTTCCCCAGTTTCGTACAATCGCGCGACAGGTTCGAAAACAGTAATATGCCTCTTCATTCGGCCTAATTTAATTTAATTTCCCGCAAATCCTGCAGACGAATAGGATTTTAGGATAGGATCTGAGGGCTATTTCCGAGCTGACGTGCTGTTTCTTCCTTTTCGTTTCTTTTTGGTGGCTGAGGCATGGCAGGGCAGAAAGGAGAACGGAGGCCGAGGTTCTTGAAGAAAGAAAAAAAAAACATTATCTTTCAGCTTTAGCTGCTTACTTTTATTGATTCCATATACGTGCGATGACCCCAAAAATTTCAATCATTTATCAGGTCTCCCAACCATGAAGATATAATATCGACTGTCGACCGTGTTGTCATCACCATACTCCGGTAACTATTCACAGATAAAATACTTTGTAGTTAAGTAAGTAGAATATACATGTATATCTGTATGTGTGTATGTATGTATGTATAATAATCCTCGCCTATGAAGAGCTGTTTTGGATTCTCAAGCCAACAATATCTCTATCCAATCCATCCCAATCAATCCATACCAGGACAAAGTAGAATATCCAGAACAGAATAAACCCAACACAGCATCTCATCTCACCATCCAAAACCTCAACCCCCCCTTACCCTATCCAACCCAACCCAACCCAACGCCTTCAAACATCCGCAATTCCATATCCAATTCTCTAACGCAAAAACAAGACTCATATCATATGCTATGCGAGTATCTTTCCCTAACGCCATTCCTTTACCCAACTCAAAACAAAAGAAACAATGAGCCCCAAGAAGTATTAGACATATATGTAATAAGGCATATATCTACAAACCCACAACCTCCTCATCCACCAGCACATCCGGATCATTTCCGATTTCTCTCGACTGTGGACGGTCTTCGTTGGGGTCCTCGATTGAGACTGGGAGGGGTGTTAGCTGATGAGGTCTGGCTGTATGAATGTGTGCATATGAAAAGGTAAGGGAAGGGAAGTGAAGGGAAGTGAAGGGAAGTGAAGGGAAGTGAAGGGAAGTGAAGGGAAGTGAAGGGAAGTGAAGGGAAGTGAAGGGAAGGAAAGGAAGGCAAGCAAAGGGAAAGGTAAGGCAAGAAAGAAACAAACATACCATTCGGCCTAATAAACCAACTCAACGTAAACGCCAACACAAAACAGCTCGTCAATACCACAAACACCGTCTGCCGAAACGTCCCCACCGTTAACGCATAAATCAGATTAAAAACCGTCGGACACACCACTCTCGCCAGCGCATGCAACAGACCCGTCGCACCCAGCAACTGCCCCACATGATCCCTCGGCACATGTTTTGTCAACGCGGACTGCAGCGTCGGGGAACCCACTCCTCCCATCGAAGCCAGTACGCCCGCACACACGAAAAGATAGCCTTTGCGCGCGAGGGTGAAGCCTAGGAAGCCGGCGACTTCTAAGAGAACGGAGGTGCGGATAACGGCCAGATCGATGGAGTCCGCGCCGACGTTTCGCTCGGGGGGAAGCGCGACGCCGGATTCCCTGCGCTGGCGAGCGCGCGGGCGTGTCCGCAGTATGTAGTTGAAGAGGGGAAGGAGGCCGACAAGCGCGAAGACGCGGGCGATGTTCACGGTGGAGATATAGAACGCGGTGTCGGCGGTGTCCCAGCTGAATTGGAAACCGGAGTAGTAGATGACGACGGTCATGGCGCCGATGCCGACGCCGAAGATGATGGTGTCGACTGTTGCGAGGAGGATGAGGTTTGTGCGGACGTGGGTGCTGGCTTCTGTTTTGGATGGCCACAGGATTTTGAGGGGAGCGAGAGGATTGGATCGCGTTAGTGCCCGGAGCCAGGTTTGGCCGGTGGCGTGGAGAGTTTCGGCGGTGTATTTCTCCCGGGCGAGGACTTGACGCTTTTCGGTGAGAGATTCGGGGACTATGAAGACTAGGAAGGCGATGAAGAAGGCGTGGATTCCGAGCGCAACGTAGAATACCATTACTAGGTCATCGCTTAGTTTAAGGATAGCTGCTGCCATCAGCGGTCCTATGGCGATACCCCCGAAGAGACATGCGTGGAAATAGGCGAACGATACAGCTCTCTTCGAGGGCGGAGTGCAATCCGCAGCATAGGCATGAGTGAGGGCCATCCCCGCAGTGAAAGAACCACACAATCCATCAAACACCGCACCAGCAAGTAACCATTGATACGGCACCATATCCGGGACCTTGCCCGCCAAAATGGTAATGATTTCCGTCAACAAGCCTCCCACACTCGTGATAACCAAAAGCCGTGTCCTACCATAGCGATCCGACCAAGCGCCTAGCTTTGGCGACATTATAGCACTCAGGATCCCGGTTATGATGGTGATGTACATGACGAACTTCGTAACTAGAGATTGGACTTCGGGAATGCGACATTGTGGGTTTTCGGAGCCGAGGATCACAGGTGTGAAGAGGAATTCCGGATCTTGAGCGGATCTTTCTGCAAGGTACGAGCGGCAGACGAGAGCGAGGATTAGGTTGAGCTTGGGCACGACGATACCACCAACGGCGAGGGCGAATAAGAAGAAAGGTACGAGAAGCCAGTAGACCTGAGAGAGGGCAAAGTCAGCATGTGCTACAATTTATCGCAGATGGGTGAACATACCGAAGGTTTATGCCACCAAGTCAACCCCTCGAAATCCGCATGTCCTTCCCATACTGGCTCTTCACTGCCTCCGTCGTCATTTCTCGAGGATGTAGCATCATTCCCCAGCAATGGCGATACTTCAGACGTAGTCCCCGACTTATAACCCCTCGCATGATTCCTCAAAGCCTCCCTCGCGCCCCAGTATTTCTGCCCCCCTTCATCCCTTCCCTGCCCCGCAGATCCGTAGTCCATTGCTGTTGTCTGCTGACTGGTGTGGTGTGGTGGGAAAGTATAAACAAGTTCGTCTGTCGCATTCGAGAAACACCTCGGTCGGATAAGCGCGAGACGGTACTGTATGTACACTCTAGGTACCAAGTCGTGCTCTTGGCGCCGGGCTCTTGATTTAGCTTTAGTATTACAGAGAGAAAAGGGAAAAGGAAGAAAAGAACAATATTACAGGAATGGGGCAGGAAGATTAATTATGGTTGTCGGATCAGGTAGCGTAGGTATTGGTAGGTAGACGGCAAGTCCAAGCTTGTTATCAGAATTCCAGCTTTTGCCCAGATAGGAATCTCCTCTCCAACCTTACAAGCTTGACTTTGTACCAAGAAGTGGACGAGCGCATCAATTTCCAGTCGCGGGATTGGCATAACCTTACATGTCTCCCACGGACATGGCCCACGTATGCGCAGATAAAGTAGGATAAGACGTGAGCACTGAGAAAGACTCCAATCAACAGCTTTACTCCAAAAGCATTACGACAGTGGATTTCAACGTTTGCACTCTCAACGTATCAGAGCGTGCTGAGTGTGTAGCTGACGGTAGCGAGGAAGTTTCTCTTGTTTCGAAGTATTGGAATTGATGCGGATTGATAATCGAAGAGCAGGGATAACACAAAAAGATGCTGATCTGATAACCTTGGTGTGTGAACCGCCGGATAGCGGACGAACTTCATGTCCTGGACTCCTAGTCCTCATACTGTAATACAAAGTACGTACTTGCTTACCGGTGCCTGGCACGCCTGGACGGCCACGGTAGACGGACACAAAACCGTGGAACTGGTACTGGGACTGGCACTTTTACATGACAACTGGGATTTTTGGCAGACCTTTGCACCTTTACTGTGTACCCGTCCCCCCACCAGCTCATCCAAAATGGTGACGTTATTCATCTGCACGTATCGAGATCCTTAGCTGCATATTGCTGCTTACCTTGTCTGACGCCAACCAACACAATCACATCGGCCTTCGGATCAGGTACGTAACCGAGATCCAATCATCGGCTTTTATAATTTTGCTGCGATTCGCTTTACGATGCCCCAGTGGCCCCCACGCTGCTCAAGGTCTTTTTATAACTTCGAGAATTTTATAATACAGCGTTCATAACTTCCCTAATTACCCCTTTTCTTTCGCTCCCCGCCTGACCTCATACAGCGTAAGCCTCTTCAGGGCCAGCAAAGAACTTCTTACTCTCGGCGCATCTTTCGCTCTTACATCCAGGACATCTCAATCCCATCTGCTTACTGCAAGCAACCCCGCTATCTATGTGAGCCTTAGCAATATCAGCCAAGGCTTGAATAAATATAGGCGACCCGTTCAAACTCTCTGATCTCTTGATAGTGTCTGGATGACCCGATTCTCCAATAACTTCTTGATCCAGTTCGTACAAAGTCTCAATGTGATCAGAGGTGAAGGCAACTGGAATTAGGATGAGATTCGTTTGACCCTTCTTGACGTATTCCTCGACTGTGTCGCTGGTTTGAGCTCCCAGCCAAGCACTAGGTCCGACTTGTGATTGCCAGCAGAGTCTGTACGGGTGAGAGAAGTTGAGTCGTTGCATGACAGCATAGACCGTAGCTGCGACTTCAGCTGGATATGGATCACCTAATGAAGATTAGCAAGGCGGGTCCTGTATTCTGCTTTGTAGTTCGTACCTCTGTTTACCACGGACATTGGTAAACTATGTGCTGAGAAGAGTAACACAACATCCTTTCTTTGCGCCTCCGTGTACGTCGCAAGTGTATCTTCGATGTTCCTCGCAATTGCTTCTGTCAGCCCTGGGTGTACTGGCCATCGGTCGATAACACTCCAATCAATTGTCCCATCACTTCCATTGACTTTGCTGCCCGCTGTCTTTCCCTCAAGTCTTTGTCTCCATTTCCATAACTCGTTCAAGCTACTTCCGGTGGTCGAGCAACTGTACTGAGGATACTGTGTGAATGCGACAGCTCTTCCACCCTTTCCACCTCCAAAGCCATCCTCCAACAATCGATTATACATTTCTTCCGTTAAAGGATTGGCATATCTGAAGGCGACGTAAGGTTTGTGTGGTGCTGTTTCAGGCGACATCTTGTCCAATAACTTGCACATTTCCTCCGCCTGGTATTCTGACCATTTTCGAATCGGAGAACCGCCACCAATTGCTGCATATTGCTTTTGAATCTTTGGAGTTCGGCGCTTCGAAATCAAAGGACCAAGGTAATTCTGGAACGGTCCAAGAGGAATCAAGTCGGCATCTGCCTACAAATCGAGCTGTTAACAACTGTGTGCCATGGCGGGGTAAAAGATGCATACAAACAACCTGCTCAAGAAGTCTCCAACTTGATCAGTAGATGACGGACCACCCATATTCATCAACACCATAGCAGTAGGCCCTCTACGACCCGTCGCATCTTGCGTCACAGGAGGTACCGGAGTTGCGAAATTCCTCGATTGATCCGCGCCGCCTCTTTGTACCAATATAGCATTTGTGAGTCGGGAAATAGTAGCTTGTGAAGCTCTCTTGGTGAGGTTTCCCACCGCAACTGGATTCCGTAGAGACATATTTCGATATTATATATACAAGGACAAAAGCTGAGAATTTCACCACAGTAGAATTGTTGCGAAATTGACTTCCTAACGAAAATGTGCGGCGGAGGGGACAACTTTCATAACAGCTCCGACTTCTCCAGAAAATCTAACAAGGATCTCAATTCTGCGATGAACGGGGCTTACATTAAAATGCCGATGTAGCAAGCCAATCGACGTTCATAGATTTGGAATGAGCTGTCATGTGATCACGTACCTTGACGTCTGCCTTTCGACTCCGCTTTCGCGATGCGACGCGTCTGCCTGATCAGATGTTCTCTTTGTGCGTATGAGTAGAATTTATTCCGCTCTTCAAAGAGTTTGTCAAATGTAGTCGCATCTACATCCTCATCAGTCGCATACATCTTCATCAATTGCATACATCTTCACTGAATCTTACGACAAGCATCAATTATGGCAGACTCCGAACCTTGGAAGAAAGAAGAAGAAGAGGAGGAGGAAGACGTTGATGAAGTTGTAAGATAATGCCATCTTCCTCCACAATGGGCATTTCCTAATTTCCCACAGGATTATCGAACACAGAAAGATGCCGTTCTCTTCGTCATCGATATCAGCGAATCAATGCTTACAGCCCCTCCACCATCCGATTCAAAGAAAGCAGATACCGACAGTCCAGCACTTGCTGCTCTCAAATGCGCATACACAATCATGCAACAGCGCATCATCTCCAATCCCAAAGACATGATGGGAGTGATGTTATACGGCACTGAAGAAACGAAATTGAAGGACCAGACAGGATTAGACACTTCTGTCTATCCGCATTGCTATCTCCTCACGGATCTTGATGTCCCTTCTGCCGAAGATGTCAAGACGCTAAAAGCAATTGTGGAAGACGAAGAAGAAGCGGAGAAAATATTGGTGCCGACTAGTGAAGCTTTGAATATGAATAATCTTTTGTTTTGCGCCAATCAGATCTTCACAACCAGGGCGCCGAACTTTGGTTCGAGAAGACTGTTTATCATTACGGATAAGGACGATCCTCATTCTGGGGACAAAGAAGTGCGATCTCTAGCTGCCGTCAGAGCGAAGGATCTCTATGATATTGGTGTTATCATCGAACTGTTTCCCATTTCGAGACCAGAGCATGAGTTCGATCGCACGAAATTCTATGATGTGAGTGTTAATCCACGTGCAGAATCTGGATTTCACTAATCGTATCAGGACATTATTTACCGCGATCCTCTTGCTGAAGATGAGCCTAGTGCTGGCCCAGCAAACCTCAAAACCGGCGGCGATGGGTTGTCTTTACTGAACAATCTCGTCCAAGATGTCAATTCCAAGCAAGTCGCCAAGCGCTCCTTATTCTCCAATCTCCCCTTCGAGATCGGTCCAGGTTTCAAGATCTCTGTCAATGGATACAACATTCTCCAGAGACAAGCCCCCGCAAGGAGTACCTACGTCTGGATGGACGGCGAAGTCGCTCAAATCCCCGTCGGTGAAACCGCCCAAATGGCCGACGACACCGCGCGCATCGTCGAAAAAGTCGAAATCCGAAAAGCCTACAAATTCGGGGGCACGCAAATAACCTTCACCCCTGAAGAGCAAAAAGAGCTGAAGAACTTTGGCCCCCCTGGTCTCAAAATCATCGGCTTCAAACCCCAATCCATGCTCCCGCATTGGGCCTCCGTCAAAAAATCCACGTTCATCTACCCCTCCGAAATCGACTACATCGGCTCCACCCGCGTCTTCTCCGCGCTGTGGGGAAAACTCCTCAAAGATGAAAAAATGGGTCTTGGATGGTTCATACCCCGTAAAAATGCATCCCCTTCTATCGTGGCTATTCTCCCCTCGGAGGAAAAACTCGATCCCGCTAGCGGCCAGCAGATCTTCCCCGCAGGCCTGTGGCTGTATCCTCTCCCCTTCGCAGACGACATCCGGCATCCGCCTCCAGGACTGGCTCCGCTGGTTGCATCCGATGCGCTGATCAATTCCATGCGCCATGTAATCCAGCAACTTCAGCTCCCCGGCGCTGCGTACAATCCCCGCAAATACCCAAACCCGGCACTGCAGTGGCATTACCGGATCCTGCAGGCCATGGCCCTGGAAGAGGACGTCCCGGAGAAACCGGACGATAAATCGGTGCCGAAGTATAGGCAGATTGAGAAGGTGGCGGGGAGTTATGTGCATGAGTGGGGGAAGGTGTTGCACGGGGAGTTTGAGAAGGTGGTGGGTGCGAAGGGGGTGAAGAGAGAGGTGGAGGATGAGGGGGAGGGAGTGGGGGAGCAGAAACAGAAGAAGAGGAAGGTGTTGGTGAAGAGTTTGGTGAAGAAGTTGGTGGATATGGAGAGGGAGGAGGTTAAGGGGTTGCTGGGGACGGGGGGGTTGGAGAAGTTTAAGGTGACGGAGTTGAAGGAGTTTTTACTGGGGAAGGGGTTGAGTGGGAGTGGTAAGAAGGCGGATTTGATGGAGAGGGTGGAGGAGTGGGTTGAGGAGAGGTAGCGAGGTTGTTAGGAGTGGGTTGGGTTCAGTTGTAAAAAGAATTTGGAGTGAGGAGTTAGGAGTAAGATGGATTATGTGTATGAATAGCTAAGTACTTCTTTGTTGCTATGTAAGAGATGTGAGCATGCCTGCGAGGTATCCAGCGAAATGAGCGGAATTAAGCAGAGATATCTGAGCTAGATTACACCTGTTTTCTTCATTATGGTTCATTCAACATCGCACCACATTGACTGGAACTTCGACTGCAGAGCACAACTACATATCCATACTGCACTTTTGCATCCCTTTATCTCTAATCCCTACACCCGTCTCATCCAGTCCGTAAGAATCCACCCCCTCAAGAAGTGAATCCTCAATACAGGTCCATACAGTCCAACTCCCCCCCTCTCCCGCCAATTCACCACCACCACCAGCAGTAATTACCCAATCATACTCTCTCCCCTACACTCATACTCACCAGCCCAAGCTCAAGCCCCAGCACAAAAATTATATAAACCTCACCCACCTTCCAATACTCTTTCTTATTCTTTTGAATACTCGGATTTCCTTGAAGCTCTAGTAGACCGTTATGGTGGTTGGAATGAAGTGGGAGAGGATGAGGATGCTTGTGATGGTGAGGTGAGTGGAATGATGGTAATAGTAGGTAGGGCTTTGGAGAACTCGGAATGTTATGATGGGAAGGGAGGGTTCGGTGATGGTTGTGAGTTAGTGATAGTTGTGAATCGACGATAACAGTATCGTCCCCCCTAAACGACAACACTTCCCCCACTAACAGCATCCTTATAACTTTTACTTCCACCTGCCTGAACTCACTGAAACATCATACAACCCAACACAACTTATATATCAGTAGACTTAGCGCACTTCCTCTTCTCTAATGGTCAGACTATGCGTCTGAGAAATTCTGTTCAACGTTCTCTTGAGAGAAAAGAAAACGTATGGATAGGAAGAAGGGTTTAAATAGTAGAGAAACGAGAATTAGAAAAAGGGGTCATGGGGTGGGGTGAAGTCTTAACTCAACAACAACATCTTCCCTGCCTCCTTCCCCAAACGACAACAACTTTCTACGATTGACAACAACAACAATGTCCTTCCACCTGCCTGAAGTCATCACAGCGCCATACACTGACTGCAACAAGTTTGAAGATTTACACTTCGATAGAGTTGGTTCACTTTCGCTGCTCTACTGGTTGGACTCTGCTGCGCAGGTATTCTAGACTCTCAATATTCTGTCGAGGGAAAGAGGAAAATGGAAGGGAGGTGGGGGGGGGTTAAATAGTAGAGAGATGAGAAGAAGAAAGAGGGGTCATGGGGTGGGGTGAGGGGCACGGGTGTAAGTGGCTTAGGGGTGTAAGGGGCTTGGGATGAATGCAACTGGGGCTGAGATAGTATAGTATTACGATTCACTCCACTATCTGAACATCTTCCCCCCTCTTCCAACCAATCTCATCCCTGGACCCCGGCCGCACGCTATGCCAGTGAAAGGTATAGTAGCCAAGCGAGTTCGGAGTAGGAAAAAGTATATAAACCCACGATCCGGAGCACCGATTAACACAACCAGGAAAAACTACTCGGTGGAGCGGTAGGACCGTGAGGTGGAGGAAAAGGACGTAGAAGAGAAAGAAGGCACAAAAAGAGACAGAAGAGCGAAGGGGTGCTTGGTGCTTAGGAGGAAGTTCAATTGAAATGACGGTGGAAGGAATGGCAGTGAAAGGAGAGCGGTGGTGAGAGGGGAAGGATACTAGTGAAAGAGGTGGGATGATGATGAAAAAGGAGGAGGGAGGATGACAGTAAAAAGTCAAAACTAACAACCAACACTTTCCACCCTTACCAAAACCCCATCTCTTCCCGTAAATCCCTCCCAAATCCAGCTGATATCTCACTCCAAATTCAAACATGGCCAAGGCTCCTATAATTAATGTGAGTTGTCTTGTATTTCTCTGAACCTAACAAGTATCTGCCTGTGTAGATTTAGTTTGTAGAGACTGAGTGGTGGATTACAAGAAAGTTACGTGGTGTTTTTTTATTTATAGGTACGGGGGGAGTGAATTCAGGGGTTCTGGAGGATGAATGACCCAGGATGGGTATTAGATGGTTGCTGGATGAGTGGTTGCTGGGGGAGGGGGGATGGGATGGGGTGATTGGTTTTGGGACTGGGATATGCTTTGTGGTAGTAAGTGAATTGGATATTCTCTGTAGATCGTTACTCGGTTCGCAGCTAGTAGCTGAGGGGTTTAGACTCAGAGGGTGGTATATAAACACTTCCTCGTCTCCCGGAATTTGTCTTCTCAGAAGACTCGAACGCTGGAGACCAATTGGCGCAATGGCGGACGATGTCGGGGTGGAAAGGAGATCTAGCGGGTTCTCAGCTTGTTCTTCGTATCATATAAATTTGACTACTGGTGTTCAATCATACCATCTTATACTTGGTGAAGTTTGTTGAGAGGAGTTGTTAGGAGATGACAACACTTTTGCTAAACAACAGCGAGATGTACAGTGACAGTAAGAGTATAAAGTAACAGCGAGGAGGAAGAGATGAATACCATCACAAAACGACAGCACTCTCCCCTAAGCATGAACATCCTCACATTTCTCCACTCACACAATCTCCAACCGCACACTCTATATACCTGTCCAAAGTACCGGATTTCAAAGCTACTTGGAACATAGAACATTGTAGTGTAGTGGTGCTCTTCGTCTGGTTTCTAAAAGAGACAGCCACGAAGCAGGTATTTGTAGAATTTTCTGGCTCTGCAAACTACACTTCCCACCGTATCCACAAGTCAGCGAACAGCCAGTCCGATCAGTGAATCCATCCCCAGCCGGTTCTCATTCACCACTCTTGTCACACAGCTTGGAAATCCTGGTTCTTTCGTTCTGTTGGTTGTGATGCGAAAAGTATATAAGTCCCTCTTAGGATCAAGTTCTGGATGAAACGTACAAATGTTGAAACGTGATGAAAGATTTGATTGAAGGAGTCTTCGAGTCTGTATAAGGGGAAGGCTAGATCAATACAAGAGCTTGTTGTTGTATCGAGTATACTGAGAGTGAAATGGTAGTAGGCTGCTATCGTCGACTGCAAGATTGGAGTATAGAAACAGTCGACCAAATGACAGTAATCCGTACCAACGACAACAATTACAAGATGCAGAATGGCAATGAACAACACACAAAAATCATAAAACGACAGCAGCATCACCAGAGACAGACGAATTCAGCGAAGTAACAGAGTTCAAATAGTTCTCAACCTATCTAGCAGCTAACAGATATCACCAAGATGCTCGGTATATGTTATCGAGGAATTGGAGAAGTGAAAGATAAACAGAAAAGAAACAACTCCAGCCAACCTCAAAGATTTTGTTTATAATCTCCCGTGCTTGTGGAGATACCAGCCGAGGGAAAGATTGGTACTTATGTACTGCCCCTTTGCCCCCATTCGAGAAACTGTGAGTGGATGACCCAAAGTGAATACTATCATCCCATCAACCTATCTCCTTCACTATTCATCATCCAACCAACCAACCAATCCCCCCTTTCCACCTCCCCTCAGCAAACCCCTCCCCTGTAACCACTCTCCCCCACTACGCCAGCAAACCCTCTCTATAAAAATCCCATCTCCCTCTTGCCAACCCTTTCTACCTGGACTCGTCTATCACTACTGGGAAAGACTGAAGAGACGAGGCGCAGAACGGAGAAGAGATTCTAGGATAAGTCGAGATTGGTGTATAATTGGAAGTGTGGAGGTGAACAGAACTCTCGTCATCTAGTTGACAACAATAATATGAGAATAATAACGATAATGCAAAAACATTGATAGGATGATAATATTGCACTTCACCAACAACCACAGCACCACCATCACCAACAACAATAATCAAACACAAACGACAACAAAACTCCATTCCCCAAACCCCATTCCCAAATAAACCCCCCGGAACTCCAGCCCCTCCCTCTCACTACCATAAAAGAATTCATTCAGAGTCCAGCTTTCATTGCCGCCGCTATGATTTGTCACCATTAGTGTGGAATCGTTCTGAAAATCAAAACATTTGGGTGAAATCTTGTGCTTTTTATACTTCTTCTCTGCTTCTGTGCTGTTTGAAAGGTGGTTTGGTTACTAATAGGCGAGGGGAGAGGGAGTGAATTAGGATTGGTGGGGGGGAGGTGGTGAAATGGGAGTGGGTGATGGATGGGATGAGATGGGATGAAATGATATCATCACTCAGAAACTCGGAGTTACACAGCAATACCTTTCATATTTAGAGACCGCACCCAACAAACCATCATCCACATCTCCTCTACTCGCTGTTCTTCCTCTCTTATATAAATCCCCAGATTTGTGAAACACACGTGACAGCCAGCAAGCAAGCACGTGCCCTACTTCCTCTTTCTTCTTCACATGCCACTTTACGTGAAAATGAATAGACGCGTTTCAGTGTCAGCGATCCCCCCACTTGGGTTGGAGCACAGCCTCGAAGTACTTACTTACTGTCTGAGGGGATATTGTGGTGGGTGTTGATGTGATGGGTTATGGGTTGAGGTGGGTTATGTAAAGTATGGGTGAGGGGTGGGAATATGTGGTTTGGGGATTAGGAGGGGGGAGAGGTTGGATTGTTGTTGAAGGAGTAGACGGGGTGAAGAGACTAGGGGAGGATGCAGGGGGAGAGGATATATATTTGTGTGTGGTGGTGGTGGTGTCGTTTAATACTAGTACTCTGCTTTCGTAGATAATACTATACCTATGCTTCATACGAAGAATATACACAACCACTCACTCACCCATCCCACCAACCAAGTGGAGCACAAATACCATACTCATACAATCGATCTAAGCTTCTCCAAAATTCGGGGCCTTCGGACTTTGTATCTAATCTTAGATATCCTCGTTGATGAACGACGCTTACATAAATACTGTGTTCTTCGGGTCGGATCATCCAGGGACCAGTTTTTTCAATGGAGTTTGGTTTCATCGTTCGCATGGGCAATATCTGATACAACACTTGTAATGCGCATTATTGCACGTGTGGATGGGTTTTGCTTGTGTGGATGGATAGGTGATTGGATGGATAGATGGGATAATTGAATGGATAAATACCGTACTTAGTACGGGCGGGTATGATTATATATATGTCTTGGAACTTCTTACCTTGTAATGAGACATGACATGAAGGGGAATTTGGAGCGAGAAGAGAAGGGAAGGGAAGGGAAGATATGAAAGTGGAGAGGGGAGACGTTCGTTGGCTCGTTCTAGTGCGTGGTGCGGCGCTCTAGTATGTGCAGCGCAATGCAGTGCCGTTGTACGAAGTACCTTACGATGTCTTGGGTTATCCGACCTTAGCGTACCGAATGAACGGAGCTGCGGGCGGAATAGATTGATTTGTTGATTGCGTGAAGACGGATTTACGGATTCGGAGACGGAGAATGGATGGAGATGGAGATGGAGTTGATTTGATGTTGAACGGTACTAAGCGGTAATATGTGTATCCGTCCTGGAAGGAAGATATGTACTTGCTTATAGACAAGCAGTAGTTCGATGGCACGGCATGGCAGTGCTTTGGCGCCGCGAAATGGGAATGTTGCGAACTGCTGACATACTCGTGCAATACAGCCTACTGACTGGCTCTCGCTCACTTACGTACTCCATTAATACATACAGAGTGGGCGCGCGGGCGGGCAATGTTCGTAGCAATGCCATCATACCGTAGCTGGTATTAATAGAAATTTGAGGGTCGAAGTAGGTCGGGCGATCATGATCTTCTGACCGTCGCAGATACGATACGAACAAATAAACATATGACATCAGCCTCGTGGAACGATGTTGGTATGTCCTCACTGCCGTTGTCGCTCTCTCCATATTTCATCCAAGAAGGTTTCGTTGTTCTTGTTCCTGCCAATCCTTAACCCTACGGCCGCAACGGGAACAAGAAATGAGCTTTCTTGGCGAAATCTCCTCGAAATTAAAGGCAACGAATCTGCGAATCTGCTGCATATCCCTTTCGTGCATCCTTCCGCCGGGCCCTCCATCCATACCAAAGGGATTATATTATTCGTTCACAGATTCAAACTCGTATCAGAATTTTTGCACAGCCTCGAGTGCGTGCGAATTGCTGTTACGGATCATCTGAGGTTGTCGTCGTTGCGTGCAAGAGTATGCCGGGCTAGCTTGGCAGATCTCCTTACAAAGCTTACACTCTTAATTAATTAATTCTCAGCCAACCAGGCACTCCAAGCTTACCAAACACCCTTAGTTGCCGTCTTCCCCTTCCTGCGTCCATCCTGCGTGCCTGCTCTCCTACTCTCCTACTCTCCGACTCTCCATCTGCCAAGAGCGCAGTCCCTGATCCATAAACTGCCAAAAGACTTGCCCACGCACACCCCGACCGACCTGCAGGGCCATTCACACTCTTTCACATTCATTCATCCATTTGCATTCACCCTCGCCCTCGCCCTCGTCCTCACGCTCACGCTCACGCTCACGCTCACTCCACACCACTGACCGCAGACCTTTTCCTTCAAAAATCAGCCTTCCTTTCTGTGAACCTTACTTGTCCAACTGTTACCTTCCTTGTTCTTGCGTGTTTGCTTGCGCCTCAGCCCTTTCCGACTTGCCTCGTACATTACATTCTCTTTCAACCTAGTCCTTTCGTACCTACCTCGAACCATCCATTCTAAACCCGACAAAGTCATCTTTCATGCACTGGTTTGCTACCTAGATCCCCTTCCAACATCGGTAAACCTCACCTCATCCGTCACCCAACTCCACAAGTCGCATATGCGGAAACCAACAACTCCGAAACGAACTGCGCAAGAAACACGAAAAGGTCGAGAGTTCAACCTGATTAATTCTTCGATACCCATTTGAGTTATACATTCACGCTTCAACAACTCAGTTCGATTTGTTTTTTCTATTTCGAGGTCGAGATACCCTTGTCTATCGTCGTCGACGCTCGTTGGTAGATCTATTCTTGCTCCAAACAACAGCACCGCCACCCCTTTCATTACCTCGAACCTTCACGAATATCCCATCTACAACCTCAAGCGGCATACCTCTCGACCGACCGACTGAAAGCGATCGATATTTACATGAGCGAAAGGACGAAAGACACGGAGATTGTGTTGAAGGAATAGGCAGAGGTGAAGAACACCCGGACGACTGGCCACACCTAGTATTCAAAGCGCTCGAGTCGTCGAGCTGGTCAGGCAGTTGACCAGCAATAAACATAAAGATGTTTATCAATACAACATGCAATGCAACGCTAGATGATATGCGAAGTATGCGGTTCCATCTTCTACCTCGAAGAAGTATCTACTGACGACATCAACAGTTGGGGGGTCGGAAGTTGCGCTAGTGGGAGATCTCACATTTCATCAGCTCGGTATAATAATTTCTGCGGCGACAGCTTTGATCGCCTCGATAGTCTCATTGTATTTGATGTGGATGCATGCGATGCACTATACGAAACCGGATGAGCAACGACAGTATGTACCAGCAACTTCAAGTCAGATATATATAGATCAGTTCACTAAATACTCGCAGTATCATTCGTATCCTTTTCATGGTTCCTATCTACTCGGCGGCATCCTTCCTCGGATTTTGGCAATACTGGCATGAAATTTATTACAGTGTGATGTCGGAATGTTACGAAGCTTTCGCCATCGCGTCTTTCTTCGCCCTACTGTGTCATTACATCGCCCCGGATCTTCACAACCAGAAAGTTTATTTTCGAGGGATAACACCGAAACCGTGGGTTTGGCCTGTGACGTGGATGAGGAAATGTTGTGGTGGTGATAGAGGTCCTTGGAGAACACCCAGAAGCGGCTTGACATGGTTCAATATCATCTGGACTGGAGTCTACCAATACTGTTTCATTCGTGTTGCCATGACTATCACGGCTGTCATTACGGAATATTATGGCAAATACTGTGATTCTTCAGATTCTCCCGTTTTTGCACACATCTGGGTGAGTACCGTTTCCATGACAAAAATGTTTGTGCTGCTAACGTTTCACTAGATCCTCGTGATTGAAGGTGCAGCAGTGAC
The DNA here is from genome assembly GCA_002946415.1 of Rutstroemia sp. NJR-2017a BVV2. Taxonomy (NCBI): domain Eukaryota; kingdom Fungi; phylum Ascomycota; class Leotiomycetes; order Helotiales; family Rutstroemiaceae; genus Rutstroemia; species Rutstroemia sp. NJR-2017a BVV2. Next base: position 393,083 of record NJPS01000037.1, on the reverse strand, counting down.
CATCGCTATGTTCTGTTTGATTCAATTCTACCTTCAAACTCGTGTGGACCTCGCCCCACATAGACCTTTCCTCAAAGTCGCGGCCATCAAGGCTGTCATTTTCCTTTCCTTCTGGCAAAGTTTTGCCATCAGTATATTAATGTCATCCAGCTTGGGTATCGTTAAACCCAACCAGTATCTAGCATATCCCGATCTTAAAGTGGGTATTCCGAACTTATTGCTTTGCATTGAGATGGCCATCTTCGCCGTCTTGCATTTATTCGCCTTCCCATGGGCTCCTTACGCATCTGGAACGAAAGCGACCAAGTACGTATCGTCTCATGGAGAAACACAACCCCTCGGTCCGAAACAAGGCGGTCCTCTTGGATTCAAAGCGATTGGCGATGCCATGAATCCTTGGGATCTTGTGAAAGCATTTGCACGTGGTATGCGATGGTTGTTCGTGGGTGTCAAGAATCGAGAACAGGATCTTTCCTACAAGCCAGCGTCTTTAAATCACGACAACGACATGACCCTCCAGTCCACAGACTCAGCTGATACGTCCTACAAAGCCGGGGATGGTCTTCCGATTGCTAACCCAAACAGGCCGTTTGGTGGTCATAAAGCAGCGATGGAGGGCGAGGAAGAGGTTGGACTGATGGATTACGCACAACCTAATCCAACGAATCTCAACTACTCAGCATATACCCCCGCCGCCCAACGATATAACTCCGACGGACAGGATATCACATCGAACGGCATGAGCCATCCCGAGCGTCTGATACCAGGCCCAAGAAGGCAAGAAAATCCTTTCATGGCCCCCGGCGAACCAGAACCCTATCGAAGTCCAATGGCCTCGCCTTCACCGTATATGTCCCGGTCTCCGTCGCCGTATGGCAATTTATCGGAACCGCAGATGTATCTCGAACAGAAACGAGCGGAACGAATGCGAAGAGCGGCGCCCGGACGCCCGTCGGAACAGTGGGGAAATTCGAGGACGCCGGTGGAGTCGGCGGATACGTCGAGTCATGTGCATAATGCGTTGTGGGGGCAGGGGCAGGCGAGGGAGGGGGAGAATAAATATTGAGGGGAGATGGATATCGAGAGATGAAGTGGGATTTTGAGGGGGAGGGGGAGATAGAAGAAGTGTATCTTGTATAAAATTCTTTTTTTGTTGAAAAAGCGGATACCATACGAGCAAGATGGATAGGCGAGTCAGTTGGGGTAGTAGATGGATGCTACTACGATGGGTGGGGTTTGGGATACAAACATTTCATGGAATGTGGCGTTTATCGGCGTTTTGAGGTCGAAGTCTGGGGGGAAAGGGATGGGGGAATAGGAAGGTTTTTTGTCTCGTTGGAATGGGACAGGATGGGTTGGGTTAGGGATTATTCATGAAATTTTTGATGCTTGTGCGCTGTATGGTTTATACTTTATATACATATGCTGGATGTATTTTTTGAGGAGGGGATTAGGGAGGGGGGAAGATAGGCGAAGAGGAAGGAGGATATTCAGAGGGGATGAAGCGGGGTGGGGAAGGGGGCGAGAGGGCGTGGAGAGGGGGTTATGGATGAGGGGGTTAAGGAGAGGAAGGAAGGGGAATGAATGAAGAGGGGATGAAGTGCAATAGGAATCGGAATTGGCATAGGAGATTTGAAATGCATTACATTACAACTATTATTACCATTGCTTGTCTTTCTGTGTTTTCCTTGTTGTGCTGGTGTTTCTTGTTTTGCTTACGGTAGTTCAGATGAAGTTTCGGTCCAAAAACTAACTATACTGTACTCCAAAATCGCACAACTATTAATGCTGGCCAGCTGCCGCTTGGAGATGACCAGATACTTATATACTGAACTAGATACTAGCAATCTATACTACGCAATTACTACCACCTAGCAACACCGTACAGATACCTAAAATCAGCCTCAACACCATTATTTGCACATATACCCTAAAGTATTCCGCCCTGCTCATGACTGGTTGCTTCTCAGCTTTCTGAATGACGGCGGGGATATCTGAGATCAACGATCTTGCGAGTCGGATTGCCTTGCTTCCTCATCTCATCGGTTTGAGAAAGAAGCTGCGATGTTCACGTGCTGGAACTGGGAAGAAGGATCAGATCAGGCATGTAGTTGAGTTGATCCACGGCTGAGCGGAGTCTTTCAAGATGTATTGGACCGTAGGCGTTATAATTGTTATTTGGGAATGTATAAGCCGTCCATCTCTCTCTCCCATCTTCGTTCGTGATGCTGAAATGGGGGAGTAAGTATCGATAGATTGATGTTGGATCTCGGTCATTGATAATGGGGTAGCTAGTAGGCGCAGTAGAGTGGGTATGCGGTGCGAGACGGAGATGGAGAGGGGCGGGGCGATGGGGTTCTTGCTGCCAGTGGTGGGACAGCTGGCGGTAGAGATCGATGACCTGACGCGTTTTCTCGATCCGCGATATTCAGCCCGGGGTTGCTGAGGCGGGAAGTACATCCAGCGTGGAGCTAGGAAAGGTGTGGGTTTCCAGACCCCGGGTCTTGATATACGGGTGCAGTTTGCGGAGTTGCGAGGCGGAAATTGCAGATGCTGGATATCCGGCGCAGTATGCCGGTTGCGGGACCGTGAGGGATGCAGGCGGCATGTTTTGGGGAGAGGTGGTTGAGGGGCGGGGATGGATGCTGCGGAGGGAACTAGCAGGGGGGAGAGATCCCGGATGAGCTTGCTTTTGGGTTCGTTGCGGAGACGAGGGTAGGTTTGGGAGAGGCGGGAGGAGTGGAATAGGGAGAGGTTGTTCGGTTTCTAGGAGAGAGGCGCAGAGTAAGAGACTGGAAGATGTGGGTCCGGGACCGGAGGACATGTGGATATTTGATGTGAGGAGGGTGACTTCGTAGAGTCGGCTGCGGGGGGAGAGGGGATTGTGGTTTGAGGTGGGGGATGGGGTGGGGGAAGATGGTGGTGGTGGTGGTGGGGCGGAGAGGGATGATGGGTTTGGTCCGGACCAGGTTCTTGTTTCTGAACCAGAATGTAACGGCATCGATCTCGCGGTCCTGGACCTTGATATTGCTAGGATTCTCCGGAACCGGATTTGGACTCAACGCGTGGTTAGAACTCTGCTCCTCTTCCGGAGGGAGATATTTGGCTGGAATGCCTGGGCTAGACTCGAGATGGTTCCCGGCAGCACTAGCACTACCACTGATTGTTGTGTTCTCAGCAGCGGTATCTAGAACAGAACATCCTGGAGGAGACATCTGTACCCGCTTTTGAGGGCGTGAGACAGGAGTTTGGATTTCTTGTGATGTTTTACGTTTTCGATTTTGATGCTGAGTTTATGGAGACTGGATTTGTATTAACTTATATTACTGTATAATTGAAGGGAGGAGTATTATACTTCCCTCTTGGCTGGGAGTGGTGCTAGTAAAGGGTGGTAGTTCTTCTATTAATGATTGATTAGTTGGAGTATATATATAAGCTGTGTAATAAATCAGTTTACTTACTTTCTAAGCATTGAGCGTCTTCAGAGATTTGTGACGCTTGATGGCTAGCCATATCGCCTGAAAGAAGGCGATCGTGTAAGAAAGGGGTTTGTAACGTAATTGCCGGCGGCTGGTGGGGGTTGGGGGATGTGAAAGGCTCTCTGGGGTAGACAAAATGGGCCGGTTTGTTGGAGATAGTAAAACTGTTTTCGAACGACTTTTCTGAAGACTCTAACTAAGAGATTGTACTGTTTTCATGGAGCAAATGAATTCGGGCATTGTTATCGGCCTGCTAGTTCTGCACAGGAGAAATAGGCGTGGCGGAGGTACCGGAGGGTCGTGAATACGTTGCGGTCGGGAAGTAGCGTCAACATTCTATTTCAGTCAATTCGAGACTGTCAGTCCTCAGTACCCTCCCCCGGAACTACTTATATCTGAGAGTAGAGTAACTATCCAAAACCGAGGAAGGCCAGCTGGTTGGTGAAGTCCAATCAATTAAGTGGCGCTAGGTTGAATACATACTAGTCGCTAACCACCCCCCAACCCCGCTGGTGAGAGAACTTCAAGTTTGGCAGCCTGATCTTCTTCGTAGCTCAAAAGCAGCCATCCTTTTCTTACCCTGCGCCTCAATGTCACGCGGCAGAACGGCGGTTCTTGCATATAAAAGACATCTGACCCACCCGAGTGTTTCTCAAAGTATTCTCGTGTAACTCTGACTCAAATCCTCTTTTATTGCGAACATATAACTGCGAACATGTAATCTATACTCTGCTCTCAAATGCGAAGTTTGGCAGACCACTCATATCCCATATCCCGAGGAGAAGTCGAGGTTGGAGAGATTCCCGATAAGGCTGAGTGTGGGGTCATCGCACATAGAATCGATTATCGTCAGCATAGAAAATATGATACCGCAGGACATCATACCAGCAGATGATCGTGAGGCTTCGAATGCTGAGAGAAGCCCTTCGACGGCCTTCGCCAGGGCGGCTGAGAATGGGCTACCTCGAGAGAAATCTCAGCCAGCTGAAACTGAGCGGCAAAATGAAATTGAGGCGACATCTTCAGACTTCCAGGCTTTTGCTAAAGCAGTTGTTATCAATAAAATGTCTTATACTGCTGTGTCAGCGGAAGGATCTGTGGTGAGTCCACTGTCACAGTGGGACGACTCGGACGAGGAGCAGCAAATAGGTTCGGACGGGTACGACACAGAAGGTATTTCAAAATGCTTGGAAAAGGACACAATTTGGTGGCCTTCTGAAGTGGGTATTGATACGAATGAATTGAGGAGGACGGCGCGGAAACAGGTTGATACATGGCGCTCAATAGATACGCTGCCCAGTATCAATCCTGACCATTGCCCATTTTGCCGCGTCTACTTTGATTCGTGGGACTCAGTCATCAGGAAATCTTTGAGCATGGGAAACGGAGCCCTGCTGAAGTTGGCTACCCCCTTTCATGAAGATATTGACCAACTTAAATTATCAGCTTTCCGAGGTTGTCCACTATGTAAGTATATTACAAGCATACTTCGGATATGTGGAAGAAAAAACGAGCTTCCTGGACACATTAAAAACAAATTCAAGTTCGAGGGCGGAACATACCTCGCGTTGTGGCCCGGACACATGAAACATAAAAACTATTTGGTTGGTGAAGTATGTTATCTTTGTCTCGAAAACAGTCGGCATTCTATGTTCTTGGTAAAGCTCAAACCATACAATCCGTCCCTCTCGGCCTTCACTACGGCAGAATATGACTCCGACAAATTCCACAATTTGCCTGTCGCTGAGCAGTCATGTCATGCCCCTCCTGAGCAGCAGACTGGTGCTCTGAATCTTGCAAGACGTTGGCTTAACGACTGCTTTCTCAATCATGAAGGCTGCTCACAACAAGACCGAACCATAATTCCAACACGATTGATTAAGATTGAGCTCAAAAAAATACGGTTGTGCTATTCATCACAGTATGAAGATTGCTCGAAATATGCGACTCTGAGTCATTGCTGGGGAGAACTGGAAGTCTTCAAGCTTCGAAAGAGCAACCATTTATTGTTACTCCAAGAGATTCCTTATGCTGGCCTTTGCAAAACATTCCGCGATGCTGTTGAGATTGCTCGAAGTCTAGGATTCTCGTGGCTATGGATTGATTCTCTTTGTATTATTCAAGATGATCCCGATGACTGGCGGAAGGAGTCGGCTCGTATGACTACAGTTTATGGGATGTCAACTTTGAATATAGCAGCGACAGCGGCAGCAGATGGGAGAACAGGCTGCTTATTTGAGCGCGATGATATTTACACTCAAGGTAGTCGTGCTGTGATTGAGGTCGATGATAAGCAACAAATCTTAGATATTGTAGACACAGGTCTTGTATATGATAACACTACTGAGACGCCATTATCCAAACGAGCGTGGGCTCTGCAGGAGAGATTACTGGCTCCACGAACGTTATACTTTGGAGTTTCACAGCTTTTCTGGCACTGTGCAACAAGACGGGCTTGCGATAGATACTCCAATCAACTTCCTCAGTGGCTTCAAGAACGGGATTCTATCAGCAAAGTAGAGCTTCATAAAGAATGGAACACGATCGTCAGGATGTATACAGCAAGTAAATTGAGGTATCAAAGCGACAGAGTTGTTGCCATTGCAGGTATCGCTCGGGTGATAGGAAACAAGACTGGCGACGAGTACTTGGCGGGACTCTGGCGAAAAGACTTCGAAATGCAGCTTTGCTGGCGGGCCAAAACCCCTCTTACGTATGTCGAACCGAGGTTGCCAGGCGTGCCTTCGTGGTCCTGGCTTGGAATACCAGGAGAAACTTTCTACATGAATTCTAGTACGAGTACTCTATTTAAGTCTTCTATAAAGGTTATCAGTGTTGTCATTACCTTTGAAGGCTCTCCAACCTGTGATCCTTTCAACTGTATAGATGGTGGAGCTTTGGCGATAAGCACGCGACGTATTTTACCCTGTATAGTGCGTCTTCACCACTTTTGGGATCCCGATAGTAAATATGATTCCCCTTGTGGGGAGATATTCGTCGCTGGGCGGGCGGTAGACGCGAGGTTATTTATGGATTACTACCAACTAGAAGACTTCGATGAGGTCTGCGTGCTAGTGTCTATTGGCACCTCTCATATTCCGATTCAATATTACACAGACACAAAAATGGCATGGCACGATGGTATCTTCCTCAAAAGAACGCCCAAGAACGGCCAATACGTACGTGTAGGAGTTTTTAGAATTCAGTACGACACTGCCAAATCACGGGAAGAAGATCTGTTTGAAAGAGCAGATGCCATAGAAAATATGCCTACTGAATCGGACTATGAGTCAGTCACAGTTGCAAACGGAGAAACATGGTACACAATTACTATTGTTTGAACAATAACTTGTCTAACTATGTTGGGAACTTGGGAATAACGTTGATAAAACAACCCCGCTCTATCATCGGAAACATATCGTCTCAAAACATCCCACAAATGGAATTTCAATCTACTCAGGTAGCTTTGGAGATATGGCTTGCCGTGGTACCTTTAGCATACTGGTACCGCGGGGAGAAAAATGATTCACCAACTATGCCGGAGGCCCGGATAGGGATCACCACCTACGCAGGTCTGGTCGAACCACAGCACAACGTTCGCTCCCTTACTTGACGACAATAACAAGCAGCACAAGATCTCAAAGAAAACTAACAATTCCGTTATCTTGAATCGAATCATATTCACATGTTATATCGGGGAACGATGTCACATCGGCTGGAGCCTGGAACCTCGTCTCGTTACTACCCGTTATACACAGATGTTTCCACGAGTTCGAAATTGTAAAGGAGTTATATTATACGTACGAATGGCGCATTCAATTCATTTCGTACTTAGAATCGTGTATGAATTTCTTTTCCTTGTCGTGCTTTCTCATTTATCTATTCATTCCTCTAATATGGGATTATCGTGTACATTCCTCATCCCAGCCCACCCCAGCCCTTCTTGCGTTTATTGAATATTTCATATCTATCCAGTACTATTTTATTCATTGGCAAAATTCTACTTCTCTCTTCTTCCTCCATATGTGCATTATATTATTCAGTACTTATGCACCAATACAATACACATCTCACACGAAGACAAACACCAAAATAACGCCGCCCACCTAGCCTCGATTTCACACTTTCTAACAACCTGATTTTCGATTTTATACATGTAACTTCAGCCTGTTAAGTTTCCTATGGGACTTAAGTGCTGGGAGAAGAGACCGAGGCAGATGCATAGATGTTTGTGCACTTTTCCTACAGCTGTAGCTTACGAGACTTGGACGGGGGTTAGGAGTGGAAAGGAGGGGGAACAAGAGCGGAATGATGTTCTTAAATGGAGTGAGAGTAGTACGAAGTCGGTGAGAGACGAGAGGTCAATTGTAGTTGTGGTAAGCACAGCTGGGTCTGGAGAGGAGGGGGAGGTGGAAGATGAGGTGGGGAATAAGCAAAGGGGTAGAGATGAGGTTGCAGCGAGGGAGGAAATGATTGGTGATGAGCGGAGAAGTATCCCGGGTGGATATATTGTTTCGAGCGAAAGTAGTTCTTCTGCTTCTTCGGGGACATATGCTATGGGTAGGAGAGGGAGGAGAGAGAAGGGGGTAGGGATGCGGATGCTGGTGGTAGGGGTAGTGTTGCTATGGATTAATTTGGCAGTTGCTGTGTGATGGGATGAGGTGATTTAGTGTGGGCTGAAGGGTTGAAAACCTGGTTGTTTGCGGGAGGAAAAAGAAGACGTTAAGCAGAAGTGGAGAGACGCAGAGGAGGGGTAGAGATCAGATGCGGCTGATAGTCTAACATATGTATGTTTCCGCCCTATCATTTAACGCAAAATCTTCCTCGAAAACAATAATTCACGGCTCGGCCACTATTATACAAATGACACGTCCCAAATCCAATCTTAATATCGTACAAGGTCCTTGCCAAAGATAGCTACAAAAGATCTTCCGAATACGAACGCTCACAGATCCTATCCAGCCCGCTGATCGGAGGAAGCTAATCATCACTCTTCAGATTCTCTCGTCACTTCTTCCACGTAGCTTGACGCTTTTTCCTGGAATGAAGTCCATCCTCACGGCCATCCACACTCGAAGGTGCCGACCTCTTCTTGTTTGAAGAACCAGCAGCAGTAACATTACCACTTGACGGCTTGAGTGCGGCGGTAGAAGTCTTCCCTGCTAGCAGAGACCCTCGTGTGGCTTTAGGAAGTGATGTTTCTCCTGGGGGTGTTGCAGAAATAGGTATCCCTTGTACTACTAAAGTATCATAATAATCCCCCAAAAGCTTCTTCAAATCTGCTGGGGGTGCCAGGTCTCGGATGATAGTTCTCATGGTTTCTCCATCTTTTCTCCACCTCGAAACACGGCTGTGATGAAAATCTAGAACCTTCTTGACTACCAATCCAAACGGCGATTTTATTCTGCTTTCTGAGAGATCTATATGCTTTTGGGAAGGATCATAGGAAGAACATCTCGACAGTTGTGTACTCAAATGCTTTCTTCGTTGGCCGTTGATGTAAAAAGTATCTACTTGTTTGTCGGGGTGGACCAAGAAGGCGTCCATAAGCTTGCAATCGTCGCAACCACATCCTCGTTTTTCCCTTTTCCAGTCTTTTGGCGGGTCGGGCTCCTTGAACATAGTTTTCTCAACACAAGAGCTGAGGATGCTCTGGAACAGGCTTTGGAAAGTCGAGATCTCTAGACCAACTGGTAGAGTTTCATGGATAGTACTGGCCAAAGAGCGAAGGAATGATAGGAAGCGCCCCGGAAAGGCTGAGTCATCTGCTTCAGCAGCTTGTGAAGAGATTGTTAGAAAAAGATTTTCTAGCTCCGGATTCATTCCTAGCTTATACGCGAAGCAGATTACGGATGCCAGATTTTTATATGCTGGAGGGTCGTCTTTGCGGTTGTTCAAAGGTATGTAATAGCTATACGAGGTTGTTTGATGCGGCGGTGGTGGTTTATCGATGTTATCGTGCTGCTCAAGGCCCAATGCTCCTACCGCGCCCAAAAATGCCTCTTGAAAGACTATATCGAGAGGCTCCGAAACTGCCTCACTATTCAAACGAGCTTTCGCAATACCGCTCAGAAGCGAAGACATCGCTTGGGTCTTCTGGATGCCCCTTTTGACAGAAGGAACAACACTGAAAAGTTAGCGGCTATGGTATATCTTAGTCTAAGGTAGATTTACTCACATTTTAAGGAGCTGTTTCTCGTTCCATGTTTTTGCTATTTGCAGGAGATTCTCGGCATCTTTTGTAGTATTGAACTCCAATGAAGAGACGCTCAGCTCATATTGAGTCAGAGACCATTCTGGATTCTGAAGAAATTCCGATACTTGCGCAATCAAGGCGCATCGGGCGCTAAACTCCATAATGTTTGAAATACGGTTTGTGATTCTAGCAATGAGTCAATAAGGACATAAAAACTGCTGTTTGAATTATGTGGTACGTACATGGTCTTGCACCATGGTACACCATGCCTCTCTGTCATCTTGGTGATCCAAGAAATGCCGCCTTCAATGAAAAAGAATGCCGGCATCGCCAACTCACAGAGATTCTTGAGATCAAGTTCAACGATTCCTTCAAGAATCCTGAGAAAGACAGATGCCGACAAGCCATAAGGTATCGAACCGTATGGCAGCGACTGCATGCGCTTGACTAACTCCTCGCACAAATATTTCAGATCACCCTGGACATCCTGTGGTAGATTGCTTAACGTTGCAGGTAGCTTTCGAAGAAATGTTGGAATGTTTTGTTTCAGTATATCTGGATCTTTATTACTCAGTATAAATTCCATACGAAAATGGCGAGGCATGATGATAACAACCTAAATCTTCTCAGCACGAGTCCACTAGAGTTTGACGGGGGTTCTTACGCTTCCGCGGTAAAAGTGTGTCAGGTATCCTTCGTCTTTATCGTAGTCTTCAGAATCTGGATCTTGACCCTCAAATAGATCACCATCCTGCAAAATATTGCTCTCTTGGTAGAACAACGGCTTCGCGCATTCATCTTGACCATCAAGCGTAAAGACTTGTTCCAATGTAAGGTAATTGGCATCAACATCTTCCATCTCGTGATGGCCCCCTGAGTCGCTATCATATTCATGGCCCCAGTAATCATCATAGTAATCCTCGTGAGCTTCGGCCCTTCCCTGTATCTCACATTGTAATTTGGCCAGGCATACATAGAACCCTTCATCTCTTGCTGCACTTTTTAACTGATCAACAATAAATCGATCTTTGCCTTTGAGGTCTTTATGCGCTAGATTATCGCCATAGCTTTCTTCCAGAGCATATGCAAGATACTCTTCCACAATGCCGCGGTTTTTGTTCCAGGCCCGTAGCATGGAACCAAGATCAGCTAGTGCGGACGCGATGTTTCCGGCGGAACCTGGCTTGGGAATTAGCAGAGAATCATCGGGATTAAAAAAATCGTGAGCAAAAGATTGAAATAGAATACACGACAATAGATAGTACCAAAGATATCAAGAAGGAGCTTAGGATACGTTCTAATCTATCGCACGAAGTAGATTTTGGTAATAGAGTGGTTGATGAGAGAGAGGCATATTAGAAAGGCTGTGGGTTACTGACAGGAGGGCCCTAGGCTTGTTTGCTCTAAGACATATCTAAGAACAAGGCGTTTTCCTGAATTCAGTGGTGGGCTTTTCACTGAGACGTCCGTAAACTGTTCTAATATTCAGTATAGAGCTCTTGTAGGAATGAAGAGTCGGCAAAGTTCACCCTTGCAAGATAAGAACAGTCCCACTCAGAGACTTGAGGTATTGATAAGGTTTTGATCTGATCGCCGAATGCGTAGGTAATATCTCCTCCATCAATTCTTGCAGATGGCAGGATGATGTCAACAAGAGCGAAGGCAGACGGTACATTTTTGAGACTAGAAAATTGGGCATGAGTTGATGGTCTCCTATGCACAGATAATATGGTAAGGATACCTTGGTTGATAGGTTTCAAGTGTGCTTCCAGCTTCGTACAGTACCAGTTCAAGCAAAATGGATAGAAGCTTTCTATCTCCCAAACCCAACTCGATTTGAATTTGTGCCATGATTGATTGGAGCATCGAAAGCCAAGCTGGATTCGCCAAACGAAACCGGCTCTCTGGAACACTCCAACATTGTTTTGGCAAGGTTAACGCGACACTGTCAGTAGAACCAGCAGCTTGTTTGATGTCACCACTTGCCGCAATAATCTTGTCGAAATCATATTGGCATAAAGGAAAGCCGACGGTGCCATGATCTATGAGAGACAAGCCTGGATTCGGGGCAGCTATAATAGAACCGTGGTGCGCAAACTGGCCTCCGATCTCCAGAGATTCCAAGTAATCACGGAGGTCCGTCTTCAGATCATCTGGAGGATGTTTCTCGGTGTCCGAATCTGTTTCTTCGTCGGCGTCGATGATGTCATTACGCGCCTCAATTTCAACACTCTCCTCGTTCTGATCATCATCATTCGAGTCTTGGACTTCAGGTTCGGAAGCATCATCCCCTTGCGTCCCTGATTCAGAGGAATCATCACTGATCTCCCAAACCTCCGGTTCACTAGCCATGATTAAGAGTATTTATGAACCAGATCAAGCATAGGATCCACAGGATTTGTGCGCACCAAGTTTTGGATGCTTTATTGATGGTCGTTTCGGTGTGTGGATAGATATATCTCTTGGAGATGCTTGAGATAACATAACCACTTGTGGGGTAGCTGTATCGAACGACGCGTCAGACGCGTTCAGGAAATTGCCGCCTCTTACCGCCTGATCAGAACCGACTAGCCCGCAGCTAAGCTATTACATGTGAGGTTGTACTCGTATTCATCAATCTAGTACCTGAAGAAAGGTTCATATCAGAGGTGTAGACTTATTTCGGTCTGAGCGAAGATTATAATACTGAGACCAATTGCAACGTCTGGAACTGGAATCAATTATGCATGCTCCTGGTCAAACGTACCGCCAAGCTTTTTCCGTGCGACGAGGATGCTGAGGTCCCTGATTACCCATCGTCTAAAGTTCGTACGGTCACGGCCAACGACGAAGGGCTCATTCCGAAGTCTCATTATATTTGGAGAAAGGTGATCATGTTTTCATTGGATATTCATTTCTCGACCGCTAAATCACCTCACGACTGCCATAGAATCCAGTACTCCAAACTGTAAGTGCTCGATCGGCTTGGGCCCGATCTTGATTGTCATCATAGCACGACGAATGCGGAGTGAGCCTTATGTTTGGATAGAAACAGAACAGTCTCCGAACGAGCTCCGATCCATGTTATCCTACAGCGACATGACTCCTGATCAGCCGTACCTCAATATGATAGTATAGGACGTACTCGATTGCTCTCCATTCCATTGAAGGCTATCCGCAGGAGGCTGAGATGATACAGCATCTCGTGTATCGGTCTCATCTTCGCCTCGACAGGAAGTGTTCAATGGTAAACTGGCATCTAGCTTCACAGACTGAGGAGAACCCAGTCTTTCATCCACGTTCTTGTCACCGTGGATTGTGGTCCTTGCAAAACTGTCCACTGGTGCCGATTGTGAGGGTTCCTGCTGCGTTGCATCATGATGAGCAGCCATACTTTCGGGGCTATTGCCAGTTGCAACATTGCTGGTCCCTCCATTTTCAGATCTTGCAATTTCAGTCTCCCGTTTCGATTGCCCAGAGTCATCAGCAGATGATTCTAGTGGTGCATTGTCAAGACCTTGAGCAGTTGGTGCGGCGTTACTTTGTGTTGGATGATCTTCGAGTCTTCGCGACAACGTATAGTTTGTCCATTGAGGGAGTCCTTCCACTGCAAGTGCTTCCACTCTGAGGGCCTCAGTTCTGTTCGACATTGTTTTCAGCTCTTCCCAAGCCACCTCTACCGCGCAATTGGTTGCCTGCATTTCACCATCGAGGATTCTCTCCATCATTGTTTGTTTATGCCAGGCAGGTCTGCTTTCCTCTAACATACTATGTCAGATAGAATACGACTCTCAACTCAAGTAATTACTTACCACTCTCATAATAAACACCGCCAGCAAGCTTGACAAGCTTATAACGATCTTTCTTGTTGTATACAAACCCTTGTGCTATGTAATCAAGTTCCACTTCCCAGTATTTTCGAGAGATCTCGGCACTCCCTCGCAGTACCCATACACCCGTGGAATTAGGATCCCTGGCAATTCTTGTTGGATAATGGACGCCCATACAGAATCTATCATGATAGTGCGATTCGCTTTGCTCAGGCTCGTTACCTTCGCCGTCACGTGGTATCATCATTGCCGGATTTGGTACCACGTTCTCCCGTTTAGTATCCATATTATCTATGGGTATTTGAAGTGGACTTTCTAGCTGCTCGGTCGCGATATGATGCCTGTACTAGAATTAAAATCTAAATGCTCAAGTTTTCGATCTCTAACTTGTGTAGAGATACATAACAATTTGCACCGTCGTTACTTTCTCTGTCCGAAAGAGAATGTGAATTCATGTAGACCCGATGGCCCCCCCTTGCACGCCTCATATATCACAGCTCTTTAAAAGTCCCTACCGATGACTGAAATGGTGGTCCGAGATTTCGTTTTGTACCAAGTTGTTGTGTCACCTTTGAGGGGCCTTCGAGCTCCAACTGAGGACGTCGCTGTGGTCCTAGAAAGACCTTCGCAACGGCTACGCTCCGGTGTGGGAACGTTTGAAGAACAGTCCTCGTCCTCGAAACTTGCGATTGCGGCTGTGCGAACGGCGAAGAAAATCAGCAGAGAGACAGATAGATTCAAATCACATGATAGTTGTAATTCGCGTTTGATGATGAAACAGAGATATATGCAAGGTGCTATAACTTTCTGCGAAAAGGATGTAGAATATTTCTTGGCGAGGAATCTGAGAATAATATACTCAGGAGAGCGGATCTGACAAGGGCCTCCAAAACAGCGAGGCGAAGCAATTGCAGCATGGTATTTGACTAAATCGACAAGCAATAATTGCTCATTTCAGAATAGAACGTGCCTCGGTATAAAGCAGCCAATGGAAGAAGACTCCTGTATATGCAGCTAGCCATAAATAGGAAGTCAACAGCGAAAAGACAACATAACGTAGTGTTGCGAAGTATAATGCGCAGTACACGAGGGCCAAAAGTTTGAAACTCCCTGCAGTGATCTTTTAGGTTGACTCAAGCTCGTCAGGCAACGATTAAAAGAAAATCAAGCATTCCGACCGGCTGGGCACGAGTTTCATTTTCAGAGACTCGCCGTCATAAAAGTAGGCTGCGAAATAGGTACCTATGGGTGGGTAATTACATCCCTTTAACCTACCTATATACCCAAGCGGGAGGGGCACAGGGGTAGTACATACCCTATAGGGGCCTGTGATAGCTAATAGGCGAACCAACGGGTGCCTATTAGTCATCATAACCCACTTATGGGTGCCCCAACCTATCGGGTGAGTTGGGTACTGCGTGGGTGGGTTCGTATCCTACGTAAAAGTGAGGAGGAAGACAAGAGTTTTATATTAAATGGTCTGTGGGATCTTCATTGTACCACCTGCGCCACTAGCCAATCCCATAAGGGTAACCGTTGGGTCCCTCCACGATGTAACCCATCGCAATAGTAAATACTGTTTAAGAGAGGTACCTCGATTGCATGATGTAGCTGCAATGAACTTGAGGTTGTCTCTCTTCCATTTGCATGTCGTTATATTGTCAAGTGTATGATCGTTGCTATGTCTTTGGATTCGGTCCATCTCTCCCAAGCGGAGCCTTTCCTGCCCCACGGTTCTGTGCCACACTCAAACATATCGAACGAGTGCGAATGTGATTTAGAGGGTCATTCCAACTCCGGATATTGGTACGCGGCCAGATACTGGTATGTATAGTCTCTCATTTCATGGTGTACATAATGTGTATACAATGAAATAACTTGTGACACTCCGATTCGAAAACCAGAAACGCTTGCTAAATCATTGATACACTGTCAGTATCTGGATCTGTTCTTCAGCAACCTCAATATGTTCTGCTAAATACCTAATGGTTGATGAATCATTTCGTAAGTCAAACAAGCCACCCTTCAACCATGCGTACTAACTGTTTTAAGATTACCGTAGGTTGAACACTTCTCCATTTGGCCAATTTGATGTTCAACGATGTCATAGCTCTTACGATTTCCTTTCGATTGTTTCTGGCATTGCTGGTTGTTGGTATATTATTGTTGTGTATTGACACCAGCTATGCGAAAGTCAACCACGAGACCTTGTTGAGGTTAGCTTCCACGAATTCGGGGTGGAAAGAGATAGTACACTTGGAAGGATGCAAGAAAGTAGTTGCTGCGTCTGCTTTAGCTGCAGCAGCAACACCCTTGGTTATACAAGCTATCCTGCATATGCAAAACTTGCCCGTTCTGGTCATGCTGTTTGTAAGTTGGCTTGTCCTTTGCTTGATGCTTCGGTATTGACGGACGTTAACTCAATTAGCCTTTGGCGTGGAGTGCAGATAGAGCAATCCTACTCATTTCGGGCTCCCTGCCCAGAAGCAGCCAGCAGAAGACTCTTTATCAGATATCTGTGGTTGTTATCGCCTCAATTATCATTCTATACGATGACTACCGAATCACAGTACATGGTATCGCGCTTGGGGTATCTGGCCTGATCTCTACTGGAGCATCTAAAGCATTGTTTTCCATGGCCTGCGAAGAAAACAGAGTCAACCAGGGCCTATCATTCTCCAACAGTGCACACCACGGCTTTGTCATACTCACCGCTGTGTTTGGTCTTCTAATAACCGGATCTTCAAGTTACTGGATCGAAAGTGCCAGTGGATCTTTTATACCTTCTCTTTTCGAGGTCGACTCAACTCTCCTTCTTTTTTATATCAGTTCCACGGCTGCAATTGTCTTATCGGGCGGATCATTGCTTCTATTCTCCTCAACTTCCTTCACAAAGATATTGCCAAGCTCCAAAGATGAAGCAGTACCCGTTTCGGACATCTTTGCCTTAAACTTATCTTCTGTCTTGATACTCTGGCTTTCGATGTTCTTGGCTTCGGCAACCTATGTGTCATTCATTCAAATTTTAGCCTACTGGACTACAGTGTTTGCATTGTTCGTCTTCTCACGAAACAGTTTTAGTTTCGATTTTTGTTCGTCAATTCATGCTACATGGTGGAGGAAAGAAGCGTCTATCAGCGAGGATCTCGGGATGACGAGTACTGAAGCTTCATATCGCACCACCAAAAGGATGCTGCTACGGAATTTCTGTTTGACTTCCGCTCCAATCCTTGCTTGGCTATTTGTGTCAACAGTTATAACAGCCCGACATACAACACAATCAGGGATTTCCGCACACCTCGACAGGGACTTTGTCGCAGAGTCCCGGTTTGATATCGTTGTCAGCATGTATGATGAAGATCCAACATCTGTCAGGCAGATGTTGTCATCGATCAAGGCCACAAAATTCCTCAGTACACTTCAACCAAGAGTCGTCCTCTATACCAAAAACCCGACATCTGATCTTACCGAACTTCTGGTTGCTACAGGTGCAAATATCGTGGAACGGCTCGATAACGTGGGAAGAGAGGGTGGCACTTACCTCCACCATATTACACAGAATTGGGATCACCTGGCTAATCAGACAATGTTCATCCAAGCACATGCTCACAATCAACGTGAGCTGATTCCTCGCCTCGACAATTTCCTTGTTTCCAATACTGGAATGTTAAGTTTAGGATTTTCAGGTGTAGTGTGCGATTGTGAGGGCTGCGGTGATCGCTTGGGCTGGGAAGATCAATGGGGTCTGATACCGACTTTGTATAAAAAACTTCATGACACGAACAAATGTTCGGAGCGAGTTCTGTTGTCATACAAGGGTCAATTCGTGGCTTCCGCAAGCCGTATCAGAGGTGTACCACTCGACATCTACGACGGTTTGCATGATGCCATTACATCAACTAGTGGGTGGAGCCATGATCCGAATGTCGTTGGTGATAACATGGACGAGCCAGATGCCCCATACTTTGGGTATACCGTCGAGAGAATATGGAATTTGCTCATGCAGTGTTCGAACTCGCGAGTCGCAACCATGTGTCCGAGTTTGCTGAGTCAATGGAGGACGTTTGGGAGAATTGAAGATTGTCAGTGCTTAGATTGAGTTAATTCATACGCAGACACGTCTTTCAGAAATGACTCGGAGTGCTCAGAAAGGCTATCGGCGTCAGGATAAGGGTCATAGGAGGGGAATGGAAAAATCGGGATATTTGCACTAGGAGATGTATAAATTTTCCGCATGTAAATGCATTTAAAAATTAGACGCTACCCGAGATAGAATGCAATGTATAAAACACAAGAATTGACTATTGCAAGGCAATGACAAATTCACGTTGACGTGGTGGGGCATCATTTCGCCGCCACTTAACGCGCTTGGCGCCATTGGGGCCGAGATGACTAGACTCAAAGTAGACTAGCCGCCATGCTTAGCATGCTGATTCAGTCGCTGATTCAAAGTACTGTAAGCATCAAAAATCAATCCACCACATCTAGACTCGACATCATCATCATCAGTAAGTAGAAAAGGTCTCAAAGAAAATGTCTCTTCAAATCCACCAGTAATCATTTCCTCATCTTCTCGTAACCTGTGTCTCTTGTCATCTGTCGCATTCCATTGGACTTGTCCAAAGTCTATATATGAAGCTCCTCATTCTCTGTTCCTCGATTTTCATTGCATTTATTTCCACACTTCTCTACAACAGCAGTACTCCATTGACACAACTCATACAAAGCTTCACAAACACAATAACCAAGACAGCTACTACTACCGCAGATATATTACCTACGGAATCGTCCATGAGCATTTCATCAAGCATCAAATCAGCCATGTCTAAAACACTCTCCCACGCAAAAATTACCCCTCGTCCTTCGTCCGCTCGAGGACACGCAGACCACGGATGGCTCAACACATACCACACATTCAGCTTCGCCAACTACTACGATCCTAAATTCCAGAATTTTGGAAGTCTGCGAGTCCTCAACGAAGATCGAGTGGCAGGTGGCACTGGATTCCCAACACATCCCCATCGCGATGCCGAGATTTTCAGTTACATCTTGAGCGGAGAGTTGACGCACAGAGATAGTATGCTCAAGAAAGGAGCAGAAGGAAAGGAGGGGGATCAATTCTACAGAATGAAGAGAGGCGATGTTCAGTTTACTACTGGTGGAAGTGGTATGTTTTGCCCCATCAAGCATCTCCCTTACAGTCGAGCCAAGTACTAACCATTTTTACTGCAGGAATCGCACATTCAGAACAAAACGAATCGAACGAAGAAGTCCATTTTCTGCAAATCTGGGCTCTTCCTTGGGCAAGAGGCCTTACCCCAAGATACCACACCAAAACCTTTCCGGAAGAAGCTAAACGGTCTGCATTCTTACCAATTCTTTCTCCATTGAAAGCTGGTCCTGGCGCATCGGCGGAAGAAGAAAAGGCCGCGGAGCCAACCCTTCCAGACACAATTCCAATCCACGCAGATTTAGTTATGGCAGCAGGAATCATTGGAGTTGACAAGCGCTTCAAGTGGACCGTTGGAGGAGATGCAACCAAGAGCACCGAGAATCGAAAGGTTTACGTGCACGTACCTATGACGAAGGGAGGAAATGCAAAGATTAGATTGGATGGTAGAGAAGGCGCCGTGCTATCTGAAGGTGACGGTGCTTTCGTGGAAGGAGTGAAGGCAGGAGATGTTCTCAGTGTAGAGAGCATCGGGGAAGCCGAGGCGGAAGTCGTTGTCTTGGATAGTGATTAGACAGTGCATTTTTAGCTAGAAATTATTGGTATTAATGAATCGAGTTTCTAATGTTTATCTGGTACTGCCATCTCTGCTAGGATGCCACCCGGTGGGGTTTGGCCGTAGCACATCCAGTACTCTTCAACTGCTCAAAATCCAGGAAGTTGAGATATTAGTATCTGGTTAACTCTAGCTTATAGATCTGCTCAAAAAGCACTTTTATACTTATTACGATTTATTTTGCATAGTATTTAGACTTATAGGGTAGTAGAGATAAAAAGATGCTCAAGACAATTTTGGTGTTTGTGTGCCATCACTGAACTCAGAAAACTTTCTCTCTTCCCGAAACAAATCATCGAAATGATACCATCCCGTGTTTAATTTATCTAGTTCGGATAAAATATATCGTGGCATCGTTCCTAAAGGTGGCATTGGTGGCATTGATGCTATTCTTGCGGACCTTAGCACCTGAGAACCTTCACTTTTCCGATTACGTGGAGGTGACTTTTGTCTGCTTTTTATATCACGGGTACGTCGAGGTAATTGCCTAATCAATCTGGCTTTTCTCCTTGTATCTTCAACCGGTTCCGAAATGTGTCTAGAATTCCCCATGAGCCCTCAGTCGTATCAAGATACGTGGCCGTACGGGGAAGACTTACTCATTATAGTTTTGCCATACAACTCTTTTGAACATAGCAATATCTCTTTCGGTTGCCGTGAATGGATGCATCAAAGCTTTACCCGCTTTGATGTGAGACTCGGACTTCAACATAGCTGCAGACGACTTGCTCTGTTCGGTTGATGTGAAGGGATTGAGGATCTTAATTTCACTAGAGAAGTCAAAAGAGAATGAAGCGTCGGGGATAAATTCTTCTTCGTCTGTGAAAGCATCCTTCAGAATCGAGATATGTTTGCCGCATGCTGGACTAGGAACGATTTAGATGGCCAGAATGCCTCTTAGAGACCACTTGGAGATGCTTACGTACCATTGCCGCGTAACTTCATTTGTTCCAAATTCGATCCGGCCCGGGCAAGACGGGGTTACACATCTGTTCTTTCTGGCAGTAGTGGATTCAAGAATGATTGCCATATGTATCCTTGACTTTGGCTGAATGCCAGATCGCCACATCCTTTTATGGATAGTGACTTCGTTGAAGCCATTCACGACGATAAATTGGCCATTCAAAATACGAGAAAGCCCAATTTCCCCTTGAAAGGAATCGACAAGTAGTCCGTAAAAGTTCTAGGAATTCTGTTAGTTCAATTACCCATGACGGCTCTCAGTCTCAAACAAACGTACTTCCCAATATTGGAATTGTAGACAGGGTAGCCACTTCCGGCGCCCAATAGCATCTTCGAACAAGAAGTGGTCCCCGTACTGTATCAAAGGTTGGATACTTGTACGGTAAATGGTAACCATGTATGGTGCGAGGAGGTAGCTGGGCAATATATTATATTAGTCGAGTCAATCTCTACCAGCTAGCTTGACTCACATGAGCTCTCGTATCAATACATGAAGTGCTGACACAAGTAAGCAGACGCTTCGCTGAAGGCTGTCGATTGCCACTTTTATCTCAGAGTTGGACGCGTTCAAAGAACCAGGTTGTTGTGCGCTTGATAGATCGTCCATACTTCCCTTTACAGTCCCCATTAGCCAAGTTATATGATCGAGTTTCTTATGTAAACCCAGAGTCTGGTTTTGGGAAGAAGAGGTATGTCTGTGAACTGCCATTGTGGTTTTATGCCTCATGTCTGCAAATTGAGATTGCCGAGAAGACAAATCTGAGACCTTCTCCTGGATGACTTTCAATTCATGACGACTCTCAGTACTTTGGATTTTCACTGTGTCTAGGATTTTCCGAGACTGATCCTCGATCGTCGATAACCTTTCTGTGAAAGCTTGATTATATAAGGATAAAGTGTTGAACTTTTGCTCGAGATCTAGAGAGAGGTTTTGACTTTGGGTCTGGATCTCTGTGGAATTATGCTTTCTAACATTTTGAATTATCTCTTCCAAGTGCTTCGACGAAGCTTTCTCGGCTACTGCAAGCGCCATCACTTCCTTTGACGTCGAAAACGCCCATTGTAGCTTAGGTCCAGCAGTCAGGATCTTCGGCCTTGTTTTATCTCCACCAAGATCCTTATCAAAGCGTGTGTGAATTCGCTCCAAAAAAGATTTCAAAGGTCCCTGGACTGCTGTATAATGCTGTTCGAGGTTCATGGGGAGATCAGGATCTAAAGGAGCATATTGAAGCGCTTTAAGATGTTGTAATGTCACCGCTAGAAGGCCTAAAAAGTTGATGACATGCTGATACTCGGACGAGGCTCCGCTTAACTACGGGAGGAACATAGATATAAATGCTATTGGAAAATTTTTCAGTCTCCACGAAATACCCTCTTGAACTATTTCAACAATATCGGTGCGAGTATATGCCAAGGTGCTTCGGCACTCAATCATATACCCTCGGAAATGCCTACTATATCATCCTCGACGGTAACGACACTCAAACTACTAGTTACGAATCGATCAGACACAATTATAGTATCAAGAGGACAGACTACAATCACTTTGTGGGGAAATTGAAAACACCTGCAAACTCACGATCTATTCCAGGTGTACGATTAGCGTGAACGCCGCCGGAGAAAATAAGATGATCAATTATTTGGATCTATCCGTTGGGGGTGTTGACACTGAAGGACTTCGAAACCCGCAATTTTTCCACATGGAATAAATGACGGATTTATATATTCCAAGTGCAAATACCTCATGCTGTAAGCTCCAAGAAAAGAAGGGTTCTTGATCACGAACCAGATACCGTCTATTATACAACAACCATCATATCAGAAGGCTCCTAATCTTCCAAATCAATGTACTTTGATATGCTTCCGCAAGATTAAGAAAACTTGATGGCGTCTTGAGAGATTCGTCACGAAGCTTGGAAAATCTTAGCATGAGTCCCTAATATTGGTGGCTTTCGTCTGCGTCAATTGCTGTAATAGATCCACAATCTCATCCAGATCTGCTTGGCCATCTAATGTCTTGATGACTACTTTTTTGCCTAGGTTTGCTTCTACTACGCTTGACTTTCTGGTGATCCACCGTCTAAATGAGGAAACAACTGCAACGTCAAGCAAGGTGCCAGTTTTGAGCTGCATGGTAAGGGAATCCAGAACAACAATTTTTCGGCTTGCTGCTAGATGGTCTCAAGGTTGTTAATAACTCCAAAACTGAGAGTTTCTGTATCCAGTTGTTCTTCTTTATTCATATCTTTTAGTACATCCGGAACAGTGAGAA
Source organism: Rutstroemia sp. NJR-2017a BVV2 (assembly GCA_002946415.1). Lineage (NCBI taxonomy): Eukaryota > Fungi > Ascomycota > Leotiomycetes > Helotiales > Rutstroemiaceae > Rutstroemia > Rutstroemia sp. NJR-2017a BVV2. Next base: position 370,578 of record NJPS01000037.1, on the reverse strand, counting down.
CATCCACCCAGAGGCAAGTAAAGTCGCAGTGCTCAAAGAATTTTTTGAAATATGCATGAGGAATATTCCTTTTGTGGAGAGACAGATCTAATTTCCCGAATCCCGAGTCCGGAGGGGCTCATCCAACCCACTGTCTCTTCCCACACATGCGACATGGCTATATATCCAGAGGACATGATCTTGAATTCCCCGGGTCTATGAATACAGAGTGCGGCTTTCTTCTCGATAGACTGCCTAACAAGAGTGATCTGTGCATTAACGAAGCCATCAAGGGTCCAAGATAGGGAAATGACGTCGGACACCGGAGCCCAAGACTGCTTGAAAACAGAAAGTTTCCATTGTTTCACGAAATTAACGATTCTAGCTATGGTGAAGATAGGAACACCTTTCATATGAAACACCTAAGACCTATCTGGACACTCGTGAGATCTTAACACGAACCTTGCCAGCTTAGTTCAAGCCTCTTTGGTGGGCTTCCCATTTTCCTTCACAATAATAGCTTCAATTTATATCTGGAACTCAAACAGGTCCATAGAACTCAACTTCTATAATGGACAACGCCCCACTAGTGGAGGCAATTGTCACATTACTTCCCACCGTAGCGTTGAAGCTAAGAGTTATGTAACCCAGAGACGTTGGAGTTTTTCCTTGCCATACAGCTGCATTACCCACGCTTACTTTTACTGGATAACTCTTCGTTCTGAAGCTTCCAAGTTTCATGACGACCTGATTAATGGTAGACGTGCTGTTAAAAGTGTAAGAAACCCAGGAGCTCGAAGTGTCGCTACTGCTTGTCCACCCAGTCGTCTCATCATCATCATACGTGAGCCCTGCGGTGGCCAAATTGAAGCCTGATGACACAGTCTTCACCTGTAGGGTTTTGCGCTTCACGTAAAATCCAGTGCCCCCTGGTGTGCGTCCACGAGAGAGGTCTAGTGGCAGACCAGCAGATGGAATCTGATTGCTTAGCCCGTCTGTCGTATCAAATGGTACTGTGGAAAGCAGAATTTCTGCTGATTTTAGACCGGCAGACTCAGCCACAAGACGAATATCTCCAGCAGTGGTTGTAGAACGCAGTATGATACGATTGACGCCATTCTCGACTGGTAGGGATTCTGAGAGGATGTAGTTATCCGGCCCTTGGGCTATTCCACCACGCCAGACGGCTTGGCCAGTGATTGTAAAGTTAACCGTGTTGAGCGCTGTTGGACAGCGCATGTTGTTTGAGTCTACAATCTCAACATCAACAAGGGCCGTGTCAGCTCCATTAGCAAGGAATCCTATCGGTGAAACGTGTGGTGTGAGACGAATTGCAGCAGGCTCACTACTGGTGATTTTGACATCAGAGACAACGTGTTGATCCTCCGATGAGTAACCAATCGCTTCAAGCCTTCCAGGCTGAAATGTAACATTTGCGAATGTGAAGAGAAAATTGTGACTTCTCTGCCCAAAGCCAACTGACTTGCCGTTGATCAGTAATTTCACTTTTACGGCTGTTGACACGATTGAGACATTTTTGATGGTGTCGGCGGCGTAATTCCAATGCCCAATAATGTGCAGTGCAGGCTGATCTGCATCTACCCAGGTATTCCACATAACCTGATGCGCATACCATCCATCTTTAGGAAGCCGTACTGGATCTACTTCGCCAGACCGCCGGTAGTTTTCCGCCCCGCGGTAATGGGTTTGGCTATCCGAGAAAATGATATTCGTTCCACCAGCATTGACTCTTTCACCCGTACCAGGGCGCATCTCGTAGTAGTCAAACCATCGAACTACGTTCTCAATCGCATGTGAGTCCTGGTTACGATTGTATTCGCTAGCATCTTCTCCATCATAGAGTGGGCCGTCGCCGTCCTTGTGATAAGGTGGTGAGAACTCATCCCAGTACTTACGAAGTCCCTCATCGCGCGAGTATTCCATTTGCCACATGGGTTTCTTCGACCCTTTATTGATATATAACATCTCACCACCATACTCAGCTACTGTACTGTTCAACATCTCTCGGGAACCAGATGCTCTTCCGCCATGCGGATCGTACTTGTCCCGGAGCTCTTTCATTTCGGTCATATGCTCCTCAGTGATTCCATGGTTACCAGATTCGTAGAAGATGATGCTAGGATTGTTTCTATTATAGATTATCGCATCGCGCATGAGCTCGACCCTCTGCTCCCAACGTCTCCCAGTAACATCACCCTCCGAATCACCAGCAGGCATAGACATTAAAAGCCCTAGGCGATCAAGAGACTCAATATCTTGTTTCCAAGGAGTGACGTGCATCCAGCGAACCAAGTTTCCATTACTCTGAGTAATCAACTTATTCGAGAAGTCGCTGAGCCAGGCAGGTACCGCAGAGCCCAGAGCAACCCACTCATTTGTGCTGCGCTGACCATATCCTTTGAGATGTAATGCACGATCATTAAGCCTAAGCATCCCGTTGGTGAAAGTAGTCTTCCGAAATCCAGTACGAGTTGTGACAGTATCGATTGTTTTACCGCCAACTAACAAACTCGTCGAGACATCGTACAAATAACCATAGCCCCAACTCCAAAATTCCAACCCGGAGACTTTCGCTGATGCACGAACAGTTGTGGTCCCATTTGACTCTATGGTATAGCTTCCCCCTGTGAATTTTCGAACTAAACCACCATCAACTTCATAAACTGCCACCTCATAGCTAAAATTCTGCGAAAGCGAATTTTCATTTTTGACTTGTGCCTCGGCTACGATTGTAGCTGTTCTCTCCGCGATGTCGATTTCTTGTGGGTACACATAGACGCCCGTGGTACCCAAATTGGAATACAAAGGTAAGGTCTGATACAACTTATCAGTCACATGGAGGAGCACGTTTTTGTTGATTCCGCCGTAGTTTGCATAGAAGTTCTTATCGTTCCACTGATATTTCTGGCCTGTGGCAAATTCCTGGTAATCCCAACTGTTGTCGATTCGTGCAGCAAGAACATTAGCTTTCCCGTGATAAACGGAGCTTGATATATCGAAACCGAATGCCATCACCCCATTTTCGCTCCTGCCGATCGATTTGCCGTTCAGGAAAAATTCGCCACCGTGACGAATACCTTCAAATTCGAGAAACAGCTTCTTCCCCTCGGATGCCGCTGGTACTTTGAAATGCTTTCGGTACCAAGCAATTCCCGTCGGGAGATCTTGGATGCTAACCCGAAATGCATCGTCCTCGTTCCAGGCATGAGGCGTTGTAATAGACTTCCAGGCACTATCGTTGAAAGCAGGTTGCTCTGCGCCAGTAGTGTCACCGATGAACAATTTCCAATCCGAATTGAAATTGTATTTCATACGCGGCTCTGAGATGCTAGGATTGGTAATAGATTGAGTGCCGTTTTTGGCTTGCTGAGCCGATGCCAATATCGTGGTGACTAGCGGCAGGAGTAGGGAGCCCGCAAGGAGCGTAGTGAGAATGTGCTTCATGGTTTGGGGATCTGAGAAGAGCTTTCCGTAGTTCTAGCTTTGATATATTGAAAATAACTGCGGTTTTGTTCATCTTCTTATATTCTCCTCTTTCAAGTAAATCTATTCCGATATTTCTGCTCACTTGTGGCTCAGTGACACCCATAATGGACCGAAGTGTGAATACTGGGTGTTATCTGGTCGTTCCACACTCCACCCTTCGTTCATGCAACTAGCGTCATCAGGACACAGCTCGGGAGAGCTCTGGGCCGACCTGCACAGCCAAGACAATTCTCACCCCCCATCGTTGTGCGATGAACCGAAACTCAGGAACATGTATATTTAAAGTTTTATAATATACATAACACATACAAACATACTCTGATTAACTGCGAAATGCTTTTCGCCCTTGCCTTTACGTTGCATGTTGTGGACGGAATAATTTATTTATACTCGGGAGGTTTTGTGACCAATCTTCGTTATTTCGGCTTTCAATTGTATGTATTTCTATTAGTCTCTCCCCCCGCATTTTCCCCCGCATTTTCTCGCCGAGCCTAGCTAAACCTTATTTTGATATGATTGGCATTTTCATCCTTGTACATCTAATTGTTCAACGAAAACGTGCAGTGACTGTCTACTGCTAAGTGTCTCAAAAAGGTGGCTTGCCTTCAGACGCCGACTCTTCCTGCGGACCGAACTTTTTTAATTTAAACAATCAACCATAAATTGCTTCCAATAGCTTATCAAAGGATCAGGTTAGATCAGGGGTATTAAAAGGGGTTACGACGGTTGTGAAACGATGGTTATATTGGTTCAAGATGCTCCAACTACCTCCTCACTCTAGAAATAAGGCGTGGTCCGCCTGATAGTCGGTGTTTGAAGGTAGCTTGTCTTCTTCAAGTGGTCCTCCGCTTCCTTGATTTTCCTCTTTAGGCAGCAGGGATCGCATTGATTACTCCGTCCCGATGTAACGGTCGAAAAGTTGCATGGCAATCAGTTTTCCTGCTCCTTTTGACCGTATCCTTCAGAGGGTGACATAGTTCATGCTCCGTACTTCGGTAGATCGTGTTTCTTACCGAGGATCAAGAAGAATTTGAAACTAGGTTACAGACAGAGCGGATAAAGGGCATTTTCTCTTATAAATGCTTCTATTATCTCTTGTAGAGGTCTTATATATGATATCAGAACTTTCTTGCACCCTAGATCATCACGAACATCAGTGTGAAATATTTTCATTATGAAATCGACATATGCTGTTCCTTTATTAGCATTGTTAGCATCGTTCGTCTTTTCTCTTCCCTCACGGGAATTAGTCCAGAGAGACCTCGTGTTCAGCAAGATTGAGAAGACTTTTATCTTGTAAGTCTTCCATCCCTTAGACGATTTGAGTGTACCTGACAAGATCAGTGGCGACTCGTGGTCCAGAATCGGTTTCAATGCCTCTAAAACACAGCCATCTGACTCTAACGCTTTCGGTAACACGGGGTCGACTAGCTCAAATGGTCTAAATTGGGTTTATTATCTTACCAGGACCTATAATTCATCTCTTCTTTGGACCTATGACTTCGCTCAGAGCGGTGCAACTATTGATGAAGACATTGTTGCCGGGTCATCAGGAAAAGACGTCGATAGTGAACTAAACGACGTGTTCTTGCCGAATTATGCCAGCCAGGATAGCTTCTTTCAAGGATCAACCAGTTTATTTGCTATTTGGATTGGAGTCAATGACCTTATAAATTCCTACCTAGTTGACGAAGACGTTCATCCCGCACTTTTCACCAGACTCCGGCAGCTAGTCAATGATATGTACGAAGCAGGAGCAAGACAATTCATCTTCATCAATGCTCCACCTCTTGAGCGAGTTCCTAGAGTTACAGGATCCAGTGCCCACGCGACACGAATCCCATTGATGAAGGCAGCGGTAACAGATTACAACACAAGGATGTATAAGCTTGCTAGAGAGGTGAATCACGACCTTGCCTACACCGAAGTAATCCATTTCGACGTATATACCCTTATGAATGCTGTCATCGATAATCCTAAACAATTTGATGAAACTGGCGTTTACAAGGACACTACATCATATTGCGCTGCTTACCAAGACGGTACCGATGAATATGATACAAAGCTTGCCGATTGCGACTATGCGGCTAACGAATATCTGTGGATCAATAATCTTCATCCGACGCAACCATTTCATCAATTGTTGGCGAAGAATCTTGCAGAAGTTCTCAGAAATGATGCTTCAATATAGTCTTCAATCGGGATTTTCGTAAAAAGACAGCAATTCGGCTGATGGGAAGCATTAACGGCCGTTGAGTTGGATTTTGCCGTGGGCTCTTTCTATTCTGAGCCTTGCCATAGGTTGATTTAGTTTATTAGTTTCAATGTTTAAGCCATGGACTGAGAAAAGAAACTTGCCACTGCTTCTGTTGGCGTTCTACTCCATCGAAATATCCCAACTATCAGTGTATAATGAACAATTTCACGAGTCTAAATTTGATGTTCATGAATTTCTAGCTTCTAGCACATAGAAGGAACATTAATGCAGGCCGCATTTTGCAACACAAGAATGAGTTTTCAAAGTTCCTAGCAAACACGTCGAATAGAAGCTAAAGAGTTCTGAAATGGACAAGATCGACCCAAAACAAACTTCAAAGAAAGTAACTCTCATAGTCCCGCGAAATACCACTCCATAGCCTCAGCATCCCAGACCAGATGGGATACACCCGTACATAGCGCCGCCACGTGCCTTTTATCAGTTGACGCGGTAACTTTTGACAGTTCCAGGGTTAGGAAGAGATACTCCTGTCAAGCTTTTCCCAAAACAGCCCCTAACTGAACCGCTCTTACAATCGACATCGCTGTAGAGGCAGATCTGACCAGGATCGGGAAAGCGGTCCGTGGCGGGATCAAAGGTCACCTGGCCCACTGGGATAGCTTGGATAGTGTTGCACGCGCTCCTTGTGCCATGAACTTGCAAGTCTCTGCCATCTGTCGTCCAAAGGCCGGCACGCCAGGCACTGGCGGTGGTGGCGAGGAGGGCAAGGGTAGCGGTGCTTGAGAAATGCATGTTGGTTTTTAGTGCGAAGTAACTAGATGGCTTTTCGTCAGCGAAGATACTATGCTTTAGTTGCAGATGGGAGACATGAATAATGTAGAAAAGGGAAGATAGGTGTTGGATACACCTGAAAGGTGTCGATTATACGTACTGCGATGTAGCTGTGGTTTGATTGTGAGTATTGACTTCGATGGTTCGGGTGTTTGTAGTCTTTGGGATGGAACTGCTGGTGAATTCTTTAACTCTGTAGAGGCCATGACTTTGCTTTTATAGATGAGTTTCTACCGCCGCGGAGAGTCCTGATTTCATGAAGGCAGTGCAGCATGAATAGCTTTTCACGCCGAATACACTAACGAGATGAGATAATGACCACAAATAGGAGCCGTCAGCATTAGCTTACCGTCATTCGGTGCAATGATATAGCCCGAGTGCTTCTTTTTTGGAATTTCCAGTAGGCAATACTATTCTTGATACACTTGGGCGCAGCTCCCGTTCAGGATGTCAGCCATTGAAGTCTTGTGGCGCTCGTGCCCGCAAAGTAAGTATTTAAAATTGCAAAATAATTGGCAGATGCTTCGTCCCGTTGTCCTTAGCTCAAAATGCTTGGAGAAAAGCTGAACCTTAGCTTCTGCCTAAGTACAAATCCTCCTGAATTTTTTTTGGCGATATTCTTGGCTTAGCTAATTCATTTTTGTTTTTTTTGGAAAGCCACTGTGATTTCAGTCCTTTTTTTCAGCTGGCAGCCACGGGCCATTTACCCCTCAATAGATGTCACGAGAGTTGAATACCAATATGAATATATGGATAGCATACAACTCGCGATTCAGACTTACTATTACTTTTTTATATCTAGATAGTCAGATTGATTCGCACTTCACTGCCATTACTCCTAAACATTTCCGTATCAACAATACCGGCAACCTCTCAAAGACAAAACGGCTGTCTAAGCTGAGCATCAAATAACAATATGCATCTTCCATTTTTCATCGCTGTTATAGCACCTCTCGCTGTACAAGCGTCTCTGAATGGTCGTTGCAGTGGCTCCGGTGATTGCAGAAGCTTTCCTTCTTTCATCAAATACGACACCGACTTAAGTTGACATATTGCAAGAGGATACTGGTACGACTATGGAATTTGCGTCACTACGGCCACATGCGACAGATATCACGGCGAACATACCAATAATCGTTGCCCTAATGACCCCAGTGGTGTTAAGTGTTGCGCTATTGAGCCTGTGCCAGGTCCTTGTGGCGCCAACTCGTTCTGCGACTGGAAAGGGTCAGGCATAGACTGTGCTGGGTCCTATAAGCCAGGTAAACTCATCTAGCCAATTTGTTCTATTCTTGTTGTGTTGTTGCTAATGTATATCTCTTGCAGGACATTGCCCTGGACCTGCAAACTTTCAGTGCTGTGATATCTTTGGATAGAAATGTGGTGCTGATTCATATTCCCGCATATATCCCATTGTGATGTTTCATCGGATACTGCGTATAAGTTGTCTCGTTACTGTAGCAAGCCAGGTAATAGGCTAGAAAAATACAATGGGTTTAGAAATTTGAGATTCCATTTTATGCATCAAGAAAGCACTAGCCTAGAGAGCACAAGTGAAAACGCTATTGTCTTGCTACTTGTTCACAGCCATGCTATACCAAGCATGCGAAGAGTAATTGGTGAATATTGCTTTGATCTTTAGATAGGCTAGTTCTTCCTTGAAATTTGGAAGGTCAATCCCGGATCAATAAAAATTACTCCCAACTTCCCGAGTCCGGTCATATCCCCAACCTTTAAAACTGCGAACAGTCGCTCTAGAAGTTTAAATACTATGACTAATGTGCAATCTGTGATTTTCAAAGGGATTCGTCGATTACGAGAGCCTTGTACATCAATCCACCTAGAAATCTTCCGTACACAGCCTCCCTCCATCTAGTTACCCACTTGATAAGATTGGGGTCATAGTTATTCTCTAGATTGAGAAGAAAAGGAAGACCTGTATACTTGTTTCAAAGCAGGTTAAATGTTTATCCTCAAGCGAGACTGAATATACTATTTGATGATATATATTTTGCAATTTTCTGCTCCTATATGCAGCTGTATATTTACATTGGGGGATTTCTCCAGCAATTTAGCGGTAACTATGTTGTCAATTGTATGTGCTACACAGGTTGTTCGCCAGCCAGGTTTCTTCCGATTTTCTTCCACAGTCCACTACAGCATGCTTAAATACAAATTAAGCTATCCGCATTTTGAATTTGCGCAAGTCAAGAAAATGTCAGAAAACTCCAATCGTTAAATTTTCAATGCTAACCAATATCCCCGAATTTCATTCTAGACACATTCGCCACCATCTACTAAACCATGGGCCATGGTTAGAGACTTATGACTTTTAATGGGGAGCTCTGCCATATTGCACAGCAAGCGAGTGGCTTTTGAAAATCCATTCCGCGGGCTCCACCTCAAATGTCATTCTCCAAAACCTCCACAACAACGCCTTCAGAATCACTTCTAGGCACGCCCATGATAACATCGCGCGCTGCATCGATATCCCTTTCTCGCACAACTCCTGCAACATCGAAATCAAACCTTCGAAACACCATTGCCACAATAAGATAGAGCTCTGCCCACGCAAGATTGATTCCCAAGCACGACCTAGGACCTCGAGCGAAAGGGACAAGATAACGCTTTAACGGGAGTTTGCTGTCCAACCATCTCTCGGGTATGAAAGATTTAGCATCTGGGAAAATATCCTCATTTTCATGTATGAGGAGAGCAGTCATGTGAACTACCGTCCCAGGAGGGATAATTTTTCCTTGGAACACGAGAGTTTTCTTTGGGAAAAGTCGAGATAACCGGTGGGTGATGGGTTGAGTCATGCGAAGGCCCTCTTGGATAACTGCATTCAAATATGGAAGGCTCTCTAGCTTCTGAAGATCCGGTCTAGAGGTGGTATGAGGCATCACTGTTCTAAGCTCGGTAAGTAGTTTCTGTTGAACTCGATGGTTGGCTGCTATGTGGTAAGATAGATTGCGGAGGACATAAGCTCTAGAAATGGCAGCCTCATTCAGTACGAGCACATATTCACACTTAAATCAACAAGACACTTACGTAGTTCCCGAGCCTGCAGTAACCAGACTAAAAGCTTCATCTCGAAGTCTGTTTCTCGTCATCTCCTCGCCTGGTAATGAACTTTCGAGCAAGTCATGAAAAACTGTTCTGTGACCAATACTTCGTGTAAGAAAGATCTTTCTGACTTCGTATATCTTCCACTTGCTGCGCCAGATCCTAAAACCGAACCCGTCAGCGAGAAGGCGCTGTTTTGGGCTTGTGGAGACTCACTTCTCGCATGTCGAGTATATCGGACATCGCTGGGTTCAAAATTCGCATGATACGGTCCTTGACGCTTGTAAGCTCATAGAATACCCAATCGGTTGATTCTCAACTTACAGGAATCTTGTACATCAGCTTCATAACCCAGGGTACGTGCAAGTTCTAATTCAGCGGACTTAGTATTTTACGACAATAGTACGGAGAATCACGATTGAAGCCGGGTGCACCGCTTGCACTTACCAGAAGACTTATTTCGAGAAACGAATCAATATCCTCGAATGACTTTCGGCCAAAGTCGGGCTTCATCGTCGTTAGAGAGTCTGTCGAGAAGCAGTATTCGTTCATGATATCCAGTGTTACTGCTGCAAAACAATACTTAAGATCGATGGGCTCTGCAAATTTACTTGCAGCATCAAATCTCGCACAGAGCCTATCAATATGTGTTTGTATAAACGGCACAAGGTCCAGGACGGACCGTTTCGAGAAAAAAGGATTCAGAGCACCACGGCGGATTCGATGGAGATTATGTCCTTGCGTCCCAATTGCCTGGTTTAATAGTTAGTTTTAAGCCAAGTAGATGAAGACTAGAGAAGGCAAAGCCAAGTACCGCGGGGTAGGGCCCAAAAACATTTGCAACTCGATATGGCTTCTCGGCTTCTCCATTGGTGACGTTGAATATCTCGTCATAGTAATCGGGATCATCGAAATGCAGTTCATCTGGGTTAAGTCTGATTACCGGACCATACTTTGCATGCAGTTCTCTGAGCTTAAAGGTATATTGGCCTCTAAGTACTAGGTCGTAATACCATTCATAAGCATAAGTAGCTCGTGCTAGCACTGGTCCCGGGAACTGGACAAGCGGATGGTAATATAAACGGTACAGGATGAGGTATATCACGAAAGACAACCCCATCGCCATTATCAAGACAACCAAATTGAGGCGTTCCATTTTTATTGTTACAGACCGAAATCGTGACGAAAATGCTCTCAGAAAGATGGGGGGAAAGATAGACTCGGATTTATTCATCTGCTGTCCCAGCCGGAAAAAGCTTGTGGTAAAATCGTGTGTGGCTGCGTGGTATTGCAGTCAGTGTTGGCATTGATCATTGATTGGTTACCGAGTCTGCAGTTAACTTTTAGGAGTGTTGGATTTTGGCACAGGGAAAACACTACATACATACCGAGGAGAAGGTTGCAACGCTGTGAGTGGTGGTGAGTGGCGGTGACGGGGTGACAGACTAACTGACCGAGGAAAGACGCCGCACTACCCCACCTCATTGCAGAATTCTGCAGCTGCTTTGGGCATCCGCTGCATTTGGAGGGCGCAATATTGGTTGAGAATCAATTTAGACTGTTGGTTTCGATGAATGTGCAACTGCGGCACAGTCCTACGATAGTCTAATGAAAAAACAAAGGGATGCCACCCGCACGCACATCATGCGTGAATGATTAACCACTGTTGGCTCCAAAAGACACGGATTAAACCGAATCTTCATTTCCTGGCTAAAGGATTATATTCGAGGCACAATGCGTAACTTTCTCCAAAGCAAATGTCAAATACCAACATTCACACCAGAGACTCAAAGTGAAGAGTATTTCCCTGTGAATGGCTTGTACCTCTTCGCCCCTTGCTTGATGATCTCCGAAGCCTCTTCTCTTGTGAGCGAAATCAGCTGTGTAAGGTTTTCATCGTGAGCCTCCATTCCTTGATGATCGATAAAAACCTTCTCCGATGTTGAGCCAGTGGTACCCATAATGATACTCCTACATGTTTCAGCCCATGCCTTCCAACAATGTTCAGACTGTGGTGCGCCTGGAAGGTGCCACATAAACGTATGCGGCATGCCTTCATATTCACGGAAGACAACCTGAACCCCTTGGCCAAATGCATTTTTGGCTATTACCTTCGCACCGTCAACTATTTGCTCCTGCCCACTACAGAACCACATGAATGGCGACCCTGTCCACTATAGATTCTCTCAGCTGGCACTTCTCGTGGTAGCTGCGCAAACATCCATCCGCGTATGGCATAGGGTGGATACTTACATCTTCTGCGCAAGCGGGACTTGCAATTGGGTGGGCAAGAACAGGCCCTTCACAATAAATGTTACCGCGAGGAGGCTTCGACGGCCATATTGCACAGACTGGGAAGCCAGGCAGAACAGTAGGTGTCAGGTCACGTGGAAACACATCGTGGGAAGCGTTGTGCTTATACGAGGGAAGTGTGTTTGTTAGCTCCCCTACAGCACTAAGGAGAGTCAAGCCAGCGGGTAGCTCTAGTGTAACCTTTCTTCCATGATATTCCAGCGAAGAGATGCCTTTCCGTCGCAATGTAAGTAGAATTTGAAGAAGTCCCAGTGCAAGATTGGCGCCGGAACTATCCCCGGCCAAGACAATCGACGATCCTGGAATCGCGGAATTTGGTGCTGAAGGGTGTGGTGACAGCAAAGACATATAACCGTGAAACACATCTATTAGTGCTGCTGGGAAGGGGTGCTGTGGAGCGAGCCGCTGTCGAACCATCATGCATGGAAGTCCTGTCATTTTTGATAATCGAGCAGTTATCTTCCTATATCTGGCAGGCGTATTTAAACTGTCTGAAATTAGACGTCCGCATTACTGAGTAGAGGCAAGGTAAGATAATTACTTACTAGAAAGCTCCACCGTAAACATACATCACCACACCCGTATTTTTCGCTTCCTCCATGAGATTATGGTACTTCTCGATCTCGGAGATGGGTGGTTCAGGAGTATTGCTATCAACATTACTGCGGTAACCGACCCATTCGACATCAATTCCCACAGAGGCAGGTTGGGTATTTGTCTTGATAGGATTTCCAAGCTCGTCAATTACCCGGAGCGTGAGTTCTTGTACGATGTCATTCTCTGGTGCCGAGAGATAGAACTTGGATACCCACATAGGGCCTTTGATCGAACTTTCGCCAACGGTTGAATTTTGCTGTTCTGTGACTGTCATGTTGGCTGCGGCGGTAATTCCTGCTTCACGTATCTTTGCAATGATGGCAGGCAGTTCGTTTCTGGCTTTTTCGTCCATGGTATTGAACTCGGTGAGTTGTTTGTTGCTTATGCAGCTTGAAATTCTAGACTTGCAGAATGGGATGAGAACCGGTGTAATGTATATTTGATGGCCGTTTAAGATCATGTAAAATATATGCATTAGAAGCTACGGCCTCGGAACTGACAAGCTCCGAGGTATGAGTATGTCGAGAGCCAACATAATACCAACCGATTTTGGTGTGACTTCAGATTGTTTTGCCCCATTGATGCATAAAGCATAGATGATGTAAAGGTCGAGAAGAAGTTGCTTAATCAGATCTGCATCAATTATAATGTCAGTGAATGATTAAGTCGCACCAACTGGAATGAAAATAGTACTTACTTAGTACTTACCCAGAAGAAGCCCTAGTCTTACGGGAGCCTGTCCTCGCAAGTGATTGTTCTGCCTGAGCTGAAAGCATTCACTGCAGTCAAATACAGTAAAGGGAACCACGAATAATACAGACCATCACCAACAAAACTCGGGCGGTACAGCATCAACATACCAGGAATTGTGTCGGAAGTGGTCAGCTGTGAATAACCGGTGGTGAATGACAACAACGCAAAATTGGATAGAGGATATAGCAGAGCCATTGTAAATGCTAAGTATAAGCGAAGTCCATCGATTCTATCAAGTGTCATCTTTGAATATGGCTATATATCTTCAATAATTCTTCGAATCCCTACCCCTGTTAGTTAGACTGGTCCGCTTCAGCGAGATAACAATCTCCGTTTGATGAATCTCAACCCAAAATCACGACCAACACGGGTACGCACGGCTATAGGTCACCAGAAATCATGAGCTAAGTGTCAGCTGTTCGGATTTCTGTGACGAGGCGCAACTCTGGACCCTCCTCGAAGCGTCTGGTCTGGCGATCTGAGTACTGGCATGCGGTTGCCGATGCTTCTCATATATTTCAAGTACCCACGGATCAATTGCTTTGCCGCCTCAAATTCTCACGAACGGCCTTCCCGGCATGAACAACTACCTACCGTTCAGCCGTTTGACTGACACACCGTGTGACACCGAGATATGTTTCCCCCTACCACAACACAGGGAAATGGTATAGTCTTCGTGTAAGAATGGAGGTACTATGATAGATGGCCTGTTCATTGGGCCCGGGGCTGGCGCATGCCTACCAGATGCCACTGTTCGGTATAGCCTATAGGTCAGGCATGGGCAGACGTTAATCCAATATCCGGCAACTCTCGATCGATTTGATGAAGCCAGGCGTAATCATGAAGTCCGTAACTGAAACCTGCTACGCCGGCGACTATTCTTCTTCGCGCTGCGTGTGATATTTTGGTCCCCTTTCACGCAAGGAGATCACAATATGCAGATTGAGATTAGCCGCCAGTGAGGCTGCCAGCTCGGATGATTTCCAATGTACCCGCCCATTCCACGCAGTATGGGTTGAAAGGGGTCATCGGCGTGTGGTTTCATCTTCCTACTTGTATATTGATTGGTAGTAATAGGATGCAACATTCAATCCACAGGACAGTTTCCTTCGCTCGGATGCCTTTGTTAATGGCAATGGCTTGGCAGCTTTTCAAATAGATGTAAAGATCAGGCTGGAGTATATAATCTGTTTCGGGTGGGTTTGCATTTATGCATAGAGCACTTCGTTGATTCGATTAAAACGCGGGACATTGTAGCACGTCTGGTGTAACCTTTCGGTCCTATTGTGTCGCACAGCATGACTGCGCCGAAATAGCTGTTGTGAGCGTCTAACTGCAGCTCAGCTGGAATTGCCTCTAACACACCCATCAGATGTGAACGAATAAAAACACTTTTATCAATATTCACTCCTGTTTTAATTCCAGGAAGGGAAAGTGGCGTACATAAAGCACCAGACCACACAGCTCCTAACTAGTCGCCGTGGCACTAATATATAACGAACATACACATGCAACGTGATGGGTATCATCTTAAGCGCTCTCGTAGCGCGGAGTATATACTCTAAATATATAATCGAGGCTCTATACTCATCCTCAGCCGTGCCTGCATCTAATTCTACATTATGTAGATGGAGGGTGAACAAACTGGTTGATGGTGTCTGAGCTACTACTTCAATTGGCTCACGTTTAGCCTGTTGGAAATATATGAACATATAACGACTTCTGATATATATAATTGCTTTCTGCACCTTACGCCCCACAAAACTTTCTGCATCACCTACATCAAGTCTTTTTCCAATACAATTTACCAGGCATCTTCTGTCCATCTTTACATCAAAAATCTCGAGGCTGTAGTAGTTTTTCATCATTTTCTAGATTGTGGCAGTGCTATTATTTTCATTTCCGAACAGCGTTCAGTTGGAGCCGTCTTGAAACTATCAACAAATCAGGTTATTAGTGCTTCACTCTAAAGCAAGCCTTTTCAGACTCAGCAAGGACGAATTTCTATCCGATGACATACTACCCATCACATGAAGCGAAGGACCAGTTCCCTTTGGCATCCTGGCACACGAACGGAGGAAACAGCAATGACAAGGCTCGAGATGAACAACACGGACCGAAGAGGAAAAGCCTATGGAAACGGATGAATCTAATATCCTTGCTCGCGATGTTTCTCGGCTCAGCATTACTATTGCTAGTGTTATCGCTCCTGGCTTATTTATGGAAATTGTCAACGATTGCAGATACCACAGAACAACCAAATGCAAATTGGGCTCTTATCATAAACACAAACTGGGGTACAAGGCTTGTTACGATATGTACCACTATTATCAGAACTGTGGTAACTTTTCAAGCAAGTCTAGCTACTGCAATGGTAGCTGGGATCATGATAGAGACGATTGGCGTGCCACTACTGCAAAGTCCTTTCTACTCCATCATTAGGTCAATTAAAGTTTCCCCGAGTAACTTGTTGACTTCGGTAAAGGTCTGGCCTCATGAGAATCTATCTCTTTTCATCTACGTACTTGTTCTGTCCGAGG
Source organism: Rutstroemia sp. NJR-2017a BVV2 (assembly GCA_002946415.1). Taxonomy (NCBI): domain Eukaryota; kingdom Fungi; phylum Ascomycota; class Leotiomycetes; order Helotiales; family Rutstroemiaceae; genus Rutstroemia; species Rutstroemia sp. NJR-2017a BVV2. Next base: position 354,774 of record NJPS01000037.1, on the reverse strand, counting down.
TTCTGGTTACTATAGTATCCCAATTCTTGTCCACCATTTTCCTGTCCGACTTCGCGGATAGTACCTTTACCCAGATGAATTATACATATATCAGCGTCCTCAACAGTTCGAGATCGATTCAGAGTGCATTGTGGAAGATGCCACCTGCGGCGAGTTGGACGTTTGCCGAGCTTTCAGAACCATTTATAGAAGGGCGAAACTTCCATGATACTGGACATACTTATCGAGCCTTTATTCCCTTTGGGGTAGAGACCCAACGAAGAAAGTTGCGCAGACTCCATGGCCCAGTATCTATCATAGACCAGCGCGTCTTCTGCGCAAGTCCCACTTTACTCAACTTAGGCTTCGTTGATCATCGATTGTCAGGACAAATAGCCATCGAAAGCACATCTTACCCAGCGTTACAGGATATAGGGCCTCCATCCTATGTAAACTTTACCTGTCAGTTACCACCATCGCTACTTTCAACGGATACTCCAAATGGGGATACGACCATGTGTTTCGCTAATTCGGGGGAGAATTGGACGGTTCATTTAAAAGATCCTTTGGTCGAATCTACTGCAGATGACGCGACGGGGCGCACCCATGATTTCTTACTTGAAGGTTCGAAGATGTTCATGGTCCTGGATATGCTTTCTATGGCGGCATTCGCGAATGCAGTTGAAACGAACGATTCTCTGCAAACTGTACGCAGCTTGAAAGGTCCTTGGGCGATGGTTACGAATGGGTCAGATACAGAAATTCTACGAGTCTCAGCTTGTTTAACGAACCTGGGCTCAAAGATCGTCACAACTGATATGCATAGCTTCTCGGATAACCTAGAGCCGGAGATATCTTGGGATCACCAAGCTGGGAGCTATAACACCAAGAGCGTCCGGCGCCAGCTTGGCGCATCAATAGTACCAGAGAGTACTAAGGATCGTGGTGTACTAGTACTAGGGGCTAAGTCTCAATGGCAACCTTTCGAAATCGTCCTAAAATCAGATGATCTGACTGCACTGGCACAAAAACGAGAGGAGACAAACTGGTTTTTCTTAAACTCTCTTGCAGACAGCGTGCCCCTGCCTCCAGTGTTGTCTGCTCCAATTAAAAACGCAGATCCCGTGGTGATACTCTCCAATAAACCAAATATTGATATATGGACCACACATGCCACTCATGCGACTATATTCCAAGACACATTGAACGATACGCAAAGCCCCGCCTTAGCACTTCAAGTTCTGCTGACGAGAATCTGTCAGATGGCATACTATGAAGTATTTGTGAAACAGGACACTACTGCTATAGCATCAATCTCCTTATCTTCTTCCGCGTCGATGCCGATACGGTGGACTGGATTCACCATCGGTACAGCAATTATTGTGTCTCATTTGATCATAGTCGCAACTCTTGCTGGAATATTTATAAATTACACGAAGTATTCCTGCATAGGGAACTACTGGCAAGCCATCTCTCAGGTCATCTCAGAGGATACGTGCCCAATTTTGGAACGAGCAGATAAGATGAAAGATGATGAGATTGAGCTTTGGGCAAAAAAGCAGTCCCTTGATGTAAAGAGTTCAACCTTTCTTCGTTACAGGCAGAATGGACGAGTTAGTCTTGGTATATCGGAGCATTGCAAACGATAGGGTTCAGCCGTGTGAACAAGGGGCCTTAGGCTCAATGACAATGAACATTTGCTTCGTCATTAGTAGAACCCTTGGGAGGATCATATAATGAAGCTGCAAGTACTTAATGCTATACCTCATTGAACTCTTTTTTACGAGTAAACAGTGTGAAATATTCGATTGTCCGAAAGGCTCATCCGGTAGACGTCGAGAAGGACTTCCTTCTCTGAACGCATTGTGGGACAGACAATTGACCAACCTTTGGTACTTCAAACTTCTCCTAACGAGAGTATCGGGAACAAGATTCTGGAATAAGATATGAATGAACATAGATTCAAGAAAAACCACTTCCATCCCGCATCGGTCAAGTGACAAGTCGCTAGTTTTGCTCAAGCCTCAAGCAGGTGCTCGACACCTTACCTCCTTCACCTATACCCTCCTGCACACATTCCGCCAGCGTATCTGCTACCTTTGCTCAGAAAAACCCACCTACCGCCATCGTATCCTTACCCAAGCACAGTCAACCCGTCCCATATGTCTCGCATGTTCGTTCACCCTTTCCCACATCCTCCCGAGGTTCGCTCAGCAAAACCTACTTACCACCACCACCATCGCACCTCAAGCACAATACAGCACACCCAACCCAACCCATCCATCTCCCCAAACCTCCCCTTCACAGTCCGACAAACATCAATATCCACACCGATCTCCATCTCAGACAGACGGCATGCCCTTAAACCCATTCGTTGCCCGCCCACACGTTAAACACGGCGATTCACCAGTCAGTCTCGAACCGCACTTCTTCAACACCAACACTTCAGCCATGAACAACGGACTTCAGACAGCAGACTCACTTGTGCAACATACGACGACGATGGGACCAGCAACTTGCTGTCACCAGCACCACAGCACAGCACGTATGCCGTATTTCTAAACTAATATCATCCACCACAAGACAAGACTTCATTCATCCCATGAACAAAATACCCTGTTCTCACTTTCTAATCCCGTCCCAACCTTACTCCACAATTCCAATCCCCATCCCAATCCCAATCCCAATCCCATCCCTACCCCACATCCACATCCACAAACATGACGCTCCGCTGGCTCTCCGAGGGCCACTGCCGTGGAGGCCGACTAATTTCTTGCTCTGCTCATGTATCATGTGCAATTGTTCACTTCCACTTCCATTTTCATTTCCACCTAAAATAAAAGTAAACGCAAATACAAAACCCATCCAACCGACTTCATTATTCCGCGTACCTACCACTCACGGAATAGCAGAATCATCAGGCGGGCTGTATTGTATCATCTGACCTCCAGCGCTCGCCCGCCCTACCCTATCAGTCGTTCATTCCAGAACACCGAGTACTGTATTGTGATTATCAATCAGTCAATGATGCCATACTGAGACACATCCATCCATCCATTTCCCTTAACTCCCTCCACTAAACCATCACAAGGAAAGGGAACCCGTGTTTGTAAGCAAAAGCTCCTCACAAGGATCACCATGTCTGCACCTACTTCCAGCCACACGCCAAACAACCAAACGCCAAACAAACAACCACACGCCAAACACGCCAACCAAACAAAACAATGACGACATTCGTCAGCAACCCACAGACACACGCGGATAGATAGACCGACCAACCCAAACTGCGCCCGCAGCCCGACAAACCATCCGATGTTTTCCCATCTCTCCTCTCACCGACGCCTCGGCACCGATCTGGCTGGGGCTGCGCCGGGCGCGGGAATACTCGGGTATACGAACATGCCATGCAGAGGGGCTAAAAATAGGTCCTCTATTCGTTCGTACATCAAATGAAAGAAACACGAGAGGAAAGATAACTTACTCGGGATGGGATTTGGAATTGTCTATTCATTCATACGAACAAACAAACATCAATCACGGCTGTATGGTACGAAGTACGAAGTAGCATCGAGGCATCTATTTATCTATCTCATGATTTGTATTTACGAAGTACATTTACCCGTTCATCGTATTGCGGGAGGGGTTGGGGGGTTGTGTTGTGTGTGGGATTACTTATTGTTCTGTTCTGTTCGTACTTTAGGAATTGGAAGTGTTTGTCTGTTCCCCGCCTCTCGTGATTCTCTGTCGGGTTTATCATCATCACGAGCGATAGGACTGGGAAAATAGAGAGCTTGAAGCAAAAAGAAGTCGTAGATAGGAAGCATCGAAGCCTGCCGCGGTTATCTGCATATTTGAACTGATCAATTGATCGACCGTTGTTCACAAAAGATGTGCATTTTATACCCTCCATCCATTGGCCACTCGCTCACAACAATTGGGTTTATCCTGGGGATACGAACGTTTATGCAAAACAAGCTTTTGTTCGCTCGGAGTTGCTTTTTCCCGGGGGTGAGAGGTTCGTATTGTATGTCAGATGATATTACTGATGTGTTCGTATTACCTGGATGGAGGGTTGGGTGCAAGTATTGTGCTTTGTAGATACGGATTTTGTACGGGTTTTGTGAGTGATATGGGAGCGGTGATGTGAGGTGTGGAAGATTGAAGATATATTTAGGTACGGGATGGAGTCGAATTGGGTGAGTGAGTGAGTGAGTGAGTGGGTAATCAAGAAGATCGCTCGCAGTGTGCAAGTACCTAATACAACTGCACCGTACTGCATACGGCAAATCCGATCTCGACCGCAAAAGAAATACCTACGTAGTGCACTGCACTGTACCTCACCTTGTACAAGTACGAAAGTGCCTCCTCCCGTAATACCAATCCCTCCCCAGTGGAGCCACAGCAGATTGTCATCGACACAAATGACGACAAGCCGGGTTTCATCTAGAAGAAGGCCGTCCGCTCGTCTGTCGGCGGGAATGGAAAAACATTTTTGGGTTGGCTTGGTCTGGTTTGGGTTTGGGTTAGTTTGGTTTGCTGTATGTTAACCAATCATGTCCTCGGGCTCAGTTCTGCGAAATTTCGGTCCGTCTAAAGCTAGTCCCTGACTATCGAAGCTTGGGTTGAGGGGAGATCTGGGTGGGGTTTACTGTAATGTACTTCGCAGGTTGCCGAGGAAAATGAAAATGAAGTGGAATTCTACCTCCGTACGGTTGTTTGGAATTGGAAATCGCTGCTCAGCTGTACATGGGCGATCCGCGGGTTTTCTCTTGGAAAATGGTAATTATGTAGAAGACCGGACTGAGGATGGAGAGATCATGCCAAGGTCGTACTGCTTCACGACGACTTCTAGGGTGGAATCGACTGGTAGACAGGGTTCGATGCCGCTTTAACTTAAGCGCAAATCATCTATTCTGTAGCACTGTGAGAAAATGAAAGGGGACGCCGGATGCGTGGTTGGAGAGGAGAGGAGGAGATCGCGATTTAAAGGTTGCACGATGGAGTACAATTGCTGTACGGTAACGGGAGGGAAGCTTCACAAAATCCAATCCAGTGTTTACGATTCAGTGATGATGAAAACGGGTGACTTTCGGTCGCTCTTCTCCAACTGTTTGCTGAGGACCAGTCGTCGATCAATTGCTGCCGAGACCCAGAACTCATGAATATCGTAATACACTTTTTGATCCAGCTATCCAACTGGCTGCGGGTGGTTAGCATACTCTAGTCTCGCTGCTGCCGGTCCGGTTGATCTCTCTCCTCCTGCCCAGTGCGAACGTGCGTGCGCTCTATGCATGCATATCTGAGCATTAGGAAGCGAAGCTGCAGATATCAAGGAGCAGCTCCTTGTACATTTCAGTAGTCGTTCAGTAGTCGGGCTGGTGCATTACGCTACACTATCTATCCGAGTCCAAGGACAGTAAAGACAGACTACTTAATCGCAAGGTGAAGCTCGAAGCTCGAAGCTCGAAGCTCTCATTGCGATCACCATCACTCGGACTTTTCTTCTCTCCTTATCTCCCGCAAACCATCGCCACAACCAAGATCGTGGGATTTTTGGCTTTTTCAACCGTTTACAGAAAAGGAACGCGCCACTGCGAAAGCGCAGTCCGCAAAGAGGGAAACGGAAAACCTTAATGGGATTATGCCAGAGGACTAAATCCCGCTTTTAGCCATTTTCCGCTGTTGAGCTAGGCTAGACACAGTATGGCGTGAGAAAATTACAAAAGAAAAACATCCCGCCGCTTGTAAAATTACACAATGTACACGACGCACTTGGCCTATCCTAGCAATTTCCCAAGTTATCCTCCTCTCCATTCGCACTGTCTTGAGTCTTGACGTGCGAACCACTCATTATCCAGGACGAACTCACTTTGCTTGCTTGTACGAAATACCGGGACCTGCTTACCTACCACCACTCGTTTTTTCCTATCTTCCCTACCTTAAGGTTACCTTACCTTACCCTACCTTAACCTTCACCATCTTCCTTTCCTTTACCTTTTCCCTCCTACTAACTCCGCATTCGATCAAATCCTACACTACAACCCTTCTTCAGCTTTCTTCCTTTTTTCCCTTTTCGTCCGTCGTTCGCCTCATTCCAACCTCTTTCTAAACCTTTTCTCTCCTCTGTTGCTTGATTTTTTTTTTATACATTCGTTCTCACCACATCCCATCAAACATACGCTTCGAGAGTTAGAGGGCCGGACTTTCCAATCTCTTAGTACAGCATAAAAAAAAACCGCATCGCACGAAAACAGTGAAATGGCTGCTATCGTGATTCTCGGGTGATGCTTCGAATCTACCGATTGACTGGTTGATTGATTGATTCATTGCTGTTTGCAAGTGGGAGGGATATCTTGATTGATATTTCACCTGAATCCGTATGTACCATCTCTCTACCTGCATTCCTTCACCATGCTTCCATACATTCCGCTCATCGTTCTCTAGCAACAGCCGAGACATATTGTCACTGTTAACCTCATCATCACGAATAAACCATAAACGTCGCCGGGAGATTTCTCTCCTCAAAAGTAACAAACGATGTTTCTATCGCAGCGAGATCACCACCGGCTCTTAGCCGCCGCAGTATTTGTTTTCACCCTTTTCCAATATGTCAATGGTATTTCAATGAAGTATTGCTCCAGTCTGAATACTGCCGGCACAAGTGCAAGTAAGTTTTGGGGGGAATTGGTGTTGTGGTTACGAGTCGAGTGTTAATGTTCCGTCTCTGCAGACTCTTCCATATACCAATCGGACGGATTATGCCACGATTTTTGCGTCGACAGTTATGCATTCGCAGTCGTGAAAGGAAGTGATTGTTGGTGTTCGAACTACGTACCCGGATCTACGACCTCGACCGATGACTGCGCAAATCCATGTCCTGGTTATCCCACTGATACTTGCGGTGGAGACGATACATACGGTTACATATCATTGATATTATCGCCCTCGGGGACAAAAGGTGCAGCAACTACAGCTGCAGCCTCCACTACCTTGAAGGTTCGTACTTCAATACCCCCACTGCCTACACTCAAACATATTTTCTTCTTTCTCGCATATCGGTCCTGTTTCATCGTTTTTTGTCGATCGTCTACATAGTGCCTTCAATGGCAACTCATTTGACTTTCTTTCGATGATAGGTAACTACCTCGAGCGCGAGTCCTGATGTGGTGACGATTTATTCTACCGTCACTGAGTCTCCTGCTACTACTTCATTATCATCCACATCCACATCTCCATCATCTGTATGATCTTTTTCGTTGGTTCTGGTGGCTTTGGGAATGTGGTTGGATAAGAGTGGGCGTGTGTGTTGATGAATTGAAGCTGACGGTTATATAGACCAGCACTAAAACTTCCTCGCAAACTCCTGCCACGACCTCCGAGACCGTACTTTCAACTACAGCTGCTCCAGTGAAAGCTACTTCCGCGAGTAGCGACACCAGTTCCACTTGGACGCCTACTCCAATCATCTCGCTCGAAACCATCACAGGACAAGTCCGGACCGTCACAGTCACACCAACAGCACCTCCGAATTCACAAAGCAATTCGACGGTTTCAAAGAGTAAAAGTGGTGGATTATCAACTGGAGGAGCGGTTGGGCTTACTGTTGGGTTGGTGGCATTAGTTGCCATAATTGCTGGGATTGCATTCTTCTGCATACGAAAGAGACGCCAAGAAAAAGCCGAAGCATACAACGCTGTGAATAGTCGAAGAGAAAGCATAGCCGGCTTAGGAGGACCAATTCCGTCGAGAACCATGAGCGAGAATTCACGATATGTTCTCGGTACCGATGGAAGACGAGTTGTGGAGACATGGGAGCCGGAGATACGTACGCCAGGATCCAGAAATAGTCAGATGATACCTGTGGATCCCAGATTGGATCCATTCGCCCCAGTTTATCAACGTGGAGAAAATAACAGTCGAGAGAGCTTCAACACTATACGAGACGATCACGATTATTCGAGACGTGTCCATCAGCAAGCACCAATACTTCGAGCTATGAATCCGGATCCTGATTAACATGTCGATATCGTTTCCATTTTCTCGCATACGAAGTGACGACATTATTTCTACACACATACAGCATTTGCACGCTTCACTACGATTTAGGTGTGCGTAGGCGTTTTACTGCGGAAACACTCGGATAATACCCCTTCAGAGCAAATGGAGGTTAATCCAAAAGTCAAGTCCCTCTACTTGGGAAGCGCCAACATCGAGCATGTATCAACCTTACCAGTTTTCTTAATGGTAGTTAATGACATTGCTGCCAATACATTATGAGGGTAGCTTGTCAATTCTTTTTTTCTTCCGGATCGTATTCATAGATTTCACACGCATACGCGACAGGACTGTTTGAGTTGGATGGTATCTTTGTGGAGGTACAAAACAGACATGGGGTCTTTCTCTTGGAGAATTACCCTAAAAATGCACATAGGTGCTTGGAAGTAGATGGGATGAACCACTATGGGGGGAAGAAGCTGGAAACGGGCTGATTTGTACATATGGTATGATTGAGAAGGAAACTGGGAATTTGAAGATACACCTTCGTCCCTAATGGGTGGCTACTAGCTGATTTTGCTAGCGTGGATTGTAGATGAAATGGAACGCGGTGGTATAGCTGGGATCAGCATCGGTATCGGCATCCAGTGCGAATAAATGAACATAAGTATATGGGGAACTACCTGTTTTTGGATGTTGTGATGTTTTTGGATGTTGCGACTGTGGTTATGGTTGTGATGTCACGTGAGCTGTTGAGATGGTGGTTGTCATGTGAGTTTGAGAAATGCTGGTGGAGTTGGGTGTCGGGTTTATGGTTTGGTGGCTGTCCCTAGTGGGAAATGTCTGCTGGGGGAAATGAATGCACAGAAACCGCAGACGGAAAGTTTGAACAAAATCTTTGATGTCTTGTTCCATTCTGAATCGTGTTACCAAAGGTCTTCATCATAGTATAGCATTTACCATCTATCCATCCCTCCCTGTATCTACATTCCCTCCACCCTCAAAGTCCTTTCTCCACACCCCATTGCATCGAAAACCCAACTTACTCTTCCATCCACTCCCCACTGGGGTCTACTTATATCTCCTATCCCTCCAACCGCTCAAAACTTCCACTGTACCGTCCCCCCGCTCCTCCCACTTCTTCCGCGCAATCTCCGGGTTCAACTGCAGGCGCTGCTTTGCGCGGACCCATTCTTCCATGGTCACGTCCCGTTCAAAGACGGGCTCTACGCCGGCGGCTTGGAGTACGGGGCTGTCGAGGATGGGGCGGAGGATGGTGTCGTTGTGGGGCCGCGCGAAGTAGAGGACGCCGGTGCGGTTGTAGGACCACTTTTAAGGGGGTGAGGGAGTTAGCGGGTTTTGTGGGGTGGTAGAGGGAGGGGGATGTGGTGGTGGAGATGGAGGTGGGGGGGGGGATGATGAGGTAGGTGATGTTGGATGGGAATATGGCAGGGAGGAGGATCCATTGGATGAGAAACTCCAAACAGAAGAAAACCAAATAAGCGCAGAAATCAACATCAGTGGGAAGAGGAAAGGGGCGAAAAAGAAATGAAAACCCACCTGATCTTTCGGCGGCGCCACAACCCTATGCACCGAACTCTTCAACCACCCCCCCGTCAAATGACTAATCGTATCCGCCAAATTCACCGTCACCGTTCCCTCCTCCGCCTTCACCCAACTCCAATTCCCATCCTCCCCCAGGATCTGCAGCCCCGCCACCGGCTGCCGGAACAGCAGCGTCACGGTCCCCAAATCCGTATGCCCCGTCGTCTGCCCATACTCGCTCTTCTCATGCTCCTCCGCGCTGCGCGGATGGTACACCATGTACCGGAAATGATCCTCCGACTTGGGCTCGTACGTGTGTTGCCGCACGAGGTACTCTTCGTCGGGGAGCTGCAGCACGATCGCGAAGAGCCGGAGGAGTGGGAGTATGATGTTGCTGTGCAGGGTTTTCGCAAAATGCTCAATCTCGGGCATGTGCGCTTGCAGCAAGGGCGGCTGCGCGTATTTCCCCGCGAAATCGGAGGTGAATTTCGGAATGTTGTAGATCTCGATGTTGTCCTTGACGGCCGTGTCCCAGCGCTGTCCGGGCCGCCGCCAGCCGTTGTAGTCGGCGGCTGCGTAGTCGACTTCGTATTTCTCCTTCTCGGAGACGGGCAGCGCGAAGAAGTTCTGCGCGAGAGTGAATTGCCGGTCGATTTCCTCCTGCGAGAGCCCGAAGTTCTTGACGTAGAAGAATCCGACGTGGTGCACGGCGTGCGAGAGTTGCGAGGCGAGTCGCGCTTTTCCGCCGGGCTGGGAGAAGTCGGAGAGGTCAAGCGTTACGAGCTCAGACCAGGGGAGAGATGCTTGTGTTTCGGGTGGGTGGACGTATTTGGGGAGGCGGGAGAAGTCATACTGGCTGAGGTCTTCGGGTTGTTGGGGTTCGGTTGCCGCTGCTGCTGCTGCGGGGGCAGTGGCGGTTTCAATCGTCGTGGAAGACATGTTTGTTTGGGGGAAATTGTAGGATGCGGTTTTTTTGTCCCTTTAGCTTTAGGTTCCAGCAATGATGAGCCCGGAATCATTTAAATATACATCGTATCTGCAATTCCCGTGATCAAGAATCGACTTATCGCGGTGCTTTCGTTGTTGGAGGGGTCGTTATCATAATATGCATTCCGCCATATGCTCCCCGCATCACATCATCCGGCAGGCATGTGTATATCTCCCCTCCCACCACCAACCAAAACGGCGATCTGCACTAGCATGCCCGGAAAGCCGCGCAATTAGCGGAGGGTGCTTAGCAATCTTGCTTATACTAAGCATTGCGTTCCGGCTTGGTTCCGACAGTTGGCCGTTGGTTCAGCGGCCCCTCGTGGCGGGCGAAGTGAGGGGTACGCACTGTAGTACGACGGAAGAATGCTTCAATGTCACGTCAATAGATGCTTGTTGTTATCGGAGGTTTCGAAAGTGGGATCGCGGGGTTGCTGGATTGTTTTTTCGTATATGCGTCGCGGTGTTTGGTAAAAAATACTGGAGCACCGACTGATGAAAATTCATGTTAGTGCTTCAAGTTTGTGAGCCTCGATAACGCATTCCGATTTAATTGGATATAAAAGTACTTCAGCAGAGTCGTAGCCGGATATCGTAGCCGCAGTGGATGTATCTCCAATGATATTGCATCTAAACCCACAATGGCGCTCTGGATTGCCGGATGGCGACATAGTCGAGCTTCATACATAAGTTCAACTTGCCAAATATACTGTGTGCTGGAGTCGTACGATGTAAGACCATCAAACAGTTCAACACAGAGGTGGAAAACTTCCCAAGCATGTCCTATCCCGCCGCCATTGAGAAGGATCTCCAACCGGAGATCCTGCCCGCGCAAACAGACAGCAGCTCCGCGGACACCGCACCCCGCACCGCGCCCTCCGACCCATCCTCGAAACGGGAAGAATCCAAACTCCGCGCCTTCCAACGCTACATCTGGGACGACCCCAACAAACCGCACCCGGAAAAGCGCTTCCTCCTGAAACTCGACCTCTTCCTCCTCAGCTACACCTGCCTCGGCTACTTCTGCAAAAACCTCGACCAATCCAACCTCTCCAACGCCTACGTCTCGGGCATGCGCGAAGCGCTCTCCATGCACGGCTCGCAGCTCACCTACCTCTCCAACGTCTTCACCGCCGGCTACGTCCTCAGCCAAATCCCCGCCGTGATCCTGGTCACGCGCATCCGTCCCTCGCTGCTAATCCCCACCCTCGAGGTCTTGTGGTCCGTCCTCACTTTCTGCAGCGCCGCAGCGACGTCCGTGGCGCACCTGTACGCTATCCGCTTCCTGATCGGGCTGTGCGAGGGTGCGTTTTTCCCGTGTATTGTGTATGTGATCGGGGGCTGGTATACGCGCGTCGAGCGCGCGAAGCGCATGACGCTGTTCTATTGCACGGCGACGCTGGCGGCGATGTTCAGTGGGTATTTGCAGGCGGCTGCGTACGATAATCTGGATGGGAAGATGGGCCGCGCCGGCTGGCAGTGGTTGTTTATTATCTGTGGGACGATCAGTTTGCCGGTGGGCGTGATGGGGTATTTCTTCAATCCGGACTTTCCGGAAACGACAAGGGCGTTTTATCTCTCCGGGGCGGAAATCGAGTTGGCGAAGGAGAGGTTGAAGAGGGATGGGTATACGGCTTTGGGAGCGAGTAAGTGGGATCGTGGGAAGATTGTGAGGTTGGCGGGGAAGTGGCAGTTCTGGGTGCTGCCGCTGGGGTATTTCTTCATCCAGGCGGCGCTGCCGTCCCAGCAGCCGGTGTTTGCCCTGTGGTTGAAGGCCAAGGGAAATAGTGTCTATGACCGCAACGTCCTCCCTACAGGCCAGTACGCCGTCGGTGTCGTCGTGCAAGTCCTCGCGGCGATGCTCTCGGACTCCCCGCTATTCGGAGGAGCGCGCTGGCATGTGATTGTGCTCATGCAGCTGGGCACGCTCTTCAGCTGTATTGTGCTCGCTGTCTGGACTGTGCCGGTAAAATTGAAGTTCGTGGCATTTTACCTGTCGTATTTCGCGGCGGGTGTGCCGGCGCTGTGGTTTGCGTGGTATCCGGATTTGATGCCTGCGGATCATGAGATGAGGGGCTTTGTGATTGCGAGTAGCAATGTTTGTGGGTATGTGAATCAGATCTGGTACTCGGATGCGGTGTGGAGGACGGAGGAGGCGCCGCGGTTTAGGCAGGGGTGGATTGCGGCGGGCGTGTTTGGCGGCGCGGTGATGGGGGTGGTGATTTTGTGTAGAGTGCTTGAAGGGAGGGATGGGAAGAGAAGAGGGGTGGGAGAGGGGACTGGGAGAAGAGATGAGGAGGACTATCAGGTTGGGGGAGTAGGGAGGCTGTAGATGCTTTCTGTGTGTATATAAAGAAAAGATAGCCGGAATAGTCAGTGAAGCAAATCAAATCATCGATCCTCTCCCCTATGAATAGTTTTAATACATTTTAGGACAATTATACATCTGGGCCCGCCGGACCACTTATTTAGTATATGTATAATTAGACGAGGAGGTTCGCAGAGCAGGATAGATTGCAGAAATACGAAGGGCCCGGGCTGCTGCATTTCACTACATATCGGCCTTACTCCGTACTGTCCACGCCAAACACCCTTACACAAGTCAAACATATTGAGTATATAGAGCAAAGTTGCGGTGAGACGTTTGATATACTCTTTGTTAGCTATCTATTGTAAACGGATTCACTATTGTGGGAACGATCGTTTATAATCTGTAATCAATATACTGTAGATTTTGATATATGAAATTTAAATATTTACTCAAATATTTAATTAGTTGAACAGAAAAAAAATTATTCAGACTATGTTATTTGAACCCAAAAAGAATATCATACGACTTTATAACATAGCCCCAACTTCAGTTGGCAAGGGTCGGAAAATCGCTTCTATCAATTGTTGGTGCCGTTTGAATTCTGCTAGTGCTTACTCCCCAACAGTTACTCCAGTGTCGCATATCTCCAACTTCTAGCCAATATCCGTGCTACTTATATGTCATTTGGACAAGTTCGTTTTTTCTTCGTCTCCTTCAATGCTTATTCTCTGACCTCTCTGACTCCTCTCCCCGGCCTCGCCAAAAACTATCCCACAACATGTCCAATAGCGAAGGAATCCTGGCCGATCTTAGCCAACTGCTATCTCCTAAAGCATCTATTTTCAGCTCTAGCGATCCTGAGTTCGCCGGTCTGGTAGCTAGATGGAGAGAATACAAAGGGCCTGACGTTATGGTTGTGGTTCGGGTGGCTGTTGAATCTGACGTACAGGAAACAGTGAGTGTGCATCATCTTATTCACCAAGAGTCAATAGTGTAGATAATCCACTTACTGAGATCAAAGGTTCGTTATGCAAATGAGCATAACATCCCATTCATTGCCAGAGCCGGAGGTCACGGCGCGACCGATGCTCTCGGCCAGGCCAAACACACCATCCAAATAGACTTGCGCTCTCTGAACCACGTCATACTATCCGAAGATGGCAGGAGTGCTACTATTGGAGGGGGCGCAACAGTGCTTGACACTGTTAACACCCTCACGAGTTTGGGAAAACGAACAGGTGAGTTTTTTTGCGCCAAGCTTAATCACAGCGTCTGGATCCTAACGAGCCCATCAGTAACCGGCATCTGCGAGTCCGTTGGCTTCTCTGCACCCGCTCTAGGAGGCGGCCACGGTTGGCTCCAGGGCCAGTACGGACTCATGGCCGATCAAGTCATCTCTGCCCGCCTGGTGCTCCCGAATGGCGAACTCGTCACTGTGTCAGAGAACTCTAATCCGGACTTATTCTGGGCTATCAGAGGCGCAGGACATAATTTCGGGCTGGTGACAGAATGGCAGTACCGTGTCTATGATGACATCGCCCCGTTGTGGTCGTACGAGATCTTCATCTACTCAGGAGATAAGCTTGAAGCTCTATACCAGTTGGCGAATGAATTGCTGCAAGATCAGCCACCGGAGCTGGTTCATTGGGGCTATATTATAAAGGTCGCTGAGATTGATGCAGATCATGTTAGTTATACCCGGCAGATATTTCTTGTGTGCCTCTAAAAGCTAACGATTTCATAGCCCATTCTCTGGTTCGGCATCATTTATAACGGCTCCCCCGACGCCGCAAATAAGTACGCCAAACCATTCCACAACATCGGACCCCTGAGTGTCCAGACTGGCCAAGGATCCTTACATGATCTCGCCGTCGTCACATTCCAGGACGCAAACGGCCCCGGATGCGCTTACGGACTCACCTCCCTGCGTTATCCCATCGGATTAAAATCATACAACGCCGCCGCTCTCAGACAAGTATACAATTCCATCGATGAAACATTCCGCCAAGTCCCCGGGATCGCTGGCTCCTTTTTCCTGCTGGAGGGCTACTCGACCCAGGCCGTGAAAGCTGTCGATCTGAGAAGTACGGCGTTTCCGCACAGGGAGGATAATATTCTGGTTACTTCGTATGTCATGTACGCGCCTAACTCGGCAATTGATCCGGTTGCGAAGGAATTTGGGGAGAAGTTGAGGAAATACCTGTTGGATGGAAGTGAGGATCCGGAACACCTACGCGCTTATGTGAATTATGCTGATGGGGATGAGTCGCTGCATGCGGTTTATGGGTGGGAGAGGTGGAGATTGGAGAAGCTAAGAAAGGTTAAGGCGAAGTGGGATCCGATGAATAGAATGCGGTATTATGTTCCTATTGAATAGGACGTTCATTGGTGTCCCTTATTTACATACCTTTATCAATGGTTCTAAAATCAGGTCACGAACTTTTCGATTCAAAATTAAACTAATATATATACACAATAAAACGATCGAGTTGTCTGTTGCACGGTTGCACAGGCACAGCGGGTAAGTTTAGGTTTAAAAGACATCAATTTTGAAGGTACTAAATGCTTGACTTGATTGAACTGCTAGGCTATCTACAGTGGGAAGGACTAGCTATATTTATAGGCCTTTCAGGCCTATTGCCTTAGGCTTCTCAAGCCTATTTGCCACAGGCATCGTAAGCCTGAACCACAGGCTTCGTAAGCCTGAAGTCATAGGCTTCGTAAGCCTAATCGATCACTACGACGTTAAGTTTAAGGTGGTGGGTATAGGCCCACCTACCCCACCACCTACCCCACTACAGCGGTTCCAACATTGTCCATCCGCTGAATAGTTTTCTGTATACAAATAGGAGAATAAAAATTCGCAATAAACTGCACATCTCAGCCCCGGGGCCAACAAAGAAAAAGATCTAGCTAACCCTCTACATACCCTCCACAACAGGCGTTGTATCTTGAACCTCATGTGCCACCCCTGCCAGGTTAACGAACTCCTCAATTTTCTTATCACTGACAATGTCAAAAGCCTGAGTGAGCTTGTCGCGTCTGCGCTCAACATTTGACGCGTTGATATCTGCCTCCACGATAACATAGTCCATTGAAAACATGTAAGTCTCAGTAGTTTTCTCCTTCAGGCATGTCTTGACTGTTTCTCTGTACGATTGGCTGTCAATATGCATGTATACCAACCTTGCCCTAGGTTGCCAAACCCAAACAGGGTTGTCCTTTGTGCCCACATTGATCCGCAAAACTTGATGAATCTGCTTAGAGAAGGAGTTTCGGAAATCTGTTTGACTCGTATCGGTTTTGATCTTGGCAATCGCTGCGATGAACTGTGCAATGAAACCGGCAATCTCTTTCAAGGCGGGTTCGGTGAACCCAAAGGGCTTGAAAATATCGGCGGTAAACTCAAAACTAACGTCGTTGTGTGAGACGTTCTTATTGTAAGTTCGTTGGTACATGTTGATGTTGTCATAATAACCACCCAAGCCTGTGTGCATGACTTGATAAGCGACGTCGGCATTCTCTTTCATGCCCAGATTCGCCTCGACGGGATCCGAGATTCCGTAAGGCTGTGTCCGGCCCTCCGCCTTCATTCTCTGGACTCGGAGAATCTCTTGAAACAAGCTAGCTTCCGAAAATGACCTGGGTTATATTGTGGGGCTTTGGCCACCCTTTTTAGTCTAGCTCCAGCCACTACGGCCTGGTTTTGTCATATAAGCAGATGCTCTTCCCAGCTTAATTAAAGAAACTACTGACTGTTTTACCACCTTTTTGACTCCCTACGTTGAAGTGATTCTTTCGTACACCTAGATCTCCTGCTGCACGTGCTATTGGGATGCATGTATTCTCACTTTGAGCCTCTTACAATATACATGATTCGTTGAGGACGATTACTGTTTTCGAAGTATTCAGATAGGAATGGTTCAATCCATTTGGCTAATATGTTTCTCCGCCGACGGTCTGACAATTCTCAACACAACGCTCCGGTTTCGGTTTTCTTACGCAAGCTTGAGGATTTCCCGGGGATTATGCTGCTCACAACCAATCGGGTAAAGAGTTCGACGACGCTGTACAGAGCAGAATACTTCGTACATTGTAATTTCCAATAAGCCTTTGGGGCCTGATACCAGAAGGAGCATTTGGACTACCCTGTCCACCACCCCGGAAAAACCCCCGGTCCAACTTTTTCCAGCCAAAAACCCCCTTTCACAGAAATCTCAATGAAATACGCCCTCTTTCCCCCTTTCCTCCCCTTCCTAATCGCAAGAGCCACCTTCTCCCCACTTCCAAGCTCCAATGTCCTACGATCCATATTATCCCACCTCGCATCGTCTTTCTTCCCATCCCAGTACTCCTTCGCAATGCTTTTAATATCTTCATCCTCGCAGTCATCGGTAAGAGCACACCAGACATTGTAGTTGTGTACTCCTAGCGAGACCGCGAAGACCTGGTTACCCTTGTCTTTAAAGATCATTGTCGCAGACGTTCCGCTACCCCCCATGAATAGCTTAGTTTCTGATTGACTAATTGCCCACTTCGCAGCCTGAATATCAGGATATTCGATTCGTGGAAGATGGAAAGCACGCTTCGGATACGAAAAGTAGAAGTGATATTCCGACTCCGGTTGCATCCAGCTTGAAACCTCGAATCGCGAGGGATCCGTATCCTTAACAAAAAACTCACTCTTCTCATACTTGGAAATATCCTCTTTGATCTCTCGAAGCTCCCCAGGACGTACGCGATAGAAGTTGGTGGAATCACCTTCCGTTTCTTTTTCAAGGTAGATTGCTAAGGGATAGCGATCTGGGTAGTTCACGCCTTGTTTGCGCTGGCAGCTAAGGATCCCTAGCATTACATCTCTCTTTCCGTCAGAGGATTTTCCATATGGGATGAGAGGAAGCTTCATGCTGATGCCTTTGTTAGTCATGGCGAATGCGGAACTATCACCGTATCGACGAACATTGGAGCAGTTCTCGAATTCCGCAGGAGAAGTAGCAAGAAGACCCCTCTTTCTCCCTTGGCTATCGTCCGTCCAAGCAAAAATTGAATGGTCATCTGACAGCTTCATTATCTCGACTTGCAAGCGACGGAAAGCATTTTCTCCCTCCCCATAAACCATGGGCATGTTAACACCAAATAACCCTAACAGGCAATACGCTTTATCTTCCTCCTTTGCTGTCTCTCTTTTCGCGGCCCAAGACATTCTTTGGGCAATGCTAATCTCGCCGCCATGATTCATCAGGAGGACTTGAGAAGGGATACCACTAATTTCGGTGATGAGCTCTTGTAGGCTAGACTTCGTTCCGATCTCTTTCCAGTCATTGGCGTAGAAAACCACATATTGCGGCGCGAGTAACTCTTGGAGAGTCCATCCTCGAGTGAACCATTTACTCTTCCGGAATTCCGAGTTCTTGGCACGAGGATCCTCCTTGCTATCGACATCCGACATGTAGCTGTAGCACACTTGGGCCGATCGGTACCAATGAAACATTGAGTTGAGAGCTTCGGTGAGCTCGACTTGGTCGGTCTTATCTATGCAGCATGTGTCAATCCAGACATATTCGAATCCGACTGAAGCCGCCTCTTTGCAGCAACTTTTGATCTTTTTAAAACCCTCGGTGTTTTCCAACTCTGGGCTACGATTCTGTATTTCCTGGAGAGATATCTCTTGGCTCCCCCATCTGTGCGAGAGGATTGCATAGTCGGGAATTTCCGGTCTTTCCGGGCTTGGGAAAGATTCCACCACAATCTTATTAGTGTGAAGAAGCCTCATTATTTTGAAAGCGAAGAGAATGGATTTTAAATATTTAAAAAATAAAGACTTCTGATAGAGCAAGAAAAATCTATAATTTACTTCTTCTTATCCTACAAGCCTTATATGTTATTAGACCTTATCACCCTCTCAGCTGTGCTTCTGACCCCAAAAAGAGCGCATCAACTGTTAGGAGGTGTGGGATACCGTGGATTATGCATACCACTAAATCTGGTAAGCCCCGTAACGCGCCTTTCAACAGCCTTTGTTCCAGATATGGATAAATCCCCTATCGTAACGTCCAATTAGTAGCAGAGTATTGTTTTCATCAGACTTGTCGCTCAATGCAACTTTGCCAACAAGCATGCATAACAAGCATGCATGACATGTCCAATAAACATACTTGCTTCAGAATCAGCAGACTTGCTCTGCGTTTGTTGATTCGTAGGCTTTAGCGAATGCGGGATGTGTTAATAAATAAGCAGTTATTGTTTGAGCGATGGAGCATTTGCGTAACGTAGAAGTATTGGTGGCGTGGTGCTACATGCATGAAACGTCCAATCACAGACCATCCTTCAGCTTCAGCAGCCTTTGCTCAGACCATCCTTCAGCCTCAGCAGCCTTTGCTCGAATGCTGGCACCTGCTGTAAAGAACCCTTGAGGATGCAGTACCATGAAGGTCGTGCGAGCTGAGCCGTGTTCACAATGCGGCTTGTATGAAACCCCAGCTTACCAGCGAAGTCCCATGATGGGGTACGAATACAATTGAGCCTCAATCACCCAATAGATTCTTACTACGAGATGACACTTGAGACCAATCCGACTCGGTTCGTTCTTAACACACTATGAGATCTGCAGGGTGTTTCTCTGACAATGGACTCCTCCGAACTTCAAGAACCAAAGCTCTCCTACCGATCTTTCGAAACCAGCGTCGCGAAAATCAAAGTGAGTCTATCATTCTACTGAGACTTCATTTTCTGACTACGTATGCTAGAGAGCCAGCTGGAGAATCCAGAATCCTCAGATTGAGAGTATTGCCGACGAGGCGGGAGCTCAATCCTTTATTGAGACCCCACTCCGAGTACATACTCCTTTTCCGACTCATTCCTTGAATTTGACTAATATGCTCTGAAGCGTGACAAACGACAAAATTGGGAAGAAAGCCGGTTTCGTTTGTTGTAAGTAATGTCATCGGCAACTGTTTTTCCTCAGCAGGCTAATGGCCAACAAGATGTATTGGAGTTGAAATTCGGAGCCAAATTCTCAGCCAGCAACCGATTGTGGATGCAGCAGCTAGGTCAGGATGGATAAATAGCGAATTCGATAACTTTATTCAGAAAGGTGCTGTGGGGTCTGCGATCCTAACCGAGACGGGCGATCTCAGTAAGTTCCATTCCACTCACTTAATAGTGCAAGCTGAGCCCTTGCAATAGGCTTCATTTTGCAGACCCCAGAAGATGGCCTGCCTTTCATAACTTTCTCCATGTCCGAGATCCACGCAGGCGGACGTCAACGAGGATCCGATTGGGTCTGTCTCCTCTTCACTGGGCCTGGAATTAATCTGGAATCCTTACTCAGCGAAACTGCATTCCCGTCAGACTATACCCCACTGTTTCCAGACTTCATGTTCTTACCCGTTCACATCCTGAAGAACGAAGTAGAACAGGTTGGACGCGAGCTGAAAAAGTTAAAGAAACTTGTCTTGGAGGGACAAGATCGAATTTTGTCCAAAGAACCTGGAGGGCTTGATCATGTCAAGAATGAGCTGTTTCGATGGGAAAAAACCTATCTAACATTACGTGACAGATGGCTTTTCGGAAAGGGACTTGCAGAGAATCTAGTGAAATGCTTTGGGAACATGGCAAGACTGCAAGGGAAGGATGGCGATGGCAGCAAAGTGATGTATTCTAAGATTCTCACGCAGAGAGTTGAGACACAAATCACTCTGTCCAATCTGTTGCAGCTAGATCTTGATGCGATTCCCTCAAAGTTAGAACAACAACATCGAACGGTACTTGACATCCCAGCCAATAGTCCGGGATCTGCTCACTGACTTTTTTTGCAGATTGACACTAAACTGAACATAATGGTTTGTTCTTTCCAACTCCAACAGATGCATCAAAAGAGTTTTGATTGACAAATCTACGTAGATTGCAGAGGATACACGCCGTGACAGCTCATCTATGAAAACAATTGCCGTACTATCCTTGTTCTTTCTGCCAGCGACTGCCATGGCGGTGAGTTGGCACCCACTTCGTCTCTGTTCCATTCTGACTTCTCACAGTCAATTTTCAGTATGTCAATGTTCGATTGGCAGGCTAAGGATGGAGACGCGGTTGTTTCGGATCGTTTATGGATTTACATTGTCGTTGCAGTTGTGCTAACTATTTCCGTTCTTATTTCCTGGGTCTGGTGGTTCAGGTGGACCCAGAAGAAGTATGATCAGAGGATGGAGGATGATATTGAAAGTGCAAGAGGTCCAAGTTCAAAACAGTCGGCCGAGTAAAACCCTAATGACATGAAGTATCTTCACGCAGTGATACCCCGCTTGAACCCCACCGTTGTCTCTTTGAGATCCGTCTTCTTGACCTTTCCAATGCGGTAGATTTTATAGTTATCTGGAAGGATGGAGATGTAGGACTTCACCATTTCTCGGTCAACATTCTGCCACTTTGCATCGAGATCTCTCCAAGGTACCAGAAATGGGCTTGTTCGTTGCTCCACACTTCGTTTGCCCCGATGCCACTGTTGCTGTAAACGCTCTGCATTCCACCGCTCGTGCTCATACTCAGCAAGATAATTCAGCTCGGTGTCCGTAAAACTCTCGACGGCTGGACGTGTGCCCAGCTCTTCCGCTAGAAAACAAGATATCATGCGTAGCTTCCGAGGTATGTCAACCGCATGAGCACGTGAAGACTCTCTTAAATTTTCTTTGAGAGATGACCATGGAGCCATTGAAGGATCTTTCTTAATATCCTCATTCTCCTGACCCGTATATGCCATCGCCTTCCTTATTCCGATGTAGACATTGTGAAGTCCCTCCGCGAGGGCCTCCCTAATATCTTCTGATAGCGTGTTATATTGTGAACATTCCATGAAGGTTTGATAATCGAAATGAAGAGTCAACTGCGCTTCAGGTGGAAGTGCAGCTCTTTCGAAATGGTGTTTACCTGTGACTTTACTCATCGCGATGATTGCCTTCAAAGATCGAAGTCCATGTCGATACGTAGGGATCATCAGTAGCCCATCTAGGACACCCTGATCGATTGATATACCTTCGCCTTTCTTCAGTTTTGGTTCTCTATCTTCGAGTAACGTTCGGAGAACCACCGCTCGCCGTACCGGATATAATACATCGGATGAGTTGACTTCATTGAGACCAACAATGTCAACGAAAGCGTGCAGGCAGCTTAGAAATTCCTGTGCTCTCAATGCATACTTTTCATTTTCATTTTTTATTGAGAATGCTTCGAAGACAGCTAAAGACTGCGTGAAGCTGGACCCTAGCAGAATTATTGCAGGACCAATATGCTGCATTTCGCCACGATCAAGGAATTGGCCGGCATGCATGGGTGATAAGAGATGGGCTAGCCAGCCAAGTGGAGAGCCCGAGAATTCTATATCGAAAGCCTTGATACTGACCAAAGGCAAACTTCCTGAAAGATTGCACTCCCGAACTTTGTTGAACGCTGCCGAAAGATCCCCCAGACTTGTGAACTGAGAAAGGTCGACACTCAGATGCTGAATCTTACGATGGTTTGATGTGGACGCGGCAGCGGCAGCGGTTGCAGCTTCTGCAACTTGACGGGCAGCGAACGATTTTCCTGAACCTTTGGATCCGAATACAGCAATATTAAGTGGTTTGGTCTGAGGAGCTGATAGATATTCATGTATTGCGTTGAACATCGTCCGGAATCCTTCAATTTCTGATCTGTCGAGGACAATCAGCTTACCGAAGCGAGCGATGGGTATCCAACTCGCAGCAGAGTATGTTCCTTCTGTTACGATGTGGCATGCAAGCTGCACTGGATCTCCAATATTGTGATGCAAAATAGACCAATGACTCTCATCCCCAGCGGAAATGCTTTCCGATGGGATGTCAAGTGTGTTTGGGGCTTCTATTGGAAGTATAGTTTTCTCCATGATGTCCGAAATGGGATATCTAGGCCAATCGTGAAGTTCATGGTTCCTGAAACCTAGCTTCGCCAGTCGTCTGGAAGTGATGAAGCCGAATTCGATGCATTGATGAAGAGCTGTTCTAGGAGGTAATTGTGCTACCTTAGTTGCCAAACCTGCAATGAATGCTTCAACGATGCCTGGGACAGGTCCTAGATTTCTCCTGGTGAACCTGCCCTCCACATTCAGGGGATCAAAGAATAGAGTCGGTTCCAGGCCCTCCCAACCACGATGATATATCACCCCATCACATCCGAAAATGACGATCAAATTCGCGCATGTTGCCAGTGTGTCAAGTTTGCCGTTGGAACCAAGCTTTTCCACGAAATCTTCACACGTCTTTTCCCAAGAGAGACCATGGGACAATTCAATGCCTTCAGCACGGAGATCGTCAGAACTGACAACAACAATAAGCTTCATTGGATCTTGCGAGCCATTCATTGCAAAAGGCCCACGGCGAACAGCATCCCAGATCTCTCCAGTGCCGAGAGGGCGAGCCATGTGATATACTAGTGTACTAGGACGACTTGTACGAAAGAACTCTACTGCATGACTAGGGTTGCTAAAGCCAGATTCGGCATCTTGAAAGACCAAGACGCTGGCTCTTTCGCTTGAGTTTGTCGGATCTCGAGGGGGGTACCACACCGGCTTTGTAACCAGTTGTTGTCTTCGTGCCACTCTGAAGGTACAGGGTGCCTTAACTGCTTTGCCAGAGACTTCCAGCTCGGTGATGAAACTTGCTGATAGCTCTAAAGAACTGTCATTGGGAAGCTCAAAAGCCGGCTCGTGCACTTCATGTTTGTGTTCGTTTGCTGAGGTACACAAAAGGTCTGCAATGAGTGCAGCTCCTCCATTACACCTGTGAACACGAAGCTTTTCTTGGCCTCGATGCTTTTGGTTTGGGTCGGGAGACGATGGATAAACAAGCAAATCAAATGGAGTGTGCCCAGCGACCAGAATGTGTTTGCCAGACATAATTGGATGGTGATGGGGACGAAGTCGAGAGACAGGAAGCAGATACAATAGGGAGGGCCGAGGTTAGCGAATAGACTGCCGCTCAATATGTAGTTTGAGCACTGAGTCAATGCTGAGATGATGTGTAGTCGTTGTGAGGGGCTTTTGATGTAAGTCGCGCCAGTGAATTGTCGTGGCTGATTGATTGATTGATTTGACTTGATTTGATTTATTCCTATTGGCTGTTCAGGGCCGCTGGCCCTATGTAGCCCCACTAGCTGCTAGTCTACACCAATCATGTGAATCTGTACGGCTTGGATCCGAGAATCATCCTGCAGCCCGAAAGCATCTCCATTGATTGATTGATTGATTGATTGATTGATTGATTTATTCATACTCGGTTCCAGCTGTCCACCGTAGGACTGCTATGCCGGCTGGGTCCAACTTCGGCGCCAGTTGCCGAGCTGCGCTATACCATATTTGGCAAGCACACCTCACTTTATCACCGTATAGCGACCAGTAACCTCCTCCACTAGATAGTCTGGCTCCTACCTATAACTATATATATAGAAATCTCGTGAAGTTCTTTGCTTTTTTTCTGAGTATATCTCTAGCTTCTTGGTTGCCGCTTCTACTAACTTTCTTATATTCTTATATTTAATATTATGTTACGACCTATGCAGAACATGTGACTGCGGGAACCTTAGGCTCAAGGATTGGAAGCCCAATCACAGTAGAACTCTGGCAGCGGTCATATGATCCAGCGAGCTAGCACATGAGGACGGAGGTCTATATAGCTAGATAGTTTTCCCTTAGTATATAGAGCTTCGTTACTCAACTCAAATAGTAATTCCATTACTTAGTTACTACTGCCAGCCCGATTTCAATTGCCTACTTGTTGTTTATCAATACAAACCCATATCCAGACCACTTCCACGTGACTCCTGAAGGCACGACGTAACAGTAGCGTGGTTTCTTCCCTCGGAAGACCTCGAAACTAGGGATAAGGTTGTAGGAAAAAGATGTCTTACTTTGCTGAGATTCAATCTATATCCCCCGGATACCGATTTGGTATATGGTGATTTTGGCGGAATTACAGATATATGGATTAGAGAAGCCAAAGCGGTGGGAGTCCAGGAGATCATAGTTAATCCTGCGCTATGAACGGGGGCTATTTTGGACGTTTTGGTCTTGATTTTTCACCTTTTCACCTTTTACTTGTTAATCTCTTCAACGCAAGTAACCTGGGGGTTATAAACCGGTGCAATATGAAAGTGGATGAGAGGAATCATCTAGAATAGTCGAAAATGATCAGTTTCTTTTGTATTTATCATGATTCAGGAGTTCGAATTATATGTAATCTGGCGTGTGTTTGTTTGTGCCCCCCTCTCCCCCTCGCTCCTGACTTCCTCGTAACTTCGTAAGGGAGTAACTTTCAGTGACACTAGTATTAGTATTAGCACTATGCCATCGGTAAGATCTTAATGGTTTTTTGGACGTATGTAATGAGTATTCTATGAAACCAGCCAGTGTAATACGGTCATATAATAATCGGTATGCTGGTCGTGGTTGCTTGGTAGAGGGACTAGAGACGATCCGGGCTGCTCGCCGAAATCGCTGGAACTGATTTATGGAAGGTCTTTTTCGCAAACCTATATCGTACGGAAGTACGATGAATTTCTTTCATAGTCACGTTGAATCAACGTTGCAAAGAAAATAAGGAGCAGGTGGAGACGCTGACCCATTAGACTAGCGTTGATTGGCATGTCTGAGCTTCCAGCGGATTCGCGATATGGGTGCGATTAGCCAGCCCGCTTCATGCCAGTATGTCATCCCAGAGGGAAGGTATGTCGTCGCACACTGCACCATCGTTCTGACTCTCGCAGCGCGATCCAAGTCTCCGAATAGATAATGAGCAGCAAACTTGGTATGCATTAAAAGTGCAGATATGTACGCGCCATCCGCATCGTCTCACGAGCAGATCGAGTCGCGAAAGCAACCTCGAAAAGACGAATTCTTATCCTCCTCCACTTCCCTTGAGCCGCCACCGAAGCGAATTCGAACAGTTTGGAATACAATTGGTGATGCTCGGGTTGACTTCTGGAGAGAGAACGGAAATTGGCCGACGGTGGAACAAGAGAATACACCGGATCGATTTCGATGTGTAGAAAATGAGTTTGCAAGAAAGATATCAAAATCTTCTCTACTCCGCAAGCGTACGGATACGAGCATATACACTGAGACGACCCGGACACAAACACTAAGTGACCAGCAGCCGCGGAAACAGAAGAACGCTCCATATCGACATCCCCGATACGAGGGTCAACTCCAGGAGCGCGGTAGCTTTATGACGAACCATGATGATGGCATCACTATTCAAGGGCAGAGAGCTTTTGGCAATGCTTCTAACAACGGCTGAGAAGCCACCTGATAATACTCTTTTTCTCAGATGATATTGTGTTCGAGAAGACTTGCGAAAGCCTTAGAGGTGAGAATGAAACCAAAGTGATTCTTCATATTGGGGAACTTATATTCCCTTCGGCTGAGTTATTAGCGCTTTGTGGAGCGAAACACCTAGAAATTCTCAGAGGGACCACTAATGTAGGCTGGATTAACGCTATCCCCTTTCACGGTTCAGAAATAAAATTCCCAAAAGATGTTAGAAAATGAAAATATTACAATCTCTTAGAGCCTTTAGGTTATTCATTTGACAACAGTAATCATCTACAATAGATTTTCCAAATCGGCCTGTTTTTTTGCGCCGGAGCGGCCTCCTTTCTGGCACTAATTACCTAATTGGCTATCTCTACAAGGCGATCTTGTGAAGTAATATACGTACAAATTCCGACTCCGCGTTGGAGGGAGCAAGAAAGAGAAGTCATGAAAAGCAAGGTGCAACTTTATTTTGTGTGGGAATCGTCGAGTACATAATTATTTCAGACCGACGATTCGGCGGTACAGCCCGAGAGCTTTACTGCTTCCACTTTCGTTAGCGTCGCGCCTAAAAACTAGCACAAAGCATGTGGCGCAACAGAACACCCAGAAGATATACTAGCACAACGCGCATGGTGCAACAGAACTCCCGAGCGATGGTTCAGATAATATTTTCGACGCCGACAATGACAGCGGTGAATTGGCTGTCAACCAGTAATTAAAAAATTTCACATAGGTCTCACCTGAATTCGAGTTGGCCGACGGAAAATACTGCCGGAATTGAGGTTATGGAGCAATGGTGGTGGTTAGCGGCAGCAATGTTCCCCCGAGCATGCATGACGAATGCCCCGCAGAGGCTTAAAGCCACTAAGGTTATATTCCGAAGATAGCTCATTGATACACAGCGATTCAGATCTAGTATGATGGTATGGATACATCTCAGAGAATTTGTAATCCGAATGTTACTAAATCATAGATTGATGTACCAAAGTCTTTCTGTGAGAAGAATATAAAAGGGGAGGATGCGCGCCCAAAGGTTCAATCTTCATTCTACATCATCAATAACGAACTCAACATTCCTAACATCTAAGTCTATATCCGATACCAACCTCTTGTCTATCTCATAAATATGGCTCTTCCAACCAGCACTCGCGCATGGCGCCGCACAGAAGACGGCAAGAGCCTTGAGCTCGTCACCGACTCACTCCCCCAATCCCTCCAACCCAACGAAGTCCTCGTAAAGATCCACGCCGTATCGCTCAACTTCCGCGACGTAGCTATGCTGCACGACCGATATCTAGTCTCCGTCATCGACCGTGGAGTCCCTTGCTCTGACGCCGCAGCCACTGTCCTCGCCGTGGGTAGTGCAGTCAAGGAGTTCAAACCCGATGACTATGTCAGTACGACCTGGGTCGCGGACTACGAGCTCGGAGAGCGAAGCGGTGCAATGGGTGGCGATATCGATGGCACGCTGAGAGAGTACGCCGTGTTTACTGAGGACTATCTCACGCTTGCGCCGGCGCATTTGTCGGTGGAAGAAGTCTCCACTATTAGTTGTGCTGGGAACACGGCATGGACGTCTTTGGACTTGCAGAAGAAATTTAAAGTCAAGACTGCATTGTTGGAGGGAACAGGGGGTGTCAGTATGTTTTCTTTGATGATATGTCTGGGGGCGGGTATCACGCCCATCATTACATCATCGTCAGATGAGAAGCTGGATCGAATTAAGGCCTTGGCTCCCGAAGGAAAAGTGCTTGGTATCAATTACCGCAAAGTTCCAGACTGGGACGAGGAGGCGAAAAGACTCACGAATGGACGCGGCGTCGATGTTGTTGTAAATAATGTCGGTGAGGCATCGGTTGAGAAGTGTATCAATGCTCTTCGTCCCGTCGCCGGTACGGTTTCGCTCGTGGGGTTTTTGGGCGGTGTTCTGGATCCTACGAAGAAGCCGAGTTTTGTTGTGCCGTTGATGTCCAAAAGCGCGAGAGTGCAGTAAGTGGATCCCAGAATTTGCTTGGTTTTGATTTACTGACAATTTGGTTACGAATAGAGGTATTGCGGTTGGATCTAAAGAAGACCAACAAGAGCTGTGCGCTTTCTTGTCGGAGAAGAAGGTCTCCTTGAAGCCAATTATTGATAAAGTTTTTGACTTCAAGGACGCGGTTGAGGCGTTCGATTATCTTTATTCTGGCGCGCATACAGGGAAGGTGGTTATCAAGTTGTAGATCGGAGTTACAGATTCTCCATTCATGAGGATAAGCTTACTTGTATCTAATATCAGTCTCAGAATATCTCTATTTATTTCCGAAACTTATGTACTCACCAGAAACTTCAATGAGGTAGGTCTGAGATTTAATTCACAACTGAGCATCGGAATGACGCTCCATAATTTCCAACCCAAGACTGGTCGACAACCTCTTCGTCACCAGTTCTCAGAGCTACCCCCGCCACCTGTCATGTCTTCCCATAGCCTCCATCTCAAAAAAGGTGTTGCGGTATTCCCCACGATTAATCCAGCCGATAGCAACATGAATTCCATTAATTGGAGGAAAGCTCATGCATACCAGGTTCGACTTCCCTTCCATCAAGCTCAAGTTCGACTTCCCTTCCACCAAGCTCAGCTACTGTTTGATTGCTCGTCACAGGGGGGATTGATTTCTCCGAATTATCAAGCTCAGGTAATTCTGACGAAGCTCTTTTCCTTTTCCACCGCCTACTGAAGATAAAATAGACGATTGCTGCCAACATCAGTATCCCACATGGAACTCCAAGGCCGATACCCACGATCGCCCCTCTACTCAAACCACAAATTTCGCACTTTTTCGCTTCTCCGGTGGGCCGCGGGCTCGGCCTAGAACTTTGGGAGCTTGGCGATAGATTTGGTGTGCTTGAAGAAACAGCTGGGTTTGTTGAAGTGTTCGGAGCTGGTAGTGATGACGAGAGTGTGCGAGCTGAAGATGTTGTGGACTTACTCTGCGATAAAGTTGTATATACTGTTGCAATGACACTTTTTACAGACGTTGTATATGTTGTTGTCACAGATACACCAGATGGCGTAGAGGTGACGGACGCCGAACTCGTTTGTCCTTGAAGTATGGAAAAGCCGGGGCTTGGAATCTCGAAGATACCTGGTTCTATCACTGGAGAGGAACCCGTACCCATGAATCGAAAGTAATATTGCGGAGTGAGATCGATGATTCTATCCGGAAGGTGGACTACCCAGATATATGTGTCGGTCTTATTCAAATTGACGTCCGCTATGAAGAAATATAGAAGTTAGCGTTCGTCGAAATAAGGAATATTTTGCATGTCGATGACAAGATGGGGGAGGGGCATGTTCAGAAGTACCTATAACCAATTGATCGTAGTGATATGTATCGTAATCCCAGGTAGTGACGTACAAGCTCGCGACTCCATCTACCTTGTAAGAGGAGGAAGACAAAGAATTCCAAGCCAAGGTAAGGTGGTCTCCTTCGAAAAGGTTTGCGAGAAGTCCGACAGAGTGCCGTCCGGGAAAGACCAAAGAGTAGCTGTCAGGCTTTGCGCCCAGCAGATTGGGGCTTGACTGATCTGCGCAACCAAGAATACCAGCAACATGTAAGACATCTTTCTCGATGCCGGTGAACTGGGCATTCAATGCTCTCGAGTACTACTCTTCATGGATACATGACAAAACTGAAATAAGAGTGAGATGGTGTCTTTTCCAAATTGAAGATGTCCACATGGTTGTGATTTTGAGGGAGAAAAACAGTTCTCCAAACATTCTGCTGTGCCGCTGAAGACATGGAAACTTGCAGCACATCATTTTACCGTTTTCGTACTGGTTTGACCTTGCAGTGCTTCATGATTGGAATGGGAAAATTAGATGCCCATCCAACAGTTGCATCGAGAAAATCGAATGGATGACTAGAATCTGTCAATTCAATTCACCATAATATAGTTTCGATACATTGGATGGTAATGGCGAGGAGATCTTTAAAGAAGGGTCTTACCATCTTACGTCCATGATAAATGAATTAGTCATAATTATCCAAAGGATCACAGATGCATATCATGAAGTGCATAAGTGCATGGTGGCTAAGGGTAGCACAACTCCCCACAACCCGTCACCAGGGTCGTGATAAGTTTGGCCTGGATGACAGGTTAATTCAGGAAGCACAAGTTTATCGGCAGGGTTTCATGTAGCGTGTTCTTCCGCAACTTTCCTCATGGTTATGAAAAGTCTGCTCGAAGGTTTGCTGTATTCCTAGGATGCTAGGTTCTCCGCCAGTTGCTCCACCAACGCTTTTGTGATCTGCAAGGGTTGATGGGCAAGCCACACTCAGCCACAAGCTACACCTCCCCCACCAAGTTACCCCGCCGTAAATCATCCCACTTTTCTGTATATGATGCAGATCAGGGCTTGTTACTCCAACTACGCGGCTCACCATCAGCTTACTTTACCGACCCATTGTCGCTCTCTCTGGGACGTGAAGTTTCCCGATATCTATTTTATTCAACTTAGAAGCTGGATTCGTCCAATTTTCTTGATACCAGATTGTGTTATCTTACTGGGATGATACTGTATGCTCATAACTCACCTCTCCGTGAAGCAAAACCTAGTCATCTCATGGAGATGTCCGAGATTTCTAGTTTGAGAAAATCCCCAATCACCTGGTTACGACTGGAGTATATAACTGCTCTCTCGAAGATCTGCTATCCTTTACGGGAAACACGAGATTTCCCCAACCCCACACCAGAGTTGCTATCGAGATATCTATAATCGGGAAAGCAACTTAAGCAAGATGGTTGTTCAAGTTGGCTATTCTGCCAGGATCATCTAAATACAAATGATGAGAGCATTAAGGACGTGGAATACTATATTGTCGTCGACGATTTAATTGACTAGTAAACTTTCTCGTTCTCGAGACCAAACACGACGTCTTTTCCACCATTGCTGTATTTACTTGCAGTTGCTTCCAACTCTCCTGATCCAATCAAAGGTATTACCACAACGACCGTAATAATGTTATTGCCGGTTTGATTAATAGGAATCACTGTCTGAACGCGATACGCCACTCCACGGGCGGTTTTTGACCTTCGGACTTAAGGAAGCCTTAAGAACATCAAATGCAATGTCTCCATTCTCTTTACACAGTGCTACGAATTCCCCCCTGTCAAACAGTTCTTTAACATGACCAGCAGCAGCTTCGATAGCAACATCTTTGAGCAGGCGATCAGAATCCGGAAGTCCGTCGTACATAAGCCTGAGACTATCTGAGAGTGCAGAAGTATTCCAATCGCTAGATACAGCTGCTTCGAACTTGGTTTTGGCGAGAGTCTTCAATGCTGGAATATCATACTTTTCGGCCATGACGAAGACGCGGGTGCAAATTGTCAATCTTCCGAGATCTCCGTTGACTGTTTCAGAAGCGGCTTCTTTGACGTCAAAATTTGACTTCAAAACCCACCCGATGGAGGATTCCGAAGGTGATGGTTTCCAGTCAGATCCACTTGAGGATTCATCAGCGGCGACTTCCTCAAGAGAAGGTGTAGCATCAAAGTCTCCCGTGTAGAAGAATTTGATAAGTCTTTCAAAAATTGTCGGATGATCGTCTGGTAGATTTATTTCGCCGGTCATGGCCTCCTAAATTGGAGTAAGTAAAGTTAGCCCAAGGAAGTGAATGCACTAACCACAAATACACCATCCACATGCGCGGCCAGAGGCTTTGATTGTAGACACACTACATTCCGATGCACCCTAAACACTTTGCTGCCACATGTGATAGTAAGATCAGAGTATCGACCAGAGTCAAGCATCCTAGTATCGTCAATAGAGAACAATTTCTTTGAGTTCATTAAACTTACGTAGCAAGGACTTTAGACGTATTAGACATATTGACTTCAACTTAGAGGGATGAACGCAGTCTGTATGCTTATTTATCGAATACTCTGTTCAAGGAATGTAATGTTGAGTAGAAGGAAGATAATATATTGATTGTGGGATGATAGTGGGGTTAAGGTTCTTAATTTCTACAAAAGATTTTAATTCACACTCGAACTCTTGGCCGCAAATCGAAACGTGTCTGGCCAAATGGATTGCAGCTATACAGTTCCTTGGTCAGACTCTTTTGAACCAGTGACAACTGTCGGCAAGATGATTAGCGGCATTCGGTACTAGATAGCCGTGGAAGTCAACGCTTGTCGGGACAGAGAGTAGGTTGTTGTGGTTAAGTAGTACGTAAGCCTTGAATACATTTGGGATTTAACAATCAGACACCACTATGAATTAATCTGGCTGCCGTGGGATCGTTTACTTCTGTACATCTGCATAACACGCTAACCAAATTAGGTTAGTTATCATATGTCTTTACGCCCCTACCATGCAAGTGCGAGGCGGGGTACTTAATCTAACCAGCCGTCGGTATCCAAACAACGTCTTGTGCATTGACCAATATCATACAGTAGCTCGGGGCAGCCTATCATATATCTACTTTCAACAAATGATCGTTTCGAGCCTCAATAATAAGCCCTGTGAATTGAGTGGCACATAATCGGGGGGCGTTCTTGGTGTTTTCCACCCTAGCTCTTTATTTTGTAGCTTTCCTACTCCGCAAAGCTAGAGCCACCACCAACGTTCTCTTCACTCTGCCCTCTTGCTCATACTCTTGCTCATACTCTTGCGCATACTTCTCAGTCAATCATCAAATAAGTGTAGTAGAAACCTATACACGAGGACAAAATACCGTACCGATACTCTACTACTCTTTTTAATACAGCCAATGGCTTCCGGACAAAAGAAAACGGCGATCTGCTTTGATTTCAAACGGGGCCGTTGCCGTCGTGGTTCCAACTGTCGATTCAGTCATGATACAACCACAACTACAACCATCGCAAGCTCGTCGGGCCATACGAACTCCCAGTTTCGTGAAGAAAGCGGAATCGAAGCAACCTGCCGAAAATGGACTTACATGATTCCCAGACCTAATACGAATGCCTCACATTTTAGATCTCCTCCCGTCGACATAAAAAAGTTCTTTGGAATAGGCTTGAATCTCATTGAGAGTGAAGATGCAGGAACACGCCAGCACATCATCGGTAAACTCGCTACAGAGCCAGGACTTGCGATAATCAAGTCCCTAACAGACATTATGGATGCCAGTCAAAAGGACGAAACTACTGTCGCAATATTCAAAGATATGACTCTTCCTTTCTATAGGATCATCTCTCACCCAGATGTGCTATCTTCGCTAATACTAGAGAATCCTGTTGACACCATCTACACCTTTCTCTTCGGTCCCAGTGGTCGGCGTGGTCTCAGTGCCTTTCGATTTACAGCAACTGCTCTAAGTGAAATTATTCTAGGCCATTCTTTAAACGATGACGAAATCTCTACCAATGTCATATCATCAAGTCTTGCAGTTTTAGACCGGCTGATCGAGATAAACCAGAGTGCGCAAGTCATTGATGAATTCACTGCGATTGTAGAGACGATCTCTGCCTGTATTTCAGAGAACTTCATGGTTCCAAATGTCGAACTGAGCCTCACTCGAATCAAACGTCGTCTCAACATCGGCTCGTCGTTGCCCCTTGCACAAACCCAGCCTTCGCAAAGCCTCCTATCTGCAGTGTTTGAATTGAGTCAAGACTTGCCTGGACATCTCTCCCACAACGGCGCTCGGCATGATAACGACCATGCAAGTATCGCCGATATCCAGATCCTCCCAACAGCGCAAGAAATAGCTTCCCCGCGGCAAGAATATCTCCCATTGATTGATTCAGAACAACATCATCTACCAGGTCTCGCTGGTCTCCTCGACAGACAATTCCGACTTCTCCGCGAAGACACAGTGGGGCAACTACGAGATGCGGTACGCGAAGAGGTTACGAGACTTGGACATCCCAATCAGAATCCACCAACAAAACACCAAGGCCAACAAGGCGTTCGCAGGCTCATCTATCATAATGTTCGCCTTTCCCGTATGTGTGTAGATCCCAGAAGGGGTCTGCAGATCGTAGCAGAATTCGACCAGCCTCTCCAGATCAAAAACAAATCCGTGAAACAGCGAGAAGACTGGTGGAAAGGAAGCAAGCTTTTGCAGGTTGATTCGCTTGTCTGCTTTGTTTCTTCAGATGGCAGGATTATCTTCCTCTCTGTTTGTGATCCAAAATTGTCGTTCCGCGGAAGGGACGACCTCAATTCGGACAACAAGGGAATCCCAGATGACATTCCGAGCCTCTTCAGACAATCAAATCGTGCGTCTATACTATTGAGTCTAGCTGAATATAAGACGGAAGATACGATTTGGATCAGTAATCATATTTTATCCTCCAAAACTCGACAATCACTCGTTGAGTTTCCTGGGGTGCTCCTACCTTCTTTTCAGCCAACTCTTCAAGCGTTACAAAAGATGAGCCAAAAACTCAACCTTCCATTCGCAGAGATTATAGCACCAGACTCACGGAACTCTACTCCCCCTGTTATAAGACCTCCAGCTTATGCGACCAAACGAGAATTCAGTTTCAACCTTGACATTCTCGCTGGGACACCATTGAGTTTAAAGCCTGGACAATCATTTGATTTCACAAAACTGAATGGGGGTTCCACGCTCGACGAAGCCCAACAACATGCAGTCATTCGCGCTCTTAGTACAGAACTAGCTCTCATTCAAGGCCCACCGGGGACAGGGAAAAGTTATACCGGTGTTGCAATCATCAAGGCTTTACTACACAACCGAAAGTTAGCTAGTCTTGGTCCTATCGTCTGTGTATGTTACACCAATCATGCTCTTGACCAGTTGCTGGAGCATTTAGTCAAGGATGGTGTGGGGCAAGTTGTCCGCCTAGGTTCACGATCTAAATCCGACATGCTTCAGAATCTCACTCTCCGTCGTGTAGTGCAAGGCGTCGTTCCAACGAAGACAGAAAAACATGATAAATGGCAACACAATCGTGACATTGAAGATATACTAGGAGAAACTAAAGACATATTGTCTGGGTTAAACGATCCTAGGTCATGGAAAAATGTCCAAGCCCATCTTATGAGAACCCATAATCAGCACTTTATGGAATTGTTTGGGAAGGGGGTAGATGAAGAGGGATTTCAGGAAGTGAAAGGGAAGAAGGGAAAGAAGTTTAGGGTTGTGGAGAGTTGGCTTAGAGGGGCGCCAAAGAAAGTCACTTCGAATCGTCCTGTTGCTCAACTTTCGGCCATTTCTCTGAGCGAGATGTCGACATTAGAGCGTAATACTCTTTACAACCATTGGATCAAGGAAAGAAGTACCCAGCTCACGGATGATCTCATTAATGCACTAGATTCTTACCACAATTCCAAGTCGGCGCTCGACAAATGTCACAAGGAACTGGATTTTCGATGTCTTCAAGAAGCACATATTATCGGCGTGACAACGTCCGGACTGGCAAGAAACATCGAGCTGCTCCAGCGCGTGCGAGCAAAAGTCATGCTCTGTGAAGAAGCTGGAGAAGTTCTCGAGGCACACACCCTGACTGCATTCCTACCTGGGGTGGAACATGCAATACTGATAGGCGACCATGAGCAACTTCGGCCTCAGATCAACAATTATGAGCTTCAACATGACAATCCTCGTGGCAAGAGATACTCCCTAGACATTTCGCTATTTGAGCGTCTCGTCAAGCCGCCAATGGGAAATTTTAAGGTACCATTGAGTACCTTGAGTATTCAGCGAAGAATGCACCCATCCATCTCAGAGCTAGTCAGAATACCGCTCTATCCGGACTTGCAAGATCATCCCTCAGTTTTAGAATATCCGGAAGTCGATGGGATGAGAGATCGCTTATATTGGCTTGACCACCAGGAAAACGAAGACCCGCGACCTGCTCAAGCTGTCTCCCTATCCAGAACGAATACCTTCGAAGTAAACATGATTGGTGCTCTTGTCTCACATCTCGTAAGGCAAGGAAAGTATGGGAGTGAAGATATCGCAGTTATTACTCCTTATCTAGGGCAACTACAGAAAATCAAGAAGCTTTTAGCGAATTCCTTCGAGATTGTTGTTGGAGATCGAGATCAAGAGGAACTGGAAGCTCGAGGACTTCAAGAAGATGCAGAAACTTCTGCAGATGGTCAAGCGCAAGTTAAAGTCCAGAAAACGACACTTCTAAATGCTCTGAGGATTGCTACTGTTGACAACTTCCAAGGTGAAGAAGCAAAAGTTATTGTTGTTTCTTTAGTTCGGAGCAACTCTGAGCGAAAATGTGGGTTCTTGAAGACTTCAAATCGCATTAACGTGCTTCTCAGTCGCGCACGACATGGAATGTACATCATCGGCAACTCTGACACCTCGAGGCACGTCCCCATGTGGGCTCAAGTACTCTCCATTTTGGAACAAACAAATAGGATCGGCCCAAAGCTCGCACTATGCTGCCCTCGACATAAAGAAACACCCATCGAAGTTGCAGTACCGGATGATTTCGTTCGGCTCGCCCCGGAGGGTGGTTGTGCCAAAAGATGCTCATCGAGACTACTCTGTGGGCATTCTTGTTATAATATGTGCCATTCTACATCTTTGCACAATGCAGTTCGTTGCCTTGAGCGCTGCCCAAGAACAAAGAACGGCTGCGAGCACGCGTGTCCCAGACCTTGTGGAGACCCATGCGATCCAAAATGCCAAGTCATAGTATTCGACATTCCTTTGCCATGTGGACACATCGCCAGGCAGTTGAAATGTTATGAGGCCCAGGAACCAGGGGAAGTTCGCTGCAATGTCCAGATAGAACGAATTATGGAGCATTGCAAACATACAATCCGGGTCCGTTGTTATGAACTGCCCTTGAATCCTGATCACCCCTGTTCAGCAACCTGCGGGGCAGCACTGACTTGTGGGCACAATTGCACGCATACTTGCAAGGATTGCAATAAAAGAGTTGACGGTAACATTGTTGAGAGGACGCACGGAGTTTGTAATATTCGATGTGGAAGACCATACACAACCTGCAGTCATAGCTGCAAAGCTTCATGTCATGGCGACAAGCCCTGCCCTCTTTGCACAGAGCCCTGCGAAGTTAGCTGCAGTCATTCGAAGTGCAGCAAACTATGTCACGAGCCATGCGCACCATGTGCTGATGATTGTTCTTGGTCTTGTCCACATCGTGGACGGTGTCCGTTACCATGTGCTGTGCCTTGTGAGCTACTACCATGCTCAGAGCGATGTGCAAAAATGTTGGCTTGTGGACATCGATGTCCGTCAATTTGCGGGGAAGTATGTCCAGACGTTGCGTATTGCCAGATTTGTGCGCACCAAAACGTTAAAGGAATGGTGGTTGATTTCATTTTGTCATCTACTTTCGAGGAGATTGATCTTGATGAGGAACCTTGCATCGTGCCATCATGTGGACACATCCTCACCCTGGAGAGTATGGACGGACATATGAGCATTTCAGATTTCTATCTCATGAACGATGAAGGGTCAATTGTAGGTTTGAAGAATAGTGCCGAACCATTCTCTGCCTCCGGCATGAAAAGCTGTCCAACTTGCCGCAGCCCTTTACGAAACATCAACCGCTACAGTCGCATCGTTCGTCGAGGATTGATCGATGAGTCGACAAAGAAATTCATAGTTTGGGCTAATATGAAGTTCATCCCACTTTTCACTAAGATTGAAGCGATTGAGGCAGAACTCCGTAAGACTGCCGAAGGCAGCCTTAATGCTTCTAATAATCCATCGCCAACAACTCCCTTTTCAGCATCATTTCAATTAACAGGGAGCCGCGACCACCAAATTTCCCAGATTGGAATGGTCACGCGAAAAGAAACCCGGTTTAGAACGATTATCGGGCTTCGAAGAGAGATCCGGAACTTTCTGCAGCAAGTCGATGAAAAAGAACAACCGTATGGCCGAATTTACGACCTTGTTCAAGACGCTCGTAGACATCGTGGGATCAACACCGATTTGAGCTCCAAAGTCGATATCCTTCAGGTCCGCAACCGACTTCTGACTACAGTCCTGCTTATTAGATGCGACTACACTATCCTCCTCGCTTTCCTCAATGATTGGAAAGACAGAACCGGCCCAATCTCAGCCAGCTTTCAGATCAATTTGAGAACGAACAGAAAGGACTGCGAAAAACTGATAGAAGAATCCCACTCAAGGAATCAGCCAGGCAGTATGGTCGAGGGTCACCTATATTGGGCGCGCTTTTTTGCCCTCGAGCGGAGCTTCTCAGAGCCTGGATCTGAGGTTACACAGCTGTTAGACAAAGCCCGTGCACATCTTCAACTTGCACATAAAATATGCGATGACTATCCTGGCCAAACAGCGGGCATGCGTAACGAGGTTGAGGACGTAGAGAAGATGCTGCGCGGCTCGACGTTCTATATGCCAGTGAGCAACGAGGAAAAAGCCGCTGTTTATGCAGCTATGGCGCAGAGCTTTAGCGGCACTGGGCATTGGTACTATTGCGAGAACGGTCACCCTTTTACGGTTGGAGAATGCGGTATGCCGATGGTAACATCTCAATGTCCACAATGTGGTTCACCGATTGGTGGTCATGATCATCAGGCTGTTGATGGTGTTAGGCGTGCGACTGACCTGGAGGAACAATTTCGTCGCGTTCATATTTGATGTAGATTATGAAGGAGGGCCTTTGGACAGGTAGCTCTATTTTTTAGAATTAATACAAAGTGCTGTAGAATGAAACGAATCTTATGAACTACTTGAAAAGGTGGAGATCGGGAAGCGCGACTTCTAAAGATTCCTAATTATCCTCTAACAACATATCCCAAGCCTCTATCAATTAATATTCTAGCAAGCGCGTTCCCGCAAGGGAAGACACGATATAAGCCCCAAATCTCGGATTATCTTGCCTCAGTGGATTAAGGGATGAAAATAATCTCGCGTCAAGCAATACTGCGATGAAATATGGGATTTCACGACAAGGCGGCTACCCGCTTGGCATGTATCTTTTTCACCCCATTCCTGAGATTCAACCAAATCAATATATTTAAAGAAGAGATTCCAACCATGAATAAACCGTTTCTCCAAACAATTTTGCGGTCGCGATGTCTTCGAGATGGAAGATCTCTACCATTACCGCAGCTTTCATTGTGATTCTCCTGTATTTCAATAGATCTTCATCTTATCTCTACCAAAATTCACCCGAAGTAATATTAGCACAGCCACCGTCCAATCAAGATGAGGGCAAATTTAAATGGTCAGAAGTTCCACATAGATTTCCTGTCACGTCCATGAAGCCCGTGCCGACAAACATCCAGAACATACCGAAGATCCAACATAAATTCGGAAAAGAGACGAAGCAAGAAAAGGCCGTGAGACTTGCGCGGCGTGATGCTGTGAAAGGAAATTTCACACATGCTTGGGCGGGGTATGTTAACCATGCATGGCTGAACGACGAGTTGCAGCCGATTTCGGGAGAATCTATGAATCCGTTCGGTGGATGGGCTGCTACACTTGTGGATTCTTTAGGTATGTGACCTATCTGTATTATTCGTCCAAAGTGTTAATATGTGCTAGATACACTGTGGATCATGGGCATGCACAATGGATTTAAGATCGCAGTCCAAGCAATCCAGCAAATTGATTTCAGCACCTGTGCCCTGGATCTACTCAATGTTTTTGAAACCACCATCAGATATCTAGGTGGCTTTCTGTCAGCATACGACCTGAGCGATGGGAAGTATCCCATCTTACTTCAGAAGGCGACGGAAATGGGTGATATGCTCTACAAGGCATTCGATACGCCCAATCGACTGCCTATCCTGCGATGGGACTTCAACGCTGCAGCGAACGGTAGCTCCCAGGAAGCCAGTGACAATGTCCTCGAGTCTGAAATTTGCTCCTTGACGTTGGAGTTTACTCGTCTCAGTCAGATTACTGGGGATCCAAAGTACTATGATGCTGTACAGCGCATCACGGATGTCTTTGATCAGCAGCAGTCGAAGTCAAAGTTACCCGGAATGTGGCCAGTAGTTTTAAATGCGAAGAGTATGAATTTTGTAGAATCCACTGGGTTTAGTATCGGTGGAATGGCGGATTCATTGTACGAGTACTTTCCTAAGGTTTGTTCCAAGATTTCCCGCACTTGCGCATCTAGACTGACTTCTGAAAGCAACACTTATTACTCGGTGGGGCCACACAGCAATATCGAAGGATATATGAATACGCCCTCATCGCCATCAAACGGAATATATTCTACCGTCCCATGTTGCCGAACGGCGAAGATATCCGTCTAGCTGGCCAAGTTGATAGCGAAGGGAAAACGCCATTTAAAGAGCTGAAGACAAGTCCAGAAGCTCAACATTTAGGTTGTTTTGCGGGAGGAATGGTGGCGATTGGTGCCAAGATTTTTGAAAATGAGGAAGATCTCATTCTAGCGAGAAAACTCACAGAAGGATGCTTATGGGGTTATGAAAGTATGCCATTAGGTATTATGCCGGAGAGTATGCATCTGGTTACTTGTGAGGATGAAAATTCATGTCTTTGGGATGAGAAGAAGTGGCATGATAAAGTAGACGAGATGAACGAGGGCTCGGAAACCACGAAGGAGAAGATTGAGAAGTATAAACTTTTGCCTGGAGTGAGCAGGATAGACAGTGGATGGTACATGCTAAGGTTAGTTCTTTTAAAAGCGGTAACGCCTTCAATACGCTAATCTCCGAATAGACCAGAAGCCATCGAGTCGGTATTCATACTCTACCGTATCACAGGCGACCGTTCACTGCTCGAAAGAGCATGGACCATGTTCAACAACATTATCAAACACACCATTACTGAAATCGGTCATGCGGAGCTGGAAGACTGCATGGTGCCGAATCCTAAGAAAGCAGATAGAATGGAATCTTTCTGGATGGCGGAGACATTGAAGTATTTCTATCTTATCTTTTCCGAGCCAGATCTCATCAGCCTGGATGAATATGTGCTTAATACGGAAGCGCATCCGTTTAAGCGACCTAGTTAGCATTTATATTGTTTAATTTAGAGAATTAAAATTGTTTTCAAAATCATCCTAATACTCCCTCTCCTCCTCCACTCCACCACCCACTACATCTTCCTCTCCCAACCCCGCACCCTCACCCCGTATCTTCTTTCCCCCTATCCACCACGCCACACCCCAACATGCAACCAACTCCGCAACCCCAAATCCCATAGCCCAAACAATGGCTCTCCCATAAACCCACCTCACATCTCTCTGCTGACTCTCTGCCAATCTCTCCAAATCATTCAGACTCTGTCTCAAATCCCGAATCATGTCTTTCCCCAAGGGCGGCTGGATTTTACTCAGCAGAGACTTCAGAGATCCTTGGACAATGCAGGAGCTAATTGCGATACCCAGACCGCTGCCAGAACCACGTGCGAGGAACATTGCTCGGAAATAGGGGGTTGTGTCGTGGTTGGGAGGCACGTGTGAGTCTAAGAAATTAGCATTGTGATTCGAACAGAGGAGAAAGACCCAGATTTCGGGGAGAAGTTGCTTGAGAGGAAGAACTGATAAAAGAAAGTATCGAGAACGCATAGAACTTACTCAAAGCAACCGTAGCACAAAGCAACACCACCGCATCCGCCGCCATCCAAACCGCATAAGCCAGCACCTCCGGAGCCACCAAACCCGACCAGCACCAGCCGACCCCCGCAAACCCCAAGTTCCCCCAAATCGCCAACGCCACACTCCCCACCAGCAAGCCCTGCAGCCCCCTCTTCCCATCCCCAATCCACCTCCCGACCCCAGCACAAACCACCAGTGTCGCCACCGCCCCCGGAACCATATACAACCCCGCCCGCAGCGCCGAGGCCTCGCTTACCGCTTGATAAAACACCGGTACATAGTACATGGCCATGTACTGGGAGCCCATGACCAGGAAATTCAACAGCAGGACTGCGAGTAGGGCGCGGTTCTGCAGCATCGAGTGCGGGACAATCGGATCGGAGTGCGTGTATTCTGACGCGATGAATATCGCGTACCCTAGCACAGACAAGACGAGCGAAATATATGCGCTGGGCTCGGCATATGATGCTGTACTCCCGACATCTAGTCCAATGTACAATGCCGCAGTCGCACTTACGACAGCTGCTGCTCCGAGAAGATTGTAAGACATCAATCTTTGCCAGACACTTTCCCCTTGTCCCTCCTGTTCTTCTTCTTCTACCTCAAGAGCTACCCCCGCTGGGAAGAACCACCAAACTCCCAGCAGAGAAACAGCCATCCCAGGAACCTGCACCCTATAAACCCACCTCCATCCCCAGATCTCCGTAATCGCTCCCCCCAACACCTCCCCCACACAACTCGTCACCGCAAAAACCGCATACCCGATCCCTTCCCAGCGGGCTCTATCCCCCAAATCCTCAAACGTGTCTGCAATAACAATACTCAAACAAGCCAACTCGCCGCCCGCGCCCAGACCCTGGAACCAGCGTCCGAGAATAAGTAGATTCCACGACGGGGCGAAAGACGCGAGGAGGATGCCTGTGAGATAGGAAAGATGCGTGCCGAGAATTGCGCAGCGACGGGAATAGAGAGTGCCGATGGTGGGGAAAATTAGATAACCCAGTAGGATGCCGATGAAGAAGGAGGTGCCGAGGAGGGAGAGGTGCGAGAGGGTGTGGAAGGTGGAGCCGATGGAGAGGGTAGCGGTTGTGATGAGGGTTTCGTCGAGGCCGGTGTGGATTTCGGTTAGGAAGAGGAAGGGGAGCCAGCGGGTGTAGGATTGGAAGAGGAGGGCGGTGTTGGGGTTGTGGGAGGAGGGGGAAGGGGATTTGATGAGGAGGGGGATATTTGAGGTAGATGGGGATGATAAGAGTGGGGTTGAAGTATGCTCGTCTGTGTGGGAAGCGCGTGTCATGATGGGCTAAAGTTATAAGTTCTCGGGGATTAAACCCGGGACTAACACAGATACGATAAATAAGCACTCAATCAATCGAACGCAAAAGCTTTATCTCTCCCAACGGCGATCCTGCAGCTTTTTAACAACATCCAAAGCACCCCAGGCCAATCCGACTGTCCTTAAAGCTTTGACCCAACATCAACACCAACACCAACACTACCTTAGCTGCCTACCCAACTAGGAAAACCGCCCAATGAATTAGCGCCTAACCTACCCACCTCCTATCCCAGCAACCCGAGCTTCGCTTATCAGACCCCATATCCAACATGTAGCTGCCCCCACCTTCCAACGTCGCGAACACTTCACGTGGGTTTAACCTCTGAATTTAACACCACAGAGTAATCTATGAGGATTATAGCTGGTTCAAGTAGGTTGATCCTCTCTAACTAATGGCTGTAGGCCAGACCATCCAAGTATATCTCTCCCTAACTATATCAATCTTAGATTCTTATTCCGACACTTCAATAACTCCAACACCCTTATAACTACAACTCCACAACATTATATCCCGCCGACCCTATAACAAAAACCTCATTTAAACCACCGAGTTACTTCCCGAAACTTAAAACCGAACTCAAGAGAGATATGATTAAGGCCAGCAGGATATAGATTCTTAATCAAGTCATCCCGCCAAAACTTGAGCAATCCCACTCAACCCCAACAGGCGCTGTATTGAACCAACTAACCACCTACAGTAACCCGCTATTTAACAACTTAAACCTCTACCACTCTCGGCCTTCCCTTCACCAAAAGAACATAATATATTTACCCCCTAGCTATATTCATATTCCATATTCAAAATCCATATCCATATTCATATTTCATATTCATATCATATACAGGGGTATGTATGTATTCATACATAAAAGCTGACTACCGAACAAACAAGCAAGCAAATATTCATATCGTACGCTTCGTTGCATAGCATATAATCCTCCCATATCCATTTAACCATTCCCTCCCAACTCCCTTTTTCTTTTCCTTCCCTCGCATATATCCACCAGCACCCATCACCGCTAAGCACCGCGTAGCATAAGCTAGCTATATATAACATACCATCCTCTTTCCGTTCTGTACAAATTTCTCCGTTCCCCCTTTTCGCCATTCCAAACCTCAAGACTCCCCAAGAATCAATCATCCCCGGCCAACCCCCCCATATAAGGATTCCACTCCATTCCCGGATAACTCGTCGCCGACATGTGCACTCTCTCTCCCTTCCCCCTCCCACCTTCCATCCCCCTCTCCCTCGCATACCCCACCCCCTCCCCCGTATCAACCTCCAACCTCGGCCTTCCCCCCTCACCCCCCCTCCCCTTCCCCCTCTCCCTCTCCCCAACAACAGTATCCACCCTACTCGGAAAATGATGCCTCTGCCAAACCTCCGACCCCGGTTCCACCACCTTCGGCACAATCGGACTCGCATCATAGAGATCCAGACTTTCTCTATGCCTCTCATACCCTGTTACCGCCCCATCATACCCCGTCCCCACCCCCGCCCCATATCCCAATGCCCTCTCGTTCGCCCCATCCACCCCCACCCGCACCCCCACACCACCCTCATCCGAAACCCTCGACAAAGCACTCACGCTCGTCGCTTCTGATT
Source organism: Rutstroemia sp. NJR-2017a BVV2 (assembly GCA_002946415.1). Lineage (NCBI taxonomy): Eukaryota > Fungi > Ascomycota > Leotiomycetes > Helotiales > Rutstroemiaceae > Rutstroemia > Rutstroemia sp. NJR-2017a BVV2. Next base: position 310,184 of record NJPS01000037.1, on the reverse strand, counting down.
TACTTCTTTGTAACCCGTCGTTTTCGTTACTTATCGCACTTTCTCTTTCCCTTCCACCTCCACTTGCACCAACATGGCCGAATCCTCTTACACCCAGATACCCCTCACCCCCGCCTAGATATCCCCCGTCCCCGCCCCCACTCACCCTCCTCCTACTTTCCGGCGACGGCGGCAAAGGGAACGCATCCACATCTACACTCTCACTCTCCGTTTCCGTTTCTCTTCCTCTTGCCCGTGCCCTCCTCTCCCATTTCCCCTTTCCTGCCTCCCTAGTGCGCACACCACCTAGGAATCGCTCGTCTTTCAAGGGTACAGGAGGTGGGATATCAGATTCAGTCGCACTTCCACTTCCAGGGGTACTTGCGCTCTCTTGCTGCACTTCAACCCCTCTTCCCCTCCCAAACCGACTCTCACCCCCAACCCCCCTCTCACTCCCCCCCTCACTCCCACTCCCACTCCCACTACTCGGCAAAACCACCACCCACGGTCTCTGCTGTCCGCCCTCTCCACCCCCTTCACCCACCCTCTCCCTCGCAACAACCCACCCCTCACTCTCCGTATGCTCAGCCATCGAACGTACACCCTGCGGCGGTGTATGCTGCATCACCAACGGCGACACCGGCGACGGGATTGAAAACTGCGTTGCGTGCGACGGCCGCCTCTCAGGATAGTACCCCTGCTCCTCTCGCTGCGTCGACGCCGCACCCTCGCCCTGTACCCGGGAATACCCATCTGGAATCGGCACCGGATCATACCTTGGTTCCCGTTCCCGTTCCCGTTTCCGTTCCTGTTCCTGCTTCTGCCCTCCCTCTACTTTCTCCTTCTCACCCAGTCCCGAACCCTGTCTCACAAACTGTTCCGACAAACTCAACTTCCTCCCCCTCCCCTCCGCCTTCCTCAACCTATGCTGCGGCTGCGGCGCAGCTTTCATCTCCGGCAACACCTCCACCGACGGCGCGCTCTGCAAATCCGAGTACATCCTTGCGCTCGGCAGTACCATCATCCCTGGTCTTCTCCCGTCACTTTCACTTCTCTGACTCTCGTTTTCCAGGGTATTGGATCGTTTTCTCAACATACCGTTTAGGATTCCGCTGACGGAAGGACGTCGGGGACGTTCTGTTTGGTCGTAGGTGTTTGTATTATTCTGTGGCTGTGGTTGATTCTTTGGTTCGTTTTTTGGAATCGAGGTTGAGGAATTGGTGAAGCGGGATAGGAAGTTTAACTGTTGGCTTGGTCTTCTGTTATGTTCGGTTTGTGGGGAGGATGAGGACGGACTACTCCCAGTTGCGGTTCTGGAGGTGTATTGTGAGAAGTCAACGGTTGCGCGTTTCTTGGCTAAGACAGATGAACCGCCCCTAGATGCACGAGAGAAAAGACTTCCGAAACCGCTTAGCTTTTTCTTTTTGTCGTCTCTCTTTTCACCTTTCATCATTTCCGTTGCGGCGCGATTGAGTCGTTGAGGTTGAGGGCTTGAGGCTGCGAGATTAGGGTTAAAGAGAGACTTGGGTGTCATGGGACTATCGCCGGGACTGGCCATCAGGTTAGATTGACTTCCAGAGTAATGAGCAACCATGCTTTCTCTGCCAAGAGGCGAATTCGAAGGCTGTGCTTCTCCAGTGATGTCGAGATTTCCCCAGAATCCAGAACCTCTCTTCAGTGCTGCCTCATCACGAGCTCCGGCAGTGCTACGTCTTCTTGGTGATGGGGTTGATTGCGGTAGTGGTTGCGGTTGCGGCTGTTCATTTGCTACCGAACCTCTCCGTTCCCTCGAAGTAGCACGTGCTGCGAACTTACCTATCCCCTCTCTAAATCTATCAAAGCTACCGCGTCTACGACCTGCTGATTCATCCATTGATTGTCGCGGTGGACCAACTCCTGGGAGTTCATACTCGCTTGTTTGTTGTCGGGGGAGAAAAGCTTCTGCTCGGCTAATCGGAGCTTGATAATATCCACGTGGCATGTCAGTTGATCCCCCACCAAATAGCTCTGGGTAACGTTCCGCAGATGAAGGCGGTTGCTCATATGGCGGATTTGATATCGTACGCTGAGCTCCAATGTTATTTTTGGAAAAGGCCTGATTTGTGTTAGAAGCTTGTCCTGAGTGTTGCTGCTCAAAAGAGAACCGGGTAAAAGGATGGTCCATAGAGGCCCGACGAGCTTGTGCAGAATTCATTAACCGCGGATCGTGTGTAGGGCCACTAACAATATTCGCTGGGCCCACTCTATATGAGTCTAACTCTGAAGGGCTTTTGGTCTGCATATCAAAGGGCGGCTGTAACTGTCCATGTTGTTCGACAGGAAGCTCCTGACGCTCATTTGCGATAGTAGTCCCATCATTGCCCTGCCCCATTCCTTGATCTATAGTTTGATATTCACCCACGTTCGCGTCTTCATCATCTTCATCATCCGAAATGGGAAATCTAGTCTGTGGTTTCCGAGATCCGAATTCAAAGCCAAATGTAGAGGTACGTCGAATAGGTGGTAGTACCTTGAACGATGGCTGTCTACCTTGCTCTTCGACTCCTACAACTCTTTGCGGCGTAGCCTGAGTGACCGGAGTAACCTGCGATGCATTCGGAACCGCTCTGATGGTCGGCTGGCTTACTTGAGGGGTCGTAAGATTTGGATAATCAAAACTGCCTCTAGGTCTGTTCATTATACTTGGTTGAGGTTTATTTGCCGCCTCTACTCGTGAGGCAAAACGCGTCATATTATCCATAGCTGGTGGAGATTTCAGAGCCACTCCCGGGTCCGCAGGCTGTTCTTCATGAGCATCGTAGAAGTCGGCGGCATCATAACTATTCGAACGTGTACTTTCCGATTGTTCAACAGGCACTCCAAGAGTCTGCGACGTCGGTTGCGCTGCAGTTAAATGTTGTTCAGGCTGGTCTTCAAAACCGTATCCAACTTCTTCTGCTATAGGAGTTGCATTATAAGGATCCCAAGTAGGCTGAGACTTACTGATCGGTGCCGGGACGTTCACAACACCTTGCTCTTCCGTCGCGTTAGAAACTAAAATCTCACTTTCCGGCTCACGTGATGCTGCATCCTGTTCTAATTTCGGTCTCTCGTCCATCGTAGGATCTGGAACCTTGCCAGTTGACGTAAGCAGTTCCGTAGTCGAGATTCTCGTGTCTGCGAGTTCGGTTGGGGAATGTTGCTCCGCATACCGGATAGATGGATCGGCTCGCACAGCAGGTCTCGAAAGATTGAGTCCAAGACTCCATGAAGAACGATTGGGATTTCTCTGCTTTGGAGGAGGACTAGTCTATATGTCCAAAACTTAGCGACGAAAAAAAGATGTCATGATGGGGCACACAGCAAAGAGAAAAACAATTCAGATGGGCTGGATTTCTCCCTAGTCGTACACAACCTGCAAAGCAGATTTCAGAATGCATCAAAAAGCATCCTCCCACGCTAATTAATCAATAAAAGATGGAAATTCAAAAGATCAACGCCTAAAAGCCCCTATAATATCCAAATCGAAAGGAGATGTTAATCTACCTTATCACCACCGCCAGCCGCACGAAGTCTGCTTTTGCCTTTGGCTAATAATCCTTTACCTGCCTTTCCGGCCTTGCCACCGAAAACTCCGGCTGAATGAAGGAATTCTTTTCCTTTCGCTTGTACTTGTTGAGTCGTTATTTTCGCACCCGCTGGCGAGAAGCCTTGTTGTGTACCAACTGGAGTGTTAGGTCCAGGTCTTGACATGGGAGCTGATTGAGATGGAGAGCTAGCATTCAGATATTGCTGATAGTATGGTGCCTGTAACATGCCCGGACCCACACTCTTCGTGTGTCTAGAGCGGACTGTTCCAGAAGCAAAGTTAGATCCGTATCCTGCATACGACGCGGTGACATCTGCATGTTCTGGATATTGCGCCTGCGTAGCCAGAATCCATTCATGAATGCCCGAATCCATAGCAGCAAACCGTTCTTTAGTTTCATTAAAGGTATGGACCCTCTGCTTTGGATCCTGAATAGCCATAATTTCTTTGAATGATAGTATTTTGGCCATGGGAGCCGGAGTTGCGGGCGTGCGTGGTGCTGGCGAGGGCTCAGCATTTGGTATACTTAGTGTACTAGAGGGAGAATGTGGGTTTGATCCTAGTGGGTCGGCGTTAAATTTCAAAAATGAGTCATAAGCTGCTTCCCTATCATCAGCTAGTGGGGAGACTTGAGGCGACGGACCACGGGACTGTAGGTTATCCGTATCCTCAGCTAATGAAACATTGACTGTAGGCGGGGATTCACCTGATGCGGAATGTAAGGCTACTCCAGCGGCACTCGCTCCTAAGAAAGCTCCACCAGCAAGCAAAGCTGCATCCCTTTCAGAATGAAGACTCTCTAGCGGGGTATCTTCTACCACTATCTTCTCCAAAGAGGGTTCAGGATGTGGATTTGACTCTGGGAAGATCTCATGTCGTTCTTCAGCAGTCTCAATAGCAGGTTCAACTTCGCTTCGGAGCTGCTCTGTTTCACTAAGCGTCTCTGGTATATTTTCCGTACTCTTCTCCCACGAGAATCGTGTCGCAAGGGCGGGACGAAGGAGAGGCTGCGACATCCTATGGGAGCTAAGAGGTCGTATTTCTGGAATATCAGGATCTAGCATCGTTTGCCGCACAGGTTCCGGCATTGCCGAGTTTGCAAGTGGAGATGTGTTTCCTTCATCAACCCAGTAATTATCATAAACGTCAGCCAAAGAATATGGCCGGTCGAATGAACTATCTTCGGTTTGATCATTATCAGGTGGTTGGGGGGTCAAGCTTTTGACGATTTCTTTCCTTAGCCTATCATTTTCTTCATCTGATGCATGCTCGTCGGTGCTGAGCGTTGTTGTTGTATTCACTCGCTCAGGTGGCAGTGGTACATCAGCCGCAACATCTGGATCTGGAGCTGCCTCCTCGAAAGCGGGTAGACTGATTTGAGCAGCAATATTAGCACTCGTGTTATCGCTCAACTCCATAGGGTAGTCCTTGGGCGGTAAAGCGGGTAGACTAGATTCAGCAGCAACATCAGCACTCGTGCTGTCTTTCAGTTCGTCAGGGTAGTCCTTGGGTGGTAAAGGTGGCGGGAGTGACTCTTCAGAACCCGAATCGATCGGAACATCGGCACGTAGCTGGTTTTCAGGAGATACTCTATCAAGCGTAGGTGCCAATCGAGGATCTGGAACCATAGCAGAATACAGATTTCCACTCGGCGCCATCGACGGATCAGGTGTAGGCATAGAGCCAGTGTTCACACCCAGTACTATTGCAGCAGCTTCTAAGGACGATTGTGGAAGTTGATGTTTCACCGTCGTTGGTGTGAGGTCTTCCACCTCGTCACGTTGCCTCTGGGGGGTTTGCGCACGAGGACTATCTTGCTGAATGGTAATGTCGGTGGCTGTAGTTGCATATGATTGCCAACCACCCGGAAGTTGGGGACGGAAACTTTCATCTCGTTCTATGGTTGGTCTCGTAGGCTCAACATCTTCAACCACCTCGCCATCTAAGGGAGATTCTGGTAAAGATGTAGAAGAAATCCAAGCATGTTCGCCCATGGAGATCCTCTTTGCTTTTGCGATATCAGGAGTTCTAGCTGGACTGTTGCCGGGACTTGGTGCGCTCATGTCACGTCGATGACCAGGGATGAAAGTGGGGGGCAATGGCTCTTCTTCCTCTTTGGCTAAATCACGACTATGTGCAGCTTGAGTAGGTGTATTTGGCTCTATTACTTCCATGATACCTGGCGTTGACGTCTCGCGTCCTCGGCTATCTTGCATCGCATTGCTAGGTAATCGGCTCATAATAGGACTGATTCCAGCGGTTCCAGTGCTCTCGCTGTCGGTTCTCTTGATATCACTACCAGTTTGAGAAGCAGGTGTTGGAGGGACAGAATTATCGGTCCTTCTATCAAAGGCTTGATTTACAACTGATCTGAATCCGAACGAGGGTTGACTTCGTAGGGTTGCTGCTTCGGGAGCCTGTACATCTTCCGTAGCGGGTTCTTTTGTTTGTTCCGGCTCAGGATGATGTTCATATTCAGGACGCGATTGCGAGAAAAAATCTGAACCAAATCCAGATATGCGATGAAGATCGGGAAGTTTTGGACTTGTAGATTGACGCCTAGCATTGTTTATATCAAGCTGTGAGGCCAAAGGTGCATGAGAGATCTCGCGGTCTGCCGAAGGTATGTTATCAGCATTAAAACCTTCAAATCCATATTCACTTTTGCGTTCTTTGACTGGCTCCAGAATTGGCACAAGACGTCTACCCGCATCAGAAGCTTCATCTCCAAAGCTGGGTCCGCGCCGGTTACCCCGATCCAAGCTCTCCGAACTAGATCTTTCCCGAACGACTCCTTGGCCTGGGGATGGTGATCTGTCACTCGACTGGCCTATTCCTAAAGATTCCATACTAGGTCTACCAGAATCTAAAGATGCACGTCTCTCCTCTGCTCGACGATAGATATCCGCTGGTCTAATAAATGGCAAAGCTTTGTTTGACGCACCTGGAGCTGTTGCTGACGGAGCCGTCACACCAGCGGAAACTGAGCGATTGGAATGTGAAACCCATTGTTGAGCGCCCGGACTATCCTGCCCAGTTCGGCCAGCCCGGGGAGCGTCCCCACGCATAATGCTTAAACTACTTTTCCTCGCCGGGAATTTTGTAGCTGGAGTAGCGGCCGCGCTTTCTGGCGCTGGTGCAGCTCGCATATTAAGAGGTGCTGGAACTGCGGAAGGAGAAAAGTCTCTGGAATCTTCGAAGTCGCCCAATTTATTGGCAGGGCCTGTTGAGGGAACTGATGGGTCATTAGTACGGCTAGATTGAGTCGAGGGTGGAACATCGCTGTATGATGGCTGTGCTTGCGAAGGCTGGTTAGGTAAAGATGGTTTTCGTAGACCAGTTACGGGAGGCTGTTGTGTAGTTATTGATAGGGAAGGTGGACCGCTGGGGTCGCGAGTGTGCCGGATACCGCCAATTATATGCGAAAATCGTGTCGCAGGTCCAGATTTGGGTGCAGACGTCGAAGGGGACTCTACGGGAGGTGGTGATTGCTGCTGGGCGGTAACCGCAGAATTTGAGAAGTGTCGTCTCTCATCGTCAGCTTCAAAAGAATTCGCACGAGGTCTATTGAATGCGCGTCCACCGGAGGCTGAAGGTAAACTCCCATATGACTTTTTACTCTGATCCGCCGGTTGCTCCCTTGCTCCATAAAGCCCTTGGCCTTGTTGACGAAATCCAGTAGGTTTCGATACAGGCGCAGGTGCTGGTTCGGGTTCGTAGCCATAATCGGCATATTCATCGTCATCGCCCCAATCGTCGCCTCCATAATCGATCTTCTTTGCCTCAGCCCATTTCTTTGTCTTTTGTCGATTTACATTAGCGCGGTAGGATATTGGAGTGTTGGAGCCTGTCGACATCGGGGACCTTTGAGCAGTTTTAGTACAAGTCGCCGATCGTATGTTTGAGTTGTCTTGTGGCGGGTGCGGATGCGGATGCAGGCAGAGTGAGGTGCAGATGGTGAAGCTTACATTAGGGACCCATTGTTGTCCGAGGTAGGAACGTTTACGTATGGCCTCGCCATCTTTCAACAACGAATCATCAATTATTTCGCGATCCACGCGACAAGCATAGCTCTGACCATAAACATGCGAGGGAGCAGCGGCTGTATGATATATGATTATGGACACGGAGCGGCTTCTGAAGATGCGACGGAGATTATGAGAAAATGGTTGGCAGGTCAGGTTGGTACAAGTAGGAAAGTAGGAAGACAAGTTAGGAGGATTATCGTAGAATTCTTCAGATGGATATGGTATGGTGGTAATCGGTAACCTTACAATAAGGTGGGTGGATGCTGTGGCTGATTCCGGTTTTCAGGGTAGGACGAACTTTGAGGCATGAGGTAAGGCAAGGTGACGCTCCAAAGGGGGGAAAGGAGGATTTCTATGACCAGAGGATAGAGATCATTCAAGCTGTATTTCCCAGTTTGGAAGCTTAAGCCCAGCCAAGTCTGTCCAAAGATCATCTAATCCTCTTTCATGCAGACATCTCCCCTCTCCACGAATAAGAAGGGTCCCTCGATGATGCTTCAACCAATATCGGCCACCGGCAGTTCGGATGAAATAATGATATTGCGACTTGTACACACAGACAATCCCACAATCGTTGGAGCTCAGCCACGACATCTGATCAGATTGGGGGAGTTGTGACGAATTACGCGCAATCAAGCAATCCACACATCCCTAAAATAAAAATAACTTACTCCTGGGTACTTCGTATTGCGGCGGATAATACGGAGGAGACCCTTTTTCCTTAGTTATGGCCTTGTGGCCTGGAATGTGGCCTTATTTAGTTCAAACGCACAAAAGTACTTCTGGTGGCTGATTGCATTGTTTCAGGCTCAATTCAACACTGTATCAAAACACCAGCTGTCCTTGACTGACATTTGCATCTACCGCCATCTACCATAATTCCTTCACAAATACTACATTCATTGTGCTACTTTACTTTTTCTTCATTACGCTTTAATAAAGAAATTATCCGCCAATCTCTCGAACCTTCCGTATCTGTGTTCCACCCTTATCTTAACTCTGTAACCAAGATCTAAAATTAAGTTGGCGCACTCACCCGTCACTGCAACGCGACGTCAAAGAAACCTTGACCTCAACCATTTTACTGAGCCCGTCCACATTCACCAACACAACAATCTCGCATTCCATCAACGACTACTGCATAGTACAGTGACACATTTCACTCCTTTCTCCGCCTCCAACACACCACACAAGAATCCGCGATGGCGGTCGCATCGATACAGGACCGAACAAACGAGTTCCGATCTGTCCTCACACAAGTCCAAAAACGCCAAGCCTCATCCAAAGTCGGAGCGCAACGACAATCCCTCCTGAGCGACTCCCAAAAAGCCGCTGCGAACGGCGATGCGACAGGAAATGGACGACCTCGACGCTCCGAATTTGCGCGAAGGGCTGCAGAAATCGGAAGAGGGATCTCGGGGACCATGGAAAAGTTACAGAAGTTAGCTGAACGTACGACGCCCCTCCCTCCCGCCGGCCACTCGTTGGGCAAAATGAATAATTAAATAAAGAAATACTAACAAGCAAACCTAGTCGCTAGACGCAAAACCCTCTTCGACGACCGCCCCGTCGAAATCAACGAACTCACCTTCATAATCAAACAAGACCTCTCCTCTCTAAACCAACAGATCTCCTCCCTCCAAACCCTCACCCGCACCCAACACCCCAAAGCCGACCAAGAAGGCGAGCACAACAAAAACGTCGTCTTCATGCTACAAGGCAAACTCACCGACGTATCCGCCAACTTCAAAGACGTGCTCGAAGTGCGCACGAAAAACATCCAAGCCTCGCGGTCCCGCACCGAGAACTTCGTCTCCGCCGTATCATCACACGTCGCGCCCACGCTGTCCCAGTCTGCGAGTCCGTTATACAGCACGCCGAACCGCGGGTCGCCGGGGCCGCAACAGGATCTGCTGAGTCTGAATCCGGTGGGGGATCAGCAGCTTTTGATGATGGAGGAGGCGCAGCCGCAAAACGCGTATATCCAGCAGCGGGGGGAGGCGATTGAGGCGATTGAGCGGACGATTAGTGAATTGGGAGGGATCTTTGGGCAGCTGGCAACGATGGTGTCGGAGCAGAGTGAGATGATTCAAAGGATTGATGCGAATACGGAGGATGTGGTGGATAATGTGCAGGGGGCGCAGAGGGAGCTGTTGAAATATTGGTCGAGGGTGTCGGGGAATCGTTGGTTGGTTGCGAAGATGTTTGGCGTTTTGATGATTTTCTTTTTGTGAGTTTTTCTGTTCCCTTTTTCCCCCATCACTCCCTCCCCCTCCCCCTTCCCCTCCCCCTCCCTTCCCTCGGAACAGAGTAGAGCAGTAAAACTAACCCTCCCTACAGACTCTGGGTCCTAGTCGCAGCTTAGACGGGCGGAGGCGCATATACATGATTTGATCTGATCCAGTCTCATCTGATCCGCTCCAATCTACTATCCCCCTAAACAACCTAACTTAACCCAACCTGATGTCTATACGCATACATGCATGCATGAAACGAGGAGGACGTGTACGATTACTACTGTAGAAAATAATTTTTTTTTTGGTGTCCACGAGATAAAGATTAGCATGCGGGCGATATACACTTTTAATGAAATGCCATCCTATGGATGATGGCGATGTTCTAGACTTGGTATTGGTTGTACTTGCACTGTGAGGTGAATTTGTGATTTGTGTGGTAGGGGAAGTGTGGTGCGGTAGGTGTGTGTGTGGTGTGGTGTGTGTGTGGTGTGGTGTGTGTGAGAGAGAGATGTGAGAAGTATGGCTCTGGGAATGGTTACTCGGGCTATGTTTGGAGGGAAGTGAAGGGAAGTGATATGAAGTGAAGTGGTTTTGGTTTGCTGGATGGATGGTGTGTATATGAGAGGTATGATTCCAGGACTAGGCTACGAGTGAGGTGAAGTGAAGTAAAGTAAGATGGTTCTGGTTAGATTGGGATGGGCTGGATGGATGGATATCAAAGTAAAAGTTACTGAGGTCCGGTTTGCTCGTCTATCTAAAAACGAATATAGTGAATAGACAAGAGAAGATGAGCTCCCTTAACTTATGCCTTCTGATCAAGTTGCTTTTTTAATCGGACTTATCTAATTGGAGTGCCTAGTCCCTGAACCATCCGCGCGGTGCGGAGCTTGTAATCCATCTTCGACCTCTGCTCTCCTCCCAATTTTTCATTCAACTCCACAATCCTAGCCTTAACCCTTCCCCCTAATCCCCAATTCAAAACCCCTTCCCCACCCACACCTGTAACCGAATCCCTATCCTCTTCCCTACCCCACAGCTCCCCTTTCCTTCCTTTCCCTTCCCACCCACAAAAAAGAGAAATTCCCCAAAAGGAAAAAAAAAGTCACATATCCGAAGTTATCTTCGAATCGCATCATCATGATGCGGCTTCTGTGGATCGAACACAGTGCCTCCAGATCAACTGTTAAGTTGGTGAATGAAGTTAGACTTCAGTCTGGCGCTCTCCCAAGTGAGCTAAAGCCGCTTTTGTGTTTGATTGGTTTGATGGATGAGAAGGTCGTATTTGAAGTTATGTTAGTAGAATGGCCGGGGAACTAGTGGTGGGGGTTGTATTTTTAATTTTTAAGTTAATATTTGAACTTTCAAATTTGATTCTTTTGATATTCTTCCCTTTTTTAAAATAAATATTCATGATTCACTCACTTTCATTTGGATTTTTATCGAAACAAAACGTAGCTTGGTATCAATATACTACGCTAGTCACGCTACTTCGCGTGGTCGTCGATATTGCGAGTTTGAATCACCTATCCAACTCCAATCAACATGAACACGCCAGGGAAAAGGAGCTATGCGGAGGTGATCTGACAAGAGCTTATAAACCATTTCATACCCAATATGCCTCCAGAGCAGCTGCAAAGAGACATAAGCCGTCTCGGACTACTACATCAGAGTGCTCACACGTCAGTGAGTGGATAGACAATCTACCTGAATCTTTCCCGCCAGGCGATATACCGCGATATCGCCTTGCAACAAAACAATCAGATCCTTTCGTTAATGCAGCATATGTACCATATAGCGATCAAAAGTCAAGAGATGGCAAGTCCGCTGCTTATGCTCACAACGGCTACCAAATGCTCCTTCGGACAATGGGTTTGCTTTTGGACTCAGAACTTGCTATCTCTGAACAAAGCGATACATCTTGCCAAAGTCTCCTTCATACCAAGTGCCAGATTCCGGAAAACTCACTCTTACGCGAAGACATCTGTCACGACACGATCGCCGAGTTGGCCGGGAGTAACAAGTCACGGGTGATCCAAGACGTCGGTCGACTGTACGTCCCTTCTGTGCAAACACTAGCGAAAATCCACGAGAAGCGCTTCCTAGTATTCGTTGAGAGCGTCAACGAGTCTTGGGATTGCTGCCATCCTCTCACTGATCCGCAACCACAACCCGATTATGTAGTCGGTTTTGGAAGAGCGGGTCTTTCAGAAGCTCGCATCAAGAAGCCTGATCCCTTGATAAAGGACGATCCGACTTTTCGCTCAAATCACAAATCAACCTTATTATATGTATTTCCCTTTCTTCTCTACCGAGGTGACATGCAGCACCTCAGGGCTTGTAATTGCTGATCGCCAGAACGGACACACCATGGGCGTGAGTGTACAAAGCATTGTTTCACTCTACAGACTTCCCGGCAAGGAACTCGAATTACACAACAAGCCCATAGCTTTTTCAATATCACACGATCATCGAAAGGTGATACTTACCGGCTGGGGACCAATTTTTGATGGGGACTTCTACACAGTCCAACCCTTTCCTATCTATGCATTCGACGTCACTGCTCTTAAAGGACGAGAATTGTGGACACCCCACAAGTTAACAATTGGAGTTTATGAATATGGTCTTACTCTTTTTGATAAACTGAAAGCTATCATTGACGGCCTTCCTTCTGATCTGAATCTGGATAATGTGCAGCCGCTCAAGCTGGGACTCAACACCGGATCTGAAATTTGACCTAAAAACCATTCTCGATACAAGTTGTTGATAATCGCCAACGCCTCAACCCATTCCCACTTTCTACATTCAATGATCTTTCTAGTATCTGCTGCAGTAGACCAGTCGTCCTTTCAGCCATTCTAGTTGCTTTGTTTGACGGGAGAAGGCTACCGAGACTGGAGTTATCGAAGTCGAAGGAAGGGCTTATAATAGAGAGATTTTCAACCAACATTGATAGGTGCGAGAACAATCCGTCCATTCAGAAATCGAGAACATGGGTTAGAAAGAGGACGAGTCTATAACGGCGTACTATCACAGATATCAGTACATCTTCAAGAGGACACACGGTCACGATAAACCAAGAGTAGATAACCAGAACGGCTTTAAGGTCGTTTATCGCAACATCGTGACGCTCACAGCCCATCAGGGGGCGGCGAAAACCTCGACAGCCAGCAGAGCAACATCAATCCGCAGGCGTCCACACCACCTACTTTAAATCAATTGTAAACATACTAGAAGAGAAGAAAACATAATAACCTCTTGCTCTGCACGGTGGCGCCGAGCTTTCTGCGAAATGGCTGAGACCAATTCCCAGACAAGCCACATTCAGGGTAGTCACCCATTGCTGCTGTAGACTATGCAGACTCTGCAGAGAGAGGATTATTGTGTATTGACAACCACTGAACCCTACTTTACAGTTAAAAACTTGTTTGAATTGCTGCTATTATGGCTCTAGTTGCTATTGTTCGCTATCGCTATCGCTACTGTTATGAACTTAAGATAGCTGCTGTCATAATAGCTGCTGCTATGATCACTTCTGTTATCATCATCCTCCCGCCCCTGCAACTGGAAGCGTACCATTGTTGACCGGCGATTAAACCCAAAGCGCTGGAGATGTGGATCGACAACAATTGGAGGATTACGAAGTATTAAGAGGCCAGAGCCATTATACTGATTCAGCGGCCCATCTTCTGACTCAGGGAATTGTGTAGCTTTTTCCGCAACCTCCGGACACACGGATAGGAATAGGTCCATTTGGTCTACCATTTTCAACCCTAGTGAAAGGACTTCATCATTAAAAACTCTTTTGGCTGGCATCAGCCGACAATTATTATTGTGCGTTGTCTCCGAATGTCCGTTAATGGAGATGGTAGTGGTCTCTTTGACAAGCTTGGGGCGAGGCGACGTCCATTCTATCAAAGATTTTGGGTTGGAGTGTGAAGGATAGTGTGGAGCAACCGTCTTGTAACCAGAATAGTCCAAATAATATACTTGCTCGCTAGGTGAATCAAGCCAGAAATGGAATGAATCCTGCACAGTCTCCTGGTAGACTGGAGAATGTCCTTCAACATATTCATGTGCGCGGGCGTACTTGACACCAAAACCAGACGCGTCATCCCCAATAGCATACTCGAAGACGTGTGTATCTCCAGCGTTCGATATCGCGAGATATATGCAAATTGCAGATTCCCAAAATGCTACTTTCTTTGAATCGTCCTGGATCAAGAGAGTCGCTTCTCCCCATACCGGAGCCGAGATAGGCATTGAAGGATCGTACCTAATTACAATTTGGGAGTTCTCCAATTTTGCCCTTTTTTCACATAAACAGCTATTGGAAGCAGGAGACCTCGCTTCACCGACGACACTGGCCCATGATTCCAGTCCCTGTATCAGACTTGCACCAGCAAATAAAAAATCATCAAGGGTTATTTCGTCCATACAAAATAACATTGTGCGTTGGAGCATAGTCTTGGGGGTAGCATCATAATCAACCGTGAGTTCATGTCCATTTTCGACAAGCGACAACATCGCGTACACTCGGTCCAGTTTATTGCTGCAGCCAGAATGGGAGAAATTGCGTACCAGATATGGCAATCGTACATTTAGCTGACCGAGCTGATGGAGATGAGAGAGACTGTATTTTGACCCCACGAACCAGAAGCCTGGGAGTTTAGAGTATCTTTGTTTCTCTTCTTCATCTAACTCTAGACCCCCATAATTCACCAGTATCATAAGCACAAATGCAAAGGAGCGTAAATCCACTTCTTCGGATCCTGAAAATACCACTGCGTTGGAAGAAAGCATCACCTCTTGGATAATCCAGATGCGAGACCAGTAGGGAAGTGAGAGGAATTCGACGATAGTGGTTTTCATAGATGCTATAAGATCATCATTCCAGTCGTAGACCATGTCTGTCACGCATTCGTATTTGCTGCTGAGGACTGTGACATAGTCTGTGCGTTCTTCTAATCCACGATCATAAGTCCTGACGGTTCGAATTAGAGATTAAGCATCACCGTAGCCTGCAGTGATACTTGCCGATTCAAATGCAGTGCACATTTCGTTACTCTACCCAGCATATCACCATCCATATTGTCTAGTCCCAGCCAAATCAGAACCTTCTTAGCTCCTTTGTAGATTTTGCCCATCAACGCAACTTGATGATTCTTCTCCGCGTGGTAAGATTGATTAATACGAAGAGTATCTATCCACAAAGGTTCCTTGATGTTTGCTAGGCGGGCCTTGCGGAGGAATTGCCACAGGTTGTCCCCAATGGTAAGGATCATCCCATTGAGCTCGATGTCATGAAAAGGCAGCCTAGGCTCCCAAGTGTAGGATAGACAGACGTAGTCCTCATCTTCCATGCTTGTGTTTCTCATAGTGCATTTGATAGGTGTTTCCTCGGGACCAGGGATGATCTTGATTGTGCGGAAGGTGTTTGAGTCAAGATTCAGAGGTTGGCATTCGAATGCTGGAAGGCTTGGCTGCGATGCGGGAATGATCACTTGATTATCTTGGTTTACGTGAAATCCGTCAGCGATATCAGTCGAGCTGAAAGCCATATCTGATGCCACTGATGGTTCCTCTTTCGACTCGTGTAATCTGGGCTTTCTTGCTCTTGCATTTCGCATTATTGGACTACCTTTGCGTTTTGGCATTATGGAGTTAAGTGGGTAAAATTCGGCTTTCCACAATATAATAGAATTCGAGATGAGGTAAATCGAATAGGTGGACTCAAACGTAGAGCTGAATTTTCGGTGTTCGAAGAAATGGATATAAGCTGACTTTGATGAAGCGGGTAGTTAGAAAATGGAGTGTTGTGCCCCACAAAAGGGTGCTGTTACAAGGCAGTGCTTCGAATATGCCTCTCATTCTGCCTGCAGATTCCAGTAATAATGACATGACAAGGACCAATTAAAATTCTTATGCCACTATATGCATAAGACACTGCGCCGCTCTCTCATCAGCCCTACTTTTCACAGACTGCAATGAGAAATACTATTGTTTTGTAGCGGTGCATCTCCTTGCCTTATATTCTCTGACTCTCGCACATATCATTCTTGTCTCCTGTACACAGCGCAACATTGATTTTCCCCGGTTCTAAGCCTTACGCACCTGGCCCGACAGTGAAACCCTTTTCTCTTTACGCCACTAGACCAACCACAGGACTAGAATCTCATAGACCTCACCATCTTAGAAGTTAGGAACTTAGGACATCCACTACTCTCACCATTTTCGTCTTCTAACTTTAATCCTTCGCCTGTCGTCTGCCATCTCCGGGCTCTATCATCATCAGAACAACCTATTTTCTGATCGCGCAATACTCCGAAAAAATGGTCAAAGTGAATCCTCTCGCAAACCCAACAACGACACAATGGGCACATCCCCTAACGCAAAGCGATTACAACAAAATATTGAAAGGCTTTATGCCACGAGACATGGATGACAAGTGGATGATTGTCACCGACACACCTGACGCTGAGGGCAACACTGTTGTCCACATTTGCAGAAGCTGGACCTCAAACGAGTATTATTCGCTCACTATCGCGGCTGGTGACTCCAAAGACTTTGAGGCTAAGGATTGGGCTACAATCGCCGAGATATCATGGAATAAAGAGACATTGGGGTACTTGGGGACGGAGACTACCGAGGAAGAGGCCAAAGAAACTGCTATCGCTTTTTGCAAAAACTTCCTGGGTTGCACAATGGAGACTTGATTAGACATCATTAGCTCAAGAGAGGAGCGTTCGCGAAGTATGCATACAACAAGTTCGCACTAAGTTATCAGGATAGATGTACTTTGACGGATCCTTCTCTATAATATACTACTACTCTCTCCCCCCCGAAACAAAGGTTACTTTTAGTTAGTCTTGAAACCAAGAAATTTAACCTTTGCTCAGGGGGAATTAATCTAAAGGGAGGAGAGAATATATTCCCTTGCAAGCTTTAACTTTCCACCCCCGAGATGTGGTTATCTATATATATAACTATTCTCTCTCTCACTTTTTATATATCCCACTGCATCACTATCATAAGGCTTGTCTTATCATGTCCAGTTCAACATGGGAGACACTCGGTCAACAAAGTCCCGAAATCTAGGCCAGACACGGACCAACATACCACGGTTCCCGAACCTACGGATGAAGAAACCAAACTTACCCCACCATCGTCATCAACAGCATCCCTATCCACATCCACCAAATCCAAAGATCAGGCTAAACTTTCCTAATCTATTTGAACCAAGAACGGAAATTCCTTGGCTCACAGTTATCAAGATGAGTAAACCAAAAGATCCAAGCTCCATGCTGAATAATTCGTCATTCGCCATTTCTTCAGCATGCGCGTGCTCATAAGTGGGATGAATGGTGGGGTGTGGTGGGGTGGAAATTCGTGGTGGGTTTGGGTTGATTCTGATAACATTGCTGTACTTCTGCACTTCTGCTCTTCTGCTCTTCTGCTCTTCTGTTCTTCTGTTCTTCTGTTGAAAGAAACAGGTTATCAATTGAATAATCCTCTTTTTGATCTCCCTTCTGAAACGCGACGATATATATACCTTCATCATGGCAGACACGCGATTCAAGCTGAACACCGGCGCCGAGATCCCAGCTTTGGGATTGGGCACTTGGCAATCCGATCCCGGACTCACTGCGAAAGCTGTTTCGTATGCACTGTCAATTGGATACAAGCACATTGATGCCGGTACGTATCACTGTATTCTCTCGCCGGGGAATAAAAGCTGATTCTCTGAGTAGCATACGTATACGGAAACGAAGACGAAGTCGGACAAGGTCTCAAGGAAGCTTTCGCATCGGGCGTCAAGAGAGAGGACATCTTCGTTACCACCAAACTGTGGTGTACATACCATACCCGTGTTGAGGAGGCTATCGATAAGAGCTTGAAGAGCTTGGGTTTGGATTACGTCGATCTGTATTTGATGCATTGGCCTGTGCCTATGAACCCCAATGGTAAGCTCTTTCTCCCTACCATGAATATTCATCTCATTATCATCCTACCACTACCCTCTTCTCTATCACCCACCCCATCAGCTGTACTAATTTCCCCCAGGAAACCATGAGAAGTTCCCTAAGCACCCCGACGGGTCCCGCGACTTGATGACCGACTGGTCGCATACGCAAACCTGGGGAGAACTGGAGAAAGTCCTCAAAACTGGCAAAACCAAGGCCATCGGCGTTTCTAACTACAGTGTGAAGTTCCTCGAAGAACTACTCTCGAAAGCTACCATCACACCAGCCGTTAACCAGATCGAAAACCATCCTTCCCTGCCACAACAAGAGGTCTATGATTTCTGCAAAGAGAAGGGTATTCTTATTACTGCGTATAGTCCGCTTGGAAGTACGGGAAGTCCGTTGTTCACTGCGGAGCCGGTGGTGAAGGTTGCGGAGAAGCGAGGGGTTCCGCCTGCGAGTGTTCTGTTAGGTTATCACGGTAAGTTAGATCCAGATCTTTCCCGGCTGATTGCATTCTTCAATTCCTGTTTCGCACACAAGCTAACACAACCATCCAAAAGTCGCCCGCGGCAGCGCTGTCCTAGCCAAATCCACCAACCCGGAACGCATCAAGGCGAACCTGAATGTTGCGAAACTGGACGAGGAAGACATGAAGGTTTTGAATGAGTATTCGCAGGATTTGCAGAAGAACGGAAAACTTATTCGTTATGTGTATCCTGCGTTTGGAGTCGATTTAGGATTCCCAGACAAGTCCTAGATTATGGAGAGTAAATAAGATGTTAGGATAAGACAAGAGAAATTGGGGAGGTATAAGATTTCTATGGACAGGTACAGAACTATATTAGTAGGAATAGACAACTTCGCTGTTGCGAACATCTTACGGTCAAGAGATTGAGTAAAGATTTTCTTGTGCATCAATCACCCCGAAAGCAGGCAGGTTTGAAAATTGGTATTTCAAGTCATGAAGCTCGAGCGTGAGCGCATCATATATATATCGAAGCTAGAAACAGAAACACTTGCATCTATTCTCTTATATCTCAAGTTCGCAATAATACATGAAGCTGTTCCTCCTTCTGGAATGTTCCGATCAGCATGGGAATGTGCTAAGTTGTCTGAACATTCCTTCTTCTAACATCACTTCACGAGTTGCCAACGCCATCATTTACTTGTATCTTTCATAATTTAGCATCCTCAAACTACTTACACCCTCTACAGCTATTATTCAGTTCCCTTCAGGATAATTCATCGATTATCAATTCATACACACCCAAACTATAAAATGCGCTTTCCCGGCTCAATCATCACGACAAGTATTGTCGCCCTGTGTCTCTCATCCACGATATCTGCAGCAGGAAACCTAGATGATGCTGTGCTTCCAAACGTAAGTATTCCGTCCCTTCTCTTATATCTCTATCCCTTGAATCAACTACTAACTCTAGCCTCCATCATCTAGCCTAATGACATATGCATAAACCGAGGCCAAGTGTGCCATGTGCCTGGCATTGAATGTTGCCCGGGACTTGTGTGCGCGCTGGCACATGGAGGGAAAGCTGCGGTGGGGTATTGTGAATGAGGGGTGGTTGGTGGGGAGATGAGACTTGGGAGGAATAGTTGAGAGGAGGGCCCTCAGGGACAAAGGGGATTGAAAGGCAGGAGTGAGAAGCAGATTGTGGTTGAGACCCTTGAGGGGTCAGATGAGTTATGAATGGGAGGACGGATGAGTAGCAGTAAAAGGGGAGCAGTAAATGACGAAAACGGAAGTACGGACACTGGGGAGATTGGTGATGGGGTTTCAGGAGCTGAGAAAGATGTGAGAAAGTAAAGACTCAACGAGAAGAGAAATGCTAGGGGATTTTTGGATAATGATAATAATATATGAAAGATATCTGCCATTGATAAGAATAGAACTGGGAGAGTGCACGTGGAGACGAAATAAAGGAGGAGATTTGCGCATATAGTCAAAAGAGAAAACATAGATTGAAGAAATAATGAAAATGATAATAAAATCTTGATCTAAAATGTATTATTGTAGATTAAGAAGTAAACCCCGAGAGCCTCTATTAATTAAGATATAAGAAATAAAAGGAAAAGTTAGTAAAGAGAGGTTAATTGAGTGAAATACCTCGACCGGACGAATAGTTTTCTAAGGCGACTCGCGAGAGAATCGACTTCTGCTTTTACCGGCTCATTCCCTCCTCCTCCCTCAGGTGCTCGCAACGGTAAAGGATAGTAGTCCTGCTCGTTAATGGGGCCATAAGAAACCGCCTTCTCAAACGCTTCCCTATCCTTCTCCACCCGCTTTAGCATCTTGTGATACCACTCGGCTTGCGTTCTGCACCCGATGAAGCAAAGCGCGTGGAATAATGAGTGTTCATCTGCGTCCTTCGCCACTAGTTCCTTACAATGGTCCCGCAAAACGTCAGGAAAAGCAGACTCCTCTGCACACAGCACTAGACGTGCACAAACAGTAATCCAAGGTGCGACTTCTTCGCCATCCAAATGGGAGCGGTGCTGTCGAAACTCGATGGTTGTCTTGAACTTATCGTCGTCGTCGTCATCATCCTCCTCGTCATCTTCGTCCTCGACTTCTGGGTCGCGTAGATTACTTAGGTTATAGGCTAGTCTGCAGCAACTTGAGAATCTTTCACAATTTTCGCAGTGCGTCAAATTGACTAAGGAGTTGATATCTTTCTTCGAGTATACAATATCCAGAGCATGATGGTGTGCCAATCCGCCTCCGATTCTTAGTAAATTATCTACCCGAGACGCCAGTACCGAGTATTAGCGCATCAGAGGAGAATTAGGCAGACCATGACTACCTACAAAAGGACCTATACTATACCGCTTGGGATGGAGTAGCGAAAGCTGGTCTTCAAAGGTATAGGCTAACATTGTGAAATTCTTGACGGTATCAAGACTAAACGATTTCCCCGACTTCCCGATGTGTACGTGAATGGAGGATGACTTATCGCAGAGAATCGTGTATTCTTTCGAGAGTAAATCAAGTACATCGCGGACTTTCTGCAGTGAAGATTCGTTAAAGGGGAGCGGCGGTGTGTTAATTTCCATACCGAGAAGGAAATACCCATGATGGTATCCGCTGGTGATGCTGGAGTCTTCAGCCACAAGCCAAATTTCCTGATCAAATTTCTCCTGAAGGGAGAGATTGTAACAACGATCTCTGTTATAGTGGCCTGTGACCGTGGCACTGAAACCGTGCGATTGGAGGAAGGAGGCAATATGGATTTTGGCATTCCGCATCCACACCTTTTCATATGCGCTATAGATCCGGTGGGCGCGGTCGACAGGATAATCGTGCCAGGCGTCGGAAGATGGGGGTGCACCAGCAGAAATATCGGGATCGCGGATAGGGGCATAGACCGATCGGGTGTGATTAGGGTGTGGATCGGGGAAGGAGAGCGGCAGGGCGGCGAGACTAAACTCAAGTTCCAGGCCGAATGTCAAGTTCAGTCCGGGAGGAGGGGGAAGGGGGTGGGGAGGGGGAAGGAGAACCCGAACCGGCGGACGACATACTGTTTACTTGCTCGACTTGTTAGCTTTACTTGATTGGAAGCCTGAGAACAGTAAAGGAAGGAAAGTATGAAATCCGGTGGGGATTGTCGTCGGAGTATGAATGGTGTGAAGATGCAAATCTGATTCACATCGAACCCCTCGAAATGACTACAGAATAGGAGAATTGTTCGAGCTTGTTATCTCTTCGGAGGCACCTGTAATTGCATTGTTTGATACCCTTCCGTTGAATCAGAACAAAGAATTGTATAGAATGTAATTGTTCAAGGTAACAAGAAAAGATGCTAGGTAACAACAAGATTTCAAATAATAGGGAGCTTTATTACACGTTAGGGGAAATCTAGAGCTAAGTAAACGGGACTGATTGCACTAAGAACAAGAGCTCGTGAGAAGGGTTACTCCTGGTGTACTAACATCACTTACTCTACTGGTAAGGAACAGCGAATGTTATGTTATCGTTCGCATGATACGTCACTAGAGGTATACACAAATTTTCGAATGTAGCTGAGCGCAAGCCTCGACTTCGAGGAGAAAGGACCTGCTGGGATGATATCTGTATTCGAAAATGATTTGTATCAGCACGAATGCTTGAAACATTCTGATCTTCTTCATGAAGAAATGCAGTACGATCATTGTGCCCTGAAAGAAAGTCAACGCACCGGATATTACATTTCGCCTGAAAATTTATTGACATGATAGCCGTGTAGCTTAGTGAAGATATACATGCCCATTGCATTATGTATCGAAGATCTGTTATCACCCCCCGTAAATGCGACTGCAGTGTTCAGCTAGACACCGAAACGCCTCGTAAGATCTAGGCTTCTATAGCCGATCATAACCCAGAGCCAAAGTACAACGCAGACACCGTATCCATTAACGCCTGTGTCGGTCCGACAACCACAGATTTATGCCATATGACCAACCATCCCAACACCTACACAATGTCCCAAAAGAGAATCTCTACCTTACTCCACTCCACCCAATCAATATACTCCACCCTCATTAGCAATCAGCCCTACGTACTATTCTTTGACCGCTCCTTCGAGACAACATCCCCCCAGTACGCCTTCAACTTCTCACACACACTCTCAGTCCATCCGACTAGCGCCTCCCCGAACTCACACCCAACATACAACAGCTCATCCCAGACTTCACTCTCCAAATCCCTACCAAACACTTTCAATGTCTCCTCCCTATCACCCCACATCCTCCTCACATAATAATTCTCCCTCATCTCGTCCGTCCACTTGGCCATTTCCACCGGTGACAATTTAATGAGATTATGATGCACGAAGACTGCTTCCGCTTTATCTGTTAGGCGAAATAGCGGGCGCTTTTCTTCTCCCCGCGAAAGCGTCCAATCGTCGGTAGGGTTGTGCTGTGTCATGCCTGCGCCTAGATACACGGATTCATCGGAATCCTTCTTCTTCTCCCACTGACCGAGCACGTTTATTTTTTCACGAACCTGGTGGTAAGGTTTCACGAGTGCGAGAGCGGCATAGAGCCATGTCTCCTTGTCGCCCTCGCCGGGGTCGCATTGGGTGAAGAGAAGGTAGTAGAACGATGGGCCGAATATATTGTAGTATAGGACCAGAAGTAGGGTATCCCAATGGCGGCTTTTGGAGATAATCATCTGACCAGATTCGGTGGTGCCGTATTCCGTAAGTTTGGGTGTTGGTCGGTTGATAATGCTGAAGTAGTGGGGGGAGCAGGTCGCCCACCAGAAATCAGACCACTGTGGGGGGTTAGCGAGGCGCGTCGTGGGAACGGGAAGGGCGCGCTTACCAAGACATATCCGGTCTTCCTGTAAGGTTGAGAGTCTATAAATTCTGTCGGGTCAACGATTGGAAAGTTGTCCGCGTCTAAGAAAAGTACGTCTTCGAAACTGCTCAACAGGACGGCAAAAATCTTGTACTGATATTTTTCAATATCAATGCCTTCATATTGTGGGAGAGGGACACATTTGGCGTTCAAGGATGGTAAAACCACTTTGCATGTATGCTGATCATAATCCTCTGGAGTCGGCATGAAAACCTCCACCGGTAATGTTGAGTTTGTCCGTCGAAGCATGCGTAAGGAAACCAATACTGTTCCAGTGTATCTCCCACCCCCTACCGTAACTATTCCTCGGGTTCTGGGTACATATGGAACCAAATCCGGAGACGTCTTGATCATCTTCACTGCTCGGTGGTGCGCTTCTCTCGCGATGAGAATTTCTGCATCGGAAACCGGTGTAACATCGCGACGTTCGCTATCATCGGTAACTTCTTGTAAGTTGACATGTTCTTCTACACAATGAGCAGGCCGGCGCAGTGTAGGGGGAGCTTCTTGGTGTAATCGCGTGAGAAACTCCGGTATCGAGTCGCCGCCATGAGCTGCTGGTGTTGAATATGACAGTGGAACCTCTGAAATAGGAATAGGAATCTCCAATGGCCAAGGTTGTCTTCGAAGGAGTAAATATAAAGTGATCGTTATCACCACCAGGACGGTTATCCTTCTCTGAAGATTAAACATAAATTTCGAGCCCAGACCCATCGCGGAGGACTTTTGGATAAAACCATACAAAAGCACGATGACGATATAAGAAAAAACGAGTGACAAAAATTATGGATAGATTCAGACGAAGTGAGATTTGGAAGAGAAAATAATAAAGTAGGACCTACGATCCGGTCAATAAGGTTATCAAGTAACTTTTTCAATAACGATCCCTATCAGAGAGGAGAAGCCCCTAAATCTAGTCTATCGTGATTCAAGTGTGGAACACCAACAGTTGACACGATATTACACTTAGTTAGGCTCGGTGGGAACAGGACAGGGTGCTGCCTGTGCCGCTCAATATGCAGACAATAAAGATTTGCGAAGAATGATACTTGGTCTCAAGGATAAATAATTGTAGTCCCTGTCGCTCCACGATCTAAATTTTAGCCAGTCAAATAGCACGAAGAGGTTATATCTGCGAGCTGATTAGTTGATAAATAAAAGTTGCGAGAACAGGGACTACAATTATTTATCCTTGGGACCAAGTAATTTTGATGCAAGCATTGAATATTGCTTGGGACCGTCCGTATAGAGCCTAGCAAACTAGAATGCAGTCAAAGAACTGCGTGGCAGTAGGGCTATGTGGCAGAGAAAATTGAGCAATGATTAATTAGCGTAACTTTGTAGCAATAAGGTTACGAGAAAAAAAACGAGGAAAGAAAACCAGGATGAAGTGGATGTGGAGTATGCAACAGTTGTATGTAGGGGCCAAGTCAGATATAGTGCCCTGATTTGTCGGTGACTTGGGTGTGTATCACACCTTCTTTATGGTGGTTGTTTATTGGAAGAGAGGTACAAGCATGTCCTGATTAGCAAATTACAGCGCCGGTGTGAAGAGAGTTAAATTGTCGTCGGAACAATTTACCGTTTGCAATTTCGCATTGCGGCGCGAAAATTCGTGCCCTAAAGTGACTGGGAGTACCCACTGACAGGACTCACAGGAGTGACTAACGAAATAGCTGCTTACACTGGTCGGCAGGATTGAGCGAGTGAGTCTTGAGGAGTTGAGGGAGAAAACTGGTATCTATTAGTACCTCATTTTGAGCTGGAGCTGGTGGAGTTGTGAGTTCACAACGGAGAGTGATGAAGGGGGTACGAGTGTGGCTCCGCTCACAGGCTCGCGGGATAAAATAAAATAAATCTTCAGCGCCTCGCCTCGGACTCGGCCGCAGCAAAAGGCCTCAAATTTAAGGGTTTAAAAGCTTTAAGAGTTTAAGATCTTTTTTATTCTTTTGGAACACCTCTTTTTTATATATAGATTGCAATTTCTACAGAGCTTACAAGTAGACCGGCCTTGAAATAGGCTTACGGACGCAATTAGTAGCAGCTGGAACAGTAATGCTTCTCTTCTTGCCCGTCAACTCCTCCCTACCCGTCAACTCCGTGCCCGTCAACTCCTCCCGGCCCGTCACTACTTCCTGCCTGTCAACTGCTTCCTGCCTGTCAACTGCTTCCTGCCTGTCAACTGCTTCCTGCCCGTCAACTGCTTCCTGCCCTTCCTGTCAAATACCTCTTGCTCTTCATACCCGTCAAGCTGACCTTCCTGCCCGCCAACCCATAAACCCTCCCGCCTACTCTCCTTCCGCCAGTCCACCCGCTAGTCCTCCTACCAAGTCCCCCCTTGGAAGCTGTCTTTCTCTTTCTCACTCCCAGGATATTCTCTTACAGCCCTATACCCATTCCACTACCTAAATAGGCCAAGATTATACTCACACCCCTCCTACCATATCTTCATTTCCCAGCTTATCGCCGATCATACTTATATATTGAGTACCAGTCGACGGTCCGTACAGCCTAAGGCACCTTCTCCCATTCAATACACCAACTGCATTCGGTATCCCTGTATGTATCCAGCACCCTTATATGGCAGATCGTACAGCGTGTAGGGCCTGGGTGTGGCATGATGATTTTAAAGAAGTGATTTTAAAAGAAGTGAAAATGGAAGAAAGCATGAAGTATAGAAAGTAAGCTAAAATGGCCTATTGAGGAGGCCACACGGACCCTTACACATGCCCCGCACTGGCCAGCTCTCATTCTACGCGGGCAGTGTTTTCTACGGAACTTAGGGCAATACAGAGATAGAAGACTCAACTAGTGGAATCGTTGCTATACCAACGACCACACTAGGATTCAGGGGTAAAGATAGCGGTATATATTGTTCCGTACAAAGTGGGAGCGGAAATATCGCAAAACCGTTGAATAGAATTGCGGTACCTAAGAGACGTAATTAGACATGATATACTTTTGTATAAAGCTATCCACTCAGATCAACAGTTGTCACCCACCACTCTGTAAGATCTTACAGTGAGGTTTTCCTCGGCTGAAAAATACCGTTTTCAGCCTCATATACTTACTGATAAGCCCCAGAAGTCTGGCTCAACTTGCCAGCATCCCAGTAAAGCGGCTATGCTGGAGAGCTATTTGTTTTAACCTATCATCCTATTCTTTATGCGAACGGACAAACCCTAGGCAGTCACAGATGAGAACAATCTGATATCCCCGTTCGTATTTCAGTCGTCGCGATCGATCATTGATAATTCTCGGCGCTTAACTGCAGCTCTCGTCGTGAACATTCACAAGCGCGAGCGCATATGGCTGGGAACCTCCCTTGATGCAACGACGACAGGGCGATTGAGTTACTGCGGCAGGGGTTTTTTTCACTCAGGCCTATCGTGGGAACAACATGGCATTTCTTATTACGAATCAAAGTAATCTTACCGCACTCGAGCCGGCGGCAGTGGAGAGTCAGGCACTCTTTTGTTTCATGTCTTTCATGTATGAGCACATTCTCGCGCAATGGTTACTTTTCGGCCTCCAAGTTCCTATCGAGGCTCTCCGGATCCAAAAAAAGCTGCTCATTTGTGGCATAGGCTACCATCACCAAAACCTTACAACTTTTTTTTATATTTGAGGGTTGAATTAATATTTTGTTATTTCCCTAAAGCCCTTCTATAGTTATATAACCTAATTATAAAAGATTGATTAAATATATAATATTAATAGATAATATAAAGGTTGTTGGAAACAAAGTAGTGAGTTTAGGTAGTGATTGTAAAGTGGTAGCCTATGCCATAAATAGGCAGGTATTTTCGAACCCGCAGAGCGAGGTTACATCGCATACAGTATTACTACGCAGCCACCCGCAACGCTATGCAGCGTCTAACCGCCGGACCCCATTCGCTTCTCGTGCGAAATCCTCTAGACTAGTCTACCCGAGGCGTTAGTGGTCAGCATGCAGCTCGTAGAGGTATGTATCACCCTTCGCTCTATTTTTCAAGAGGTCGACGAGGCAAATGGATTCTATTGAGCAAGATCGACCAGTTCCTTTGGTATATCTCAATTGGAGCCGGGGATCATTCTCCGAATCCGTCTTCAAAGTACTGACTAGGTGGCGATTGTTATTCGCGATGTTAGCATAGGTAATCCCTGCTTTTAGTATTAACAGGTTTCATCAGCCTCGAGAGCAAAGGATCTGAAGCTTCCTCTCCTACAGTAAGTGCTGTATCTCAACCTGAGAGAGATCGAAATTTTCAACCCGCGACGCTCCAGCACTTCGATTCACATCCTGCATGCGTTCTATATACAAGTTGTAAAGATGCATAGTTCATACGCTTCTCTGATTCTAGACTCCAAACTTGTACCCTTGATCTGAAATGAAGAAAATTTCACAACTCTAGCAAGCTGAAGAGTATTTTCTGTCCCATATATCCCCAAATAGTCCTATCCAAACATTCATCTCCATATCCCCATGGTCGCCATGATCGCCATAATCGTATACCCTGTCCTAAAATAATTTACAACAGCGATGCCAATCCCAAAGTTACCTCCATTCCTATCACATTCAAAACCCACCACCCCCACGCCAACTAACATTGGTAACCCTACCCTCCGCCTTATAGCATCTCTGCACTTCATCCATATATTGTCGGTAGACCCTTCTTGTGAGCACCTTTACTGCGTCCAACCTTCACATACACAAACCCCGCGATTACTACCAACGCCACGGAGGCTACCATGCCGATGATAATTACTCCGAGTGTTTCCATGTCCTTGGTTTGTTCTTTTATATGGATGTAGGGAATTATATGGTAGGCTTCGAGAAGCGTTGTGTTTTTCTTGTTGAACAGTTTGTGAGTCTGTTGGTTGTTCTTCTGACTGACTTGATGTGCGCTGCTGTGTAAAGGGGAGGTCTGTTAGTTATTTTGAGGTTCAGCTGTACGTGGGAATAGAGTATGGGTTTCTCAGTTAAGGGATGGGATTTTATGCTTTTCATTCTTTCCCTGAATCACAAATATCGAAGGTCAATGGCACATTCGAAATCTCTTTATTCACATACTCCAAACTTTCTAAATATATCTTTCCCAAGTCTGATCCATTGCAGTGTTTCTTTGTTAAATCTCTCTTCACGAAGATAGTCTCATTAGCTCTGCGTCACCCACGAAAAATGACAGCCTATTCACAGGAGCTGAAGCTACGGGTGATTGGATATGATTCCCTCGTGTAGATGACTGACTACGATTTCTTCGTGGAGGTCACTGACTATGAATTCTTTGTGCAGGTCATTGTAGCAGTCATTTCAACTTTTTTCACTTCTACATTCACATTCTCAAAAAATTGCACAATTTCAACGAGTTCAACAAGTTTTGCATTTATATATATTCCCAATCGAATTCCTCCGCCTATCTATCCCTCTACTCCTGAGTCCTAAGACCATCAAGATCATGTATATACATGTGCCCCTTTTAGACCCCTCATATACACAACTCTCCCCCCTTTCCCGCCGGCCCTACCAAGCTAGAGTCAGTGCCCTCAGATAAACTGAAAGCACATCCACAACGAGCAGCTATTCCCTAAGGCCACTTCATACGGGCACCATTTAAGACCCCTCATTTGGTACTACAGCCGGCTGCGGAAACTACTGCTTTAATATATGTCTCCTGACTAATAAGCAACGACATTGAGAGACAAGCTTGGGAAATAGGATAGATAGAAATTGCGATGAGTACTACGTTCAGACATGAAATCTGTGGGTAGTGAGCTGCAGTCAAGTTGACAGGAAGAGCATGGATAGCTACTGCGAATGAAAAGGGTGCTGGGAGAAAGCTCTCGTTTTCAACTAGCAAGGGGTGGAATATATCATCGTGTTGTATGCCCTCGTAATTTCTTGACATCGGTGCCGCGGCCACCCAGGAAAGTGCAAAAGCTATTAAGATGCTATTAAGAGGGACATTCCTCATCATATCTATGGTATCTTCATCATTTCACGCCCGTATCCACCACGTTCGTGGCACACTACACACACATCTACCTACCACTTACCAAGGTAACTGCAACGGCGTCGGCAAACCCTTCCCCAACGTCACCTCCGCCGTCCCAATATCCCTCGGCCCCCTAGGCGCCCAATACTCACCCGATTTCTCCATCCCCAACCCCTCTACCCACTGCACCAAACTCCCCGCCGCCTCATCCGGCGTCACCGCCCCGCCATCATCCCAAAACTGATCGAAGCCAACACCTTTCGTCATTTCCGTACGCATAAACCCCGGATGTACAATCGAAACTACAATACCATGTTCTTTCAAATCGAGCGAGAGCAGCTTCCCGACCATGTTCAGCGCGGATTTAGATGCGTGGTGCCCGTAGTTGCCGCCGCCTTCTTTGGCGTGGCGGAGGGTGATGGAGCCAGATTCGGAGGAGACGAGGATGATTTTGGAGCCCGAAGAAAGGTGTTTGGCGCGGAAGAGGGAGTGCGTTATGAATGGGAGTGAGATGGCGGATGTTGCTGAGAGGGGGGTTGTTATCAGTATGTTGTTGGCGGAAAGATCGGAGACGGAGTGAATACTCACTGTACATCTTCACCTCCTCCTCCCATTTCGGACCATTAGTGAAATCTTCCGTCGCGAAATACCCAGCTGTGATGATCTATCCGACACTCAGCTTCCTCATCAGTATCAATCGTGTAATCGGAGTACAAACCACAACATCAAACACCAACCTCCCTCCCTCCGTCATGCCACCCCCGGCACCCAGCATTCCCAATTGGTTGACTAATTTCCTACTGACTCCTTCTTCTGAGACGTCAATTCCAGGCACCCAGATAACCTTGTCGTGGACATCTATCGGACCCTTTTCAGATCGCGTAGTTCCATATACGGTGGATGAAGCTTGCGATGCGTATTTCTTAGCTAGGGAAGCGCCTAAGCCACGCGTGGCGCCTATGATGAGGACGTTGGTCATGGCTATGTTCTTTCACGATAAAATGGATATTCGTGTAGAAGTTTGGAGACCGTCGGTCAAGAGATATATTGATTGCTTTTTCTACTATAGGATGAGCGGCAGGGCTGAAGTGGGATGTTTAGGTGGATGGAGCTTGGAGATAAGAAAGGATTCAGGCTATGACGTTGATTTACCCCACCTTTCAGGGCTGGAACGACCCTGGAGCATGGGCTTCCGACCACTAAACGACCCTGTATTTTTGGCGGGTAGTAATCACGTTTTATGGCATGTTTATGTCGACATCACATTCAGCGTCGTACAGTATCAGAGCAGACCTTGGATTCTACCCTTTAAAGGGAGATGAAATCTTTAATAGAGAACACCGCTGTTACGAATAAGCTCTGCGAGTTTCATTTTACTTCCCCGTCTAGTGATGCAGGACCTCATCGCGAGCAACCATAACAAACACGCATTTTGAATCCAAAACTGCTATTTATATAGAGATTGATTCTCCTTCGATCTTCGATAAATTGAGAGATCTATCGAGGTCAACTTCGAATATATATTCTCTCTCCAAGGGTCCTACTAAGACTAAGCAGTCGTGAGCCTGAGGTCCCTTCGTCTGGCACATTTTCACCTCTGTAATACCTCTGTAACAACCAAAGTTAAACTATAGTCCTAATGCTTATTGCTTTTGTTCTTGAATATTTCAAATAAGATGGGTCCAAAAGTTATTCATTATTATCTCGCACATCTAGTGATGACCTAGACTCAAAATTCCGAACCCGGTACATCGGATTCATCACTCGTCATGGTTATATGCCACCCGCTCAACAAAAGCTGTCGCCTTCTGAACTGCGACTTCGGCCTCATCCACGAATCCCAGAATTATTCCCGCCCCAAAAATATCATGCGGAGCATTCTCACTTTCCAGAAACCCAACCTCAGTTCCACAAGCTCTCATTGCTTTCGCAAATCCGACATGCTCGTCATGCAACACCTCAGCAGTTCCAGAGTGAACAAACAACGGCACCGGACTCCTAAACTCGTTCCCAAACGGAGAAATGTAAGGGTGCCCTCTATCCAATCCCGGAGGCGTGAAGCGACTTGCGCCCCATTCCAATATCGATCCTTCCATGTAATCTGATCGGGCATTTGGATGCTCATCCAGCGTAAGTTGGTTCGGCACTAGATTCACCCACGGACTCCAGGGTAGGCCCGTTCGTGGTAACAGCAGTGTTCCCTTTCCATCGCCGCTGCTCAGATATCGTATCATTGCTAGGACAAGGTTTGCACCTGCCGATTCACCAGATAGAACGACGTTCTCGGCGGGAACCCCAAGTTCGTTGATGACATAAGAATATGCTGTCAAGCCGTCTTGCAGAGCAGCGGGGAAATAAGATAAATCTTCAATGGCAAGCCGGTATTGGACTTGCAGGACTGGTCCTTGCAGATGTTTTGCAAGGATTAGAGGACCCCATCCGCTTTCCATCGGACGACAACCCCCAAGCACATAAGCACCGCCATGGAAATGAATAGCAATTCGCTGTGATGCCTTTTTCGCGGGATCGAGTGGCGCGGGGTACTAAAATGCGCCAATGGTTATTGGTCGGACGATTGGATCATCAACGATGCCACGATAAATTGTAGGGTCTGTTGATGAGGGTTGGATGACGATGAAGCGGTCTTTTAGACTGCCGGGTTTCAAGGACTTGGAAGTATGATAGCGCACAGCTGAGGTGTACTTCCACCAGGTGAGGAAAACCTCTAGGCCGATTGCCTGGCGGTAGGTCCATTTGGGATGCTGACGAAGAGGGCTGGAAATGTAGTAGAGGAAGATGAATATGAGGCGGAAAGAAAGTGTGACGAGCACAAAAGAGGAATAAACAGTCTTGTAAGTCTGGCGGAACCAAAGTGACTCTTTCGATGATGCAGATCCCATGATATGATGATAATGGCCGTTTGAGTTCACAAAGAATGATTGTCTTCATACGTGAAGTCGTTTGTTTGCTAAGTTGGCCAGATGATTCAAAAAACCTGAGCTTCCTGCAGAAGAGCGCTAATCGGTGATTGTGGGTGATAAGGAACAGTCTCGAAAGTATAACATCAGACCAACACTCGATGAATCATAACTGCAATGCAGTTGCGAGGCGTGGTTCAGTTGTGAGGCGTCGTCCGCACATCGAGAAAAAAGGTATCAGAATCGGACGATAAAGGCAGGAGCACCACAACCACCTACTTGTTATATGCATTTAACACAATATTTGATATATGTAGCAGTGCGTCAAAGATGTCTGGCTCCTTATCATCAAATCCTGTCCATGTAATATGCGTCTACGCCCCCTGCGTGTAGTAGCCGCGGGGGGGGGGCTCGAACGCTGTAGGCCTAGAACCGGCCTTAGGTCTTATATTAGTACTGCAGATCTTGGAATTTGTTAGTTGACAAGCGATAGAACTGTTCGATGAGATAGCTATTGTTACAAGTGTATTCAGTCAGCTCTATACTGCCTTTCCCATTTAGTCGCAAAACAATCCTTTCTACTGATGAAAGACCTCACTGGCATCAAAAAGTACGAACATATTGAAGCCAAAAGTGCTATGATTTATATACCTGTAAGTATCTAAGGAATGTCCAGTCTCTTTTTCCCACATATAATCTCATCCCATATGTCCATCCATCCATCCACCCACCCATTACCAATATTACATTACATCCCATCCAAACAGCATAAACATAAACCCCTTAAAAACACCTCCCAATCAAAAATACTTTTTCCCAACTCCCATCCCAAAACCAATCCAACCCAACCCAACCCCAAAATCAAACAAACCCAATCACCTAAAAAGCAATCACCATCCCCGCAAGCACAACCACCAAACCCCCCACCCCCGCCCCAATACTCTGAGCCGCGTTCCCGCTCACCTGCGACGGCGCCCCCGTCCCAGTAGCCGTCTCCACCCCCGCCGTAATCGACGACTTCGGCGTCCCCGTCGTGACCGTCGAATTCCCTCCTCTCGACCCCCCTCCTCCACCACCAGAAGCCGAAGCCGTACCCGCAGTAGATTTCACCCCTCCGGTACCAGCAGCAGCAGTAGTGCTCGAATGCGTCGTCGTCGAATTAGAAGAAGCAGAAGAAGTAGACTTCACGGAGCTCGATCCCGCGGTCGAAACCGGCGCCGCGGTAGTACCGCTACTGCTATGACTAGTACTTTGCGACGCAGTAGCAGTAACACGCGCACACAGGCCTGTGCCGACTGAAACCGCCACCTGGAGATCGGACTGCGGACAGGCGGTTAAGAGACAGGGGATTGCGGTGGTTTGGATGGCGGCTTGGGACGCGGCGGAGCATTGGCAGACGGAGTCTTCGATGTTGCAGTGGGTGCCGGCGGTGATGGCGGAGCTGAGGCAGGAGCTCTGAAGGAGGTCAGTTTTAAAGGTTTGATTTAGAATGAGAGGGGGAAACTTACGGCGCAGCTGGGAAGATTGGGGAAGTCGATTGCGCTGACAAGAGCAGCGGAGGCGAGGAGACTAACGAGTGGATACTTCATATTGAGTTTAATGGGGTTCTGCTTGCAGGATGGGATATATAGGAATTGAAGTTTTTGATTATGTTGTACTGTGCTGAGCGAGTGGAGTGGGGGGAGAAGGTTGGAATTAAAACAAAAAGACCGTTCACAGATACGAGTGATGAAAACGGCGAGAGAAGAAACGTCAAAGAGGAGTAGCTGCTTGGAGCTATGTAGGGAGCTATGGACAAAGAACTAGAGGTCGAGTACGTGTATCTTGTCTTTCAGGAACCGGATTTTGCAGACACGTCATGTCATGTTATCTCGATACGTCTTTTTCAAGCAGGGAGCTGTTTTATTTTGAAAGTAGTTTGCTAGCTATTTCTAGCTATCTGGGTTTGGAATGTGGACTTAAATAAAGCTTTGGATGGAGATGGAGTCGCCGGAAAAGGACGTTGAGCTGGATGTTCTTTATGCTGCTGCTTGGACGATTGTGGTAGATATCGAACAACGACAAACCATAGCTCGGTGTCGTGATTTGATGCGTTATTTTTCACATTTGATTTTTTCTTTCAATAAATAACTCTATTCAATACTATATAATTCTATCAATTATTAGCGTTTGATAATTCTGATCACTTCTATATAACTTAGAAGATAAGTATTTGCAATATAGAAATTTTTTAAACGGGGACCATTTCCCGACACTTGCACTCCTGCTTGGTTCGAAACTTGGACGGTGGCTGCCTAGCCAGCACATGTGACTGTGAATATTGAACCAGCTTTTACAGTGCCTGCCTACTACTCTGCACTGAAACACATAAACAAGTACTACGAATTATTCTCAACGAGCCGCACGATGGATGATGTTACATGCAAGTATGATCCTGAGTGTATATTGGATGACATCATAGCGAATTGCGAGCAGGATGTTCTTATATTTCAACCGCCACGAGACATTTCATCAGGAGAAGAGCTGAATCTGCACAGTCAAAATAGGCTTCTCGAGTATCAGTACCGTGAACTCCAACATGCTCGAAATATTCGGCTATTGGAGCATTCAGGTAGACTTGACAGCAACGACGTAAGGTTTCATCTCAGTGAACACTCCCTCCAGAGGGTAGACGGGGAATTCATTGCCATATCATACTGTTGGGGCCGCGAGACACCAACAAAGCCCTTGCCAATTTCGTCCAGTGCCTATCTCAAGGTTACTAAAACAGTCGATTCTCTCCTAAAACATGTGGCTGGAGTTGCAAGCGGCCTCCCAGTCTGGGTAGATGCCATTTGCATTAATCAGGACGATATTAAAGAGAAAAACAATCAAGTTAGCATGATGAGAGATATCTACGCAGCAGCGAAATGTGTGCTCGTTTGGCTAGGAAACGAGGATCTCACTCGAACTGATGAGTTGGTTCTATTTCAATATCTAGCGACCGCGGGAGGTGAAGAAGGGAAGAAGTTAATGGGACAAGTCTTGCAGTCTCCCTGGTTCGAACGCTCCTGGGTTATTCAGGAAGTATGCTTTGCACGCAAGGCATTTTTTCTCTGCGGATCAGTAGGCATATCCCTACCCTACCTTGAAAAAGTTCTGGACACGGCGCAGAAGAATTATAGTAGCCTTCCGGACTCATATTCGATTCCATCCGATTGGGGTCCAATGTTTCTGCCAGTTTTCAAACAATTCCGCAGATTACGGGGCCTTAGGGACCGGATCCAGGAGAATAATGGCCAACCTCATTTACCGCTTACAGATATTCTGCTGGACTTTAAGTCATCCAAAGCGACCGATCCACGGGATAAGGTTTTCGCCTTTCTCGGCCTCGCAGATCACCATAACCTCAAGCCAGACTATGAGGATTCTATCGGCAACGTATTTGTTAAAGCGATGGTTTCGTGCTGCCCTTCTCTTTACGATTATCGCATCCTGGGTTACGCCGGACTTGCGAATCCAAGAATTAATGAGCAAACAATGTTTGGCCCTGTCCCTACCTGGGTTCCAGACTTCTCACGTACCTTCCTCGTCGCACCTTTTACTATGGGGACGGACTTCAAGGCTACCTTGCCAAAAGATCTCGAGGAAGCAGCTTTAGAGTCTTGGTCGGGAAAGCCGCAGTTGGTTTGGCGAAAACCTCAAGCCTTAGACCTTTTCATCAAGACTGCTTTCATCGATACCATTGACGAGATGTCCGTGTCTGGCCTTTGTACTGTTGATTCTCCTTTTTCCAATAAACAAGATTATCTAAAGCGCCAGAAGGAAATAGCAAGAGAAGGGATCGAGATGCTGAAACGGCGAAAACTTTACCCAGACTCTGAGGGGCCATCTGTGATATGCCTTGAAACACTGTCTACCGGAGGTTTTCACAATGACAATGGCATTTCTAAGCTAAAAACTGCTGCATTTGAGGCATTCCTGGAATTGAGAGGCGCTCCAATATTCCTTCCGCATTCTCAAGCAAGTGGGGAAATCAGAAAGATGTTTGCACGGATCTATGAATCTGGAATTGGCCTTTCGAGGAGACTGTTCACAACGAAAGGTGGCTATCTTGGTGTGGCAAACAATGACATTAGAAAAGGCGATAGAGTATGCCTCATCGATGGGGCACCTGTACCTTTCATATTGCGAGGTCCAGTTGCTATCCATGACAAACCTACCATCTACAACCTCGTTTGTGATGCATACGTACATGGAGTTATGTATGGAGAAGCATCCAACACATGCGGCAGATTTGAGACCATCTTATTAGAGTGAGCCTTTCACTGAGAATTCTATGCCATTTGGGAAATATCTACAATTATAGCAGAAGTAGGCTTTGAATCAAAACTCGCAAACGCGTTTTGACTAGGCAGTACATACTTTTTTTCGCATAGACTTTAGTCGACAGCTTCTCGAAACAAGATCACGGGGAAAGGTGAAGTTTGTAGAGCACTTTCTATCGCCGTAGAAGATACGGGAAAAACATCGGTTCACCCTCAACCCAACTTCTTCCCCACAGCCACAATCGCCTCCCCCCTTAACCTCTTCGACTCTCCCTTACACCTCTCCCCAATCAAACCCAAAAGAAAATCCACAAAAGCATCCAATTCCGCCTCCGAATAATCTCCCACAAAGAACATCGCGCCGGGATTCTTTCCCCGAATAAAAGTATCAACGAAAGGTTTCGGATCCGACACATCGATCGAAATCTCCATGCTCTCCACAAACTCCGCGCTGAATCCGACTATTTCGAATTCTGATTTGATGCCATCGAGGGTACCGTAGCCCTTGGGGAATTGGTAGGTGGGAGCTGAGTCGCGGCGGACGTGATGGGCGGCTTCGGCCATCTGGGGAGTTGTTAGTAGATAATCTGAAGGGGGGGAGGAGAATAAATAGCATAGCAGCGCACTCAAGTCGATGT
Source organism: Rutstroemia sp. NJR-2017a BVV2 (assembly GCA_002946415.1). Taxonomy (NCBI): domain Eukaryota; kingdom Fungi; phylum Ascomycota; class Leotiomycetes; order Helotiales; family Rutstroemiaceae; genus Rutstroemia; species Rutstroemia sp. NJR-2017a BVV2. The sequence goes on along the minus strand of NJPS01000037.1, from coordinate 273,218 downwards.
ATCATATCCAAACTGCATACACCTATCAAGCAGAGCACAAAAAAGAAAGCAAAATCCTACCATATCCATCCACTCCGCGCTCTTCCCCAGCGTCATCCCGACAACCCCCTCGGGCCGCAGAACTCGATACGCAGCCTCCAAAGCCCGTCTCCCATCTTCCACCAGGTTGTAAACCATAGTACCGGTGATATGGCTAATTGAAGCGTCATCAATACCGTCGAGAACTTGCGCATCGCCTACTTTCCCCTCGACGCGGCTCCAGATGGGATTTTGGACTTGTTTTTCCTTCTGCATTTTCTGCACTTGCTCGATCATGCCGGCGCTGAAGTCTAGTGCTATTCTGGGGATGGGGTTAGCGATTTGCTTTTGAGCTTTTGGGGTATCTGGAGAGAGCTTGGAAGTTGGTGGTTGATGGGAGTGGAGAGTGACAGTGACTTCTGATATCACTTCGCCTTGCAACAGCATCTCAACCGATGTCAAAACCCGCAATAATCTCCCCACAACAAGGCACAAACAGAAGTAAAGGAAGACCATCTCCTTACAGCCGTGCATCCAGCGGAACCTGCTCCCCATACTTCTCAATCAACCTTGACAACGTAACACCCGGCCCGCACCCGACATCCAGAATCGCCGTCGCCGTCGAAAAAGGCTTGACGCGATCCATCTGCGCGAAGAGCGTCTCGACAGGCGCATTGCTGAGTTGTTGATGCCCTTGAGCGTAGCTGCTGGCGCTGATGCTCCATTGGTCTTTATTGTGGACTGCGTTTTGCATTTTGAGGATCTGAGTTAGAGATGTAAGGCGATGTGATAGTGTAACTGGTGTCAGTAGGAGATTATTTTGGAGATGGAATTGGAGGTATTTGTAGCTGGAGGTGTGGAGATAAATCTCGGATGCTTTTCGGATACATCTTCGCAGTACGAATATCTGAACGAGTTTTGTTCTGTAAACATTTGAAGCCGTGATGTTGCGCACGTAGATATATGTCTCAATTGGGTATACACTCCGAAAAGTATCCGGAAAGTATCCGAACGTGCAGCACTTGCTACTACCGACAATGGAACCTCTTGGCGCACACCTCATAAGAGATATATTCTTGCAGTGAGTCTCACTTTAAGTTGCCATGAGATTCACGAATTCGTTTTTTTTTAAACCCATGGGGTTATGGAAATCTTACTTGCTCTAATGTACTCAACATCCTGACCGATGCAGCCAATCACGTAAAGAATGATGACCAATTGGAGGAGGCCAAGACCTTCTTCCTAGCCACCATGTATGTATTTCACATCTATATATCCGCCATGAATATATATCCGGCATGTATATATATATCCGGATTATGGGAGGCTTACGAAAAAAAACTTAGAATCAACATCATTTCTCATCTCTAGTTCCATTTTTCTCACCCGCTAACATAATGCTCTCGTTAGTAGCATCCTGGAAGAAAGATGTAGCGCTCAACTCCTACATATTCTGTCTTTTCCTCATTGGACTCCCCTTCACCATCTTCGGCAACTATGTCATCTATCAACTGCAAGTAGTTGGCTTTCTCATCGGCGCCGATGTTGACGGTCAGCCATGCGTTGAGTACTGTTTAGTGCCGTTCGGCACTCGCAAACTCGATCTCAACTCAGTGTTGTTGTACTTGAATGCGATGGGTTTTGGACTTGGAGGGTTTTTATCTTTGATTATATCTGCGTATGCGGATTACTGGAGTGCGTTTTTGTATCATGGTTTCCATATAGGAAACGCGCGCTGATAAAAATTGGAATGCAGAAAACAAAAGTCATCTTGTAACTTTCTTCATCATTTGCTATGGGGCTGTCGCAGTCCCCGCTTACTGGCTGAAGAGTGTTTCGCTCGCTGATTTCAGAGCTCTGATGGCTCTGTATGTTGTGTATGCAGTCATAACATACATTATTTCAGCTTTACTGAGTATATATATCCCTCACTGCATGAGGTCTATGGAGGAGAACACCTTCGCTGGTTCTACCGGCGAGAGCGAGCTGCACCACAAGGAATCTATACCGACTACCGAATCAAAACCACTGGCAAATGAGACGAATACGCTCACTGATGAACCAAGGACGTTGGAACCGCCCAAGAATCGCAAATACGGCTTCAAGATGTCAATTCTAGGTGGCGTCGGCACGACCATTGGTGGCATTCTAGCCCTCCTCCTCGTCATCATCCTTTCCCAAACCCTATCCCCAGCCGATGGTCAGACAGCAGGTCTGCTAATTACCACAGTAGTCGGCTTCACCACAATTGCCGGATCCGCAGTCGCCCACTTCGGACTACCAGTTGTTCCGGCGAAGGAGCGCGGGAATTGGAAATCATGGTGGCTGGAATTGGTTACGCCATTCGAGGACTTGCTATCGAGAAAAAGCATGCTGGCTCTACTGCTATCGTATACAATCTACACCGACACCTCATTCGCCTTGAATTCTGTGACGAGCCAATTGTACTTCGCTGAAGTGAAGCCGAACGCGCTGGAGTTTTCGTTGTATACGATAGCTTCAAATCTTTTCCAGCTTGGATGCACGATGGGTTTCTTCCTATTGCAGATTTGGTGGCCCCCTTTCAACCTCGAGCGCTGGCTCATAGTAGGCTATGGTTTGATACTAATTATACCGATCTGGGGATCAATTGGTCTGGCAGGAAATATCGACTTTGGTTTTCGGGTATGAGGGCACCCCCGCAAGTCATGGATGCCTAGTTCAGCTAACATGATGCGCTTCCCAAGAATCGCTGGGAATTCTACGTCCAGAGCTTCTTGTTCAATCTTTCAGGTGCAATAGTGAACCCTACCTTCCGCGTCCTCTTCTCCGAAATGATACCAAAAGGATGTGAAATTGAGTGGTTCGGATTGCAGGTGATTCTGTCGTGTGCAACAGTAGGTTTGTTGGCAATCTGGGGGGGTTGAATCGCTAACAAACATTATCCAGGCTTGGGTTAGTTATGTGACAAATGCACCGCTGCAGAACACAACGCACCAGCTGCGCTTCCCACTCGTGTTGTGTTTGATCTTTTTGGTTATACCGGTCGTGATTGAGATCCTCCGAACGACGTTGAAAGGGTTTAAAAAGGATGTGCTGCGCTGGCAGGACAAGAGTGATGACGGAGCTCTTGCGACCCAATCCACTGGCTCAGGTCAGTGAGATCATTTCGGACAACATTGTGAAAAGGATGGTGTAGTTCTAGCTGGCTAGGAAGATATCACTGATACGTTTCTTAGCTGGACTACAGCTCGGATCAAATCTATCTTCTGCAGCTCATCCTTGAACTCTCAAGATCACATTCTTCGTAAGCTGGAAGTCGCTGCAATGATCTCTCAAGTAATAAGTAACGTGATATTTGAAACTGTTTGATGGAGGAGGTTGACCCCGCGATTGTTCATGTTGCAGTGCGTTAAATGATTGGGGAAAAGTATTCAAATGGGGCTGAGGGCGTGGTTGTGGCGCTCGCCTAGAATCGATAAGCCCGATAAGCTTTATTATCTCATCACTCACAATATTTTTCAAGATCAACCTTTTAACAAAATGCTGCGCGACGAAGAATTTTCCATGTCATCCACTTTGTCCATAAATCCTCCTGAGCCAGTATACGAAAACGATGACCTAGACGATGTATTTGGATCTGCGCCAGGATCTCCCTCGTTCGGCGGCGAACAAGAGACAGTGTCCGATATACCGAGATTGAAGGAGAAACATGAAACAGATGGTTACCGAGATGGAGTCACACAGGGCAAGGCACAGAGTGTGCAGAAGGGATTCGATGAGGGCTATGGGCTGGGCGCAGTGCTTGGTTTGGAAATTGGTCGGATGATAGGAATACTCGAAGGTCTCTTTGGAGCAGTCACCGCGGCCGCGAGCAAAAATGCAGACATGTGGTCGGAAGAAGTGCGGAGGATGGAAGACCTGCTGCGGAGAGCTAAGGAAGAATTAAAAACAGAAAAAGTGTTTGGACGAGAATGGTGGGACGAAGATGGAATCTGGAAATTCGAGGTTCCTGGTGAGGATGTGGTTTTCCCAGACGTTGCAGCAGCTCATCCTCTCGTCAAACAATGGGGTGAAATCATTCGGAGGGAGATTGAGAAATGGACTCTTGACATGAAGTTGATGGAGGGTAACGATAATGCTGATCCTGATGATGGGCCAGTTCGTCCCGCGGCACCAAAGGCAGATCTAAATTGGTGAGGGAGCGTGGAAGCTTCTTCGCATCAAATGATCCAGACACAATACCACTTTTGACGGCATATACGAGGTAACACCAGGCCAATCCCCGCTTCGTGCCAATCCCCACTATCATCACGAGAACCACGTCTCAAGCAGAAGTCGCACAAATTCCTCCATCCCCAGAAACAATTAGGAGAGCGATCGCGGGGAATGTCTAATGCAGGGCACTCGCGTGCTCGGCGCAGTACCGCATGATATATTCCCGCAATCGATACGCTGTGCTGTCGTGGCAAGTGAGGGGAGGACAAGAGTTTTAATGCCACTTGCGCATCTGCTGGCGGAAACAAACGTTTTGGTGTACGTTGTGCTGAGAGATACGAAGGTACAAACAGTCAAATCATCTTAATTCTGACTATGCGTTGTGCGCAACCCCTTCGATTCGTTCTGTTTATGGAGCATATCCGGTAACACGGGCGCATCCATTTTCCGAGCTACGACTAAAATGCAACCGTGAGACAGCAAGAAGAGCCAGTTTCGGCCACGCTTACTTCCGTACTCCAGTTGCAGACCCTTTCATCTCCACGCAGCCAGCCAGCGAGTTATTTTGAGTTAAGGTTAAATAAAGACGGAAGCACACATGATTCAGGTTTCAGCGCCCGATTTTTTGTGCTAGCCACGAGGTCTCGATGAATTCATGCTTCGAGTGTCTTCCGCGACGGAAACTTACTGAATGAACAAAGCATGAGAAACGAATCTCCCACTCCACCAACTTTAACCTTCATGTATGTCATGCTTGTTTCCCTACATACAGATTACCGTGCGTATCTATCCTTTGCTTCGCAGGCACCAGTGACCAGTGACCAGTGACCAGTGCAGTAAACGGCCGCACCTTACAGTAGATGCCGACCCCTTAATTCCCTCCCAAGCTGTCAGAAGCAACAAGAGAAAAGCTTCTTCGTGTAGTATGTGCATGTGCATAGCCACCTCCCAACGCACAGGCTACGGCAAGAAGCCGACCGACCGACCGCTGTATCCACCTACTCCTCCTCATTCTCACTCTCACCCTCACCCCTACCAACCAACACCCAGATGTACCGAAAAACATCAGGGCAGGACCGCGGGAGGATTGATTGGATCAATTGAGTATAGCTGGTGGCCAATGAGAGACACAATCTCGCAGATCTACAAAATGATCTACGATCCAACGCCTTCGGACTGTAAGCTTCACCAATCGGGGCTCGCTTGGCCGCAGGAAGCGTACTGGTAATTTTACAACACGAACGGACAGGATAACCTGACCTTTCCATCACATTTGTTTGCGTCTGCGTCTGCGTTTGCTTTTGCTTCTTGCTTCTTTAGGTGGTTGGGTTGGCGGCGAGAGTTGGTTGGTCGAGTCAGCAATCGGCTGTTCCGGCAATGGGGATGGATGGGGCTGGATGGGGGGTGGTGCTCGAGCCCTCCCGCAGTAATACCAGTATGTCGCAAACGACTCGGACTAAAGAAAGAAATGGAGTCGGGGATGCTGTAGGGTAGCTTTAATAAGAACTGCCTTCTTTGCTAGAACGAGAGCGAGCATGAGATGGATTGGTTGGATGGATGGAGCACATTGTTCCAGTGCGGACCGCTTAAAGACTGGCTGGTGCTTGGTACGGTTACTGGCACTGCCAGTTGCGCCACTTCTCCATGGCTGATGCTGGTCGACTGGTCCATTTGTTTGTAAACCTGCAACCTCACTAGACCCCAACGACCCTCAATGCTGCACTCCTATTCCCTGAGCAGTCTAGGGAGCACGCTTGTCGCACTCTTGAACGCCGCTGCCTGTGCGTGTTCCTCCACATTTGCTGTATCCTGCTCGCTTGGCACCGTCCTGTGCTGTACGTACGGCGCTTGTTGTATTTCGTAGCTGACCTGACCTCACTTCTCACCACCTCCCTGTCCGCCTGCCTCTTTTCTTTTCTACTCGCTCGCTCGCACGCACCTCGCGCTTCCGAGTCCCGGTTTCCCTTCATCTCCGCTTGTCTCTTCCTCGTCTGTGACTTCCGCCTCCATCGTCTGTCTTCTAAGTTCTCACTCGTACATGATTCGATTATTTCTTATTACCTACTAGTTATTCCTTCTGGGAAAGTCACTAACGCAGGAAATCCCTGAATAAGGAAAGAGGTAGGTGAGCGCTGCATTTTAAGGCTCATACTTTATTTTCATCTCATCTTTTTCTCGCTCTCTCTTCCTAATAATACATCACCACTCCCGCATACCCTTCTCTCTTCTCTCTCTCTCTCCCCCTCACCCTAACTTCCTATACATACAACCTCACATTCTTTTTCCTGATTAATACCACGCCTCTTCTTATACTCTCTCTTCCCTCTCTCAGCAAGATCTTCATCCTATTGCAGATCTTGCACTTCCACTCGTTTCCACCTACGCAAATATTTAGTATTTGTTTAATTCTTCCTCTACTCTCCTAAAGTCCAAGCACGCACGCACGTAAACCGGGCAACAACCACAAATTCGCGCCAACAGTTAGTTGACTCTCGTTACTACAATTATACGAGGTGAGTGAGCTGTCAGTTTGTCTTTTGTCTCATGCCGTACCGACCCGTCCGACTTTCTATGTTGTCTTGGCAATCGCCCGCCGCGCTGATTGGGTTCTTGGTTACTCGGTGGATGGGGTAAATGCTAGTTGTGTTTTTACCGATGCCCCAAAACGTACGAGCAGTTGCGTAGCCTCATCTGCGTTGCCATGCGACGAGGCTACCGCTAATTGCTATTGAGTGAATGAGTCTATTATTATGATAGTTTTTCTATTTCTGTTTATGATTTGGATATCTCATATTCACTTTACAATATTCATCTTCACCGTCGCGTTGGAAATAGTCAATGCTCCGCCACAAAGACTCCTATATAATCTCCATCTCGTTCATATCAAGTTCCTCCCTCCACCTCAATCTTCCTGTTTTGAATTTATTTCTTTGTATTGTGCAAGAAATTTATTGACTCTCTTACAGTACATTGAAGTGCCATGAAAGGTGCCTTTTTGTCCCTTGGCCTTGTGGCCTCTGCCTCCGCCAATATCATCTTCAAACATGTCCCGCTTCACTGCAGCGCCTCAGACAAACGCATGTACAATGGGTGTCTAGAAGGGCAGAAGTGTGATGATGGAAATTGCGCAGCGGCAGGGAGTGTATCTGCGCGTTCTTTCCCAGTCGTGGTCCCAGGCCTCAATGTGAGAGCCGCTGTTTACTCCACCGACGGAACCTGTGGTCCAGCCAATGGCAACACCATTTGCGATCCTAACAGCACTGTATACACCGGATCATGCTGCTCGGTAAGTCAATTTGGTTGAATGACACGCTAATATATGACTGACTTGTTTGACAGGAATATGGCTGGTGCGGTGGTGATGATGCGTGAGTGACTCCTGTCTACAATTTTGAAATGAGTCTTATTGATTGTGATTCAGCCATTGCGGTGCAGGATGTATCTCTGGGCCATGCACGACCTCGTCTGGCTCAACCGGTGGTACAGCTCCTCGTGCTGACGGCAGATGTGGTTCCGTAAGTTTTCGTGAATCAAGACTCAAGTGCTTTGAAACTGATATTCCTAGGCTTTTGGTGGTGCTACATGTGATGCTAAAGGTGCATTTGGTGGCTGCTGTTCATCCTACGGGTATGCAATTCAACTCCAATCATTGTTAAGGTTTTCTGGCTAATTGAATCTTATAGATTCTGCGGCTCCACTGCAGATCACTGCCTCGTCGCCAATGGTTGCCAAAATGGATGCACTGATGGTACAAGCACACTTACAACATTGCCTGCTGCATCATCCACAAATGTCCCTTCGACTTCATCATCATCATCTCAAGAACCAGTCATCGCACCTGCTACATCGACACTTCCAGCAGCCGTGGCAAGCAGTGCACCTGCAACAACGGATGGATCCTGCGGTGTTGGTAACGGCAACACAGTCTGTGGTAACTGGGTAAATGGAAACTGCTGTTCCATGTATGGTTTCTGGTAAGTTGCAACGCTCCCCGCAAGCACTGGCCTTTCTAACATAAATCAGTGGTAAAACTAGTGCTCACTGCGGTGCTGGATGCCAATCTGGAGACTGCTTAAGTGCCCCCGCTGTTACTGCCCCTGGTGCTAGCCCTGCTCCCGCCGCCCCACAACAGGGTGAGTTCAAAATCGTTGGTAAATCTGGAGTCCCAGCTATGCACGCTGCTCTTATGCCCAACGGTCGTGTCATGTTCCTTGACAAACTGGAGAACTACACCGACCTGACATTGCCCAATGGACACTACGCTATGTCTTCCGAGTATGACCCATCGACAAATGGCGAGGCTGTTCCCTTGGCTTACAAGACCAATGCCTTCTGCTCTGGTGGAACTTTCCTCAGGGACGGTCGTGTCATCTCTGTTGGTGGTAATGCTCCTTTGACTTGGTTGGACGACACGATTAGTGACGGATTCGACGCTATTCGATACCTTGACAGATCGTCGACTGATGCCAGCCTCAATGGACAATCATGGAGTGAGCCAGGTAACAAACTTGCTAGTGCTCGTTGGTATGCTTCTGCTCAAACCATGGGCGACGGAACCATCTTTGTTGCATCTGGAAGTTTGAACGGCCTCGACCCTACCGTGAACACGAACAACAACCCTACCTACGAGATTCTCAGTGCCGATGCAGTTTCTCAAGGCAAGAACATCCCACTCGACATTTTGGAGAAGAACCAGCCATACTATATGTATCCGTTTGTTCACTTGCTCAACAATGGCAATCTGTTCATTTTTACCTCTAAGGCATCCCAGCTGTTCGATGTTGGAACGAATACCATCGTTAAGGAATTGCCAGACCTCCCAGGTGATTACCGAACCTACCCCAACACCGGTGGAAGCGTCCTTCTTCCTTTGTCCAGCGCCAACCAATGGAATCCTGATATCGTTATCTGCGGAGGTGGTGCATACCAGGATATCACCAGTCCAACTGACCCAAGTTGTGGAAGAATCCAGCCATTGAGCACAAACCCAACCTGGGAGATGGACTCTATGCCTGAAGGACGTGGGATGGTTGAAGGAACCCTACTTGCTGACGGAACTGTTGTTTGGCTCAACGGTGCTGATACCGGTGCTCAAGGTTTCGGTCTTGCAAAGAACCCTACCTTGGAAGCTCTCCTTTACGACCCAACCAAGGCTAAGGGACAACGTTTCCAGACTCTCGCCGCTTCAACCATTCCTCGTCTTTACCACTCCGTGGCTCTTTTGCTTCTTGATGGTACATTGATGGTTGCTGGATCCAATCCTGTTGAGATGCCAAAGCTTCAACCTGATGCCGCCGACCCATACGTTACTGAATTCCGCGTTGAGAATTACGTCCCACCTTACCTCCAAGGCGACAATGCCAACAAGCGACCAACCAATGTCAAACTCTCCTCCCTGGATTTCAAGGCCGATGGCAGCACCATGACCATCTCATTCAACTGCCCCGCTGGAGCTAAAGCCGCATCTGTTTCCTTGTACCATGGTGGATTTGTTACTCACTCTGTACATATGGGTCACCGCATGTTGCATTTGGACGTCACTGGATTCAACGCTGGACAGACATCGCAAACTTTGACTGTTACTCGTCCACCGAACAACAACGTCGCTCCTCCGGGACCATATGTTGTTTATGTTTTGGTGGATGGTATTCCGGCTGTGGGCCAGTTTGTCACAGTTTAGAGGGAGGTTTCTGAATAGTTTCTTTTCTGGTTCAATTGCTCGAATGGGCATGGGATTGACTTTGATGTGATGTGATGTGGGTAGAGAAGGGGAATACAAAGAGGTTGTAACTTAATGAGGCCCTACCACCCTAAAACCTATGAAGCGAAAGCGAAAGCGAAAGCGATTAATTAGTCTAATAAAAATTGTGTTACTATTCATCGTTTTGATACTATTCAAGATTGTGAAAGTGTTTGCTCGTGGTGAAATGGTGATATTAGGGAGTTTGTAGATGCGGTGGCAGTGAGGTAGTTCGACAGTGAGGCTGTGATTCATCTCATGCTACTGTACGACTAAAATATAAGGCCAAGATACCTTCTAGGGAAAACGAACAATAAACTTCGCCCAATCACGACCGTTTCCTGCGTACCACATGAGGCGCATGACAGCGAACGCTAATTGGGTCATGCATTTACGAATAGCCTGTCAGATGCTGACAACGAATAGTGAGCGAGTAAGATGTATGTGAGGTGTGAGGTGTGACTCTGAGTGGTACCTGGGATGGGAAATTCTGTGTTGATTTTGGGGGTTTGTTGTGATGGGTTTTTGGGGATTGATGGTTAAGGTTATTTGGGAGGTATGGGTGATGGTATGAGTAAAATAATAGAATGATAAAGATGAGGATAATGGGTACTTGGGGATTGGAGATATAAGGTTACGGTAAATTAAAGTGAGGGAGAGGTTTTTGGGTGTGAGGTAGAGGGAGGGAAGGATGGGATCTCTCGGGGGGCCCCGCTCTTTTAGCTCATGGCGGATGGTGGGTGGTGAGTGGGGAGCTGAAAACACAGCACAAATGAATGAATGAGTCGCATGAATTCATAGCATGAGTTGATTCCAATTGCTTCAATTACAGTTGAGTGCGAACGATTGATTTTGGGATTTGGTGAATTTGTTATTTGAGTTTTGGGACTGGATTAAAGAGAGAGAAGATTCTGTTAGCTGAGGGGAAAGAGAAGGGAACAGAGAAGGGAAAAGAATAACGAGAGAGAGAGAGAGACAGCCGCAGCAGAGTGGCAGTGACTGACCAAGTGGATTCTGCAGACTACTAGTAAGTCAGTGGGCTCGGTGGTTTCAGTGACAGACTTGATTGAGGTGGTTATTGACGGCTTCTAGGTGAGAATAAATTCGACGATTCGACGACGTGTTTGGCAAGAAAACACAGAGACAGAAGACAAAGTTGAGAAGGCTGAGGCACTCTACCGTCGATAATCTACACTACGAATTTACTGCAATATGGCAACACTCGATCCACGCGATTCCCAACGAAGGGGCAGAAGCGTGAGTCCTGGACGAGAGCGTTCCCGTTCACGAGGTGCGTATGACGAGAGAGATACCTCGCGGGGTCGGTACCGAGACGCGAGTCCGAACCCATCAGTGGGATATTCGCGTGAGGATGACGAGAAGGAAACGGTTGAGCTGGAAAAGGACGAACATAACTACACGGAACATGATCGAGAGCTGGAGAGGAGGGAAATCGATCTGGTGTATGGAGAGGAGTATGCTGCTCGTACTCCGACGAAGGTAAATGTTTATGGGAGACCACAGACACCGCCTTCGGCTACGCTTTCGAGGTTCTCGGAGAGAAGTTCGACGTTCTATGATGAGCAACAGCGGGAACAGGAGTGGGCGAGGGAGAGGGAGGCTAGAGAACGGAGCTACAATGAGGAGAAGAAGCGTGAGAGAGCGTCGAGTTTCAATGTCTCTGCTGGGCTGGGCAAACATCATGCTAGCATTTCTGGGGGCTTGACAATCAAGCATGATTCGCATCTTTATTCTGCCGATCTGCCGAGTCCAGGTCCGCCAGGGGCAAGGTATGGCACACCAGCGAGTCCTGCTGCGGGTGGTGGGTATGTGAGTTCGGGGTACGGCAGAGGAGGAGAAAGTAGTCCTTCTGTTCCCAAATACGCGGAACCATCTCAATGGAAATACGCGAAAACGGACGAGAAAATCACATACAATACGACAACAACCAGAAGAGAAGATGTCTACATGGCCTCAGAGAGAAGAACCGCTAGTCCTCCGCGGCATCGGGACGCTTCCCCGGCTCGACATCACTCACGTCATGGAAGTACGTCACACACTCGAACAAGTAGCACGTATCTGAGTGCAGACAAAGTCATCACCGTTGGACCAGGCTCTCCTCGACGCGACGCTTCTCCCGCGAGACTTGGTGATCGTCTGAATACTCTCACCATCAACACGGGTGCTCATCACGGTTCGTCCCTCAGCGTCGCGAATGCTCCCGGCTCTCCACTTCTCGAAGCGTACAGAGGAACTTATCAATCCGCTTCCCCCATGCCTTCCCCTATCATCAACGTCCTGCATTCTCCAATGACGGAAACCTTTTCCCCTCTCTCCCCCTCGGACGATGAACGCCCCTTCCGCCGCACCGCCCGCTTCCACGACTCCGTCGACGAAGCCGCCATGCTCCGCGACGCCCTCAAAGGCGACCGCACCCCGGACGTGCACCCACTCCTGACCATCCTCCCCGGCCTCACCCACGACCAAATCCTCGATCTGCGCGTCGAGTATAAGAAGATCGTCAAAACGGGGCACGAGCGCAAAGGGGTCAATATCGCCAAACACATCAAGCTGCGGCTCAAAGACGAAGATCCCAGCCTCATGAAAGCATGCTATGCGACGGCGCTCGGCCGCTGGGAAAGCGAAGCCTATTGGGCGAATTTCTGGTACCAGGGAGAGAAGTCGCGGCGGGAGCTGCTGATTGAGAGTTTGATGGGACGGACTAATAAGGAGATTCGTGCGATCAAAGAGGGGTTTAGTGATAAGAAGTATAAGGATTCGTTGGAGAAGTGCATGCGTACAGAGTTGAAGGAGGATAAGTTTAAGAAGGCGGTACTGTTGGTGCTGGAGGAGAGACGTATGGAGGAGAGTAGACGCTTGGATGAGGATTTGATTAGAGATGATATTAGGAGTTTGGAGAAGGCGGTTAGTAGTGAGAGGGGGGGTGAGTCTAGGATGATTGAGATTGTGTGTTTGAGGAGTGATACCCATTTGAGGGAGGTGTTGAGGGGGTATGAGAGGAGTTTTGGGGGGAGAAACTTTACAAGGGAGATGTTGAGGAAGAGTGGGAATTTGGTGGTATGTACTTTTTGGTTTTCTTTTTTTGCTTTTCGTGTTGTTGGGGATGAGCTTCTGGGTCTTTGATGCTGCTTTTATACTCCGTGGGGTTTTGGCAGTATTTCTCGGTCATTCTTTCATCTCCTTCATCTTGTCCATCCTGCCTCATCCTTTCATCTCAATCTCCACCCGTAAATCCCCTCCACTAACACCACCCCATAGGGCGAACTCCTAGCCCACATCCTCAACGGCGTAATCAACAAGCCGGTCCGCGACGCCATCCTCATACACCACGCGCTCACCCTCTCTAAACCGGACCCCCTCCGTACGGAATTGCTGATTAGTCGGCTGGTGAGATATCATTGGGATCGAAGGCATCTGGAAGATATTAAGATCGCGTATAGAGAAAGGTATGGTGTGGAGATGATCGAGGATGTTAGGGAGGGGACTAGGTTTAATGGTGATTTGGGGGTTTTCTTGCAGGGGTTGTGTGTGAGGAGGGTGGAGGATGAGGTTAGGGTGCTGGGGTAGAGGAGGGGATGTGGATGTGGATGGGGAGAGGGAGGTGGGGGAGGGGAGAGAATGGAAATCATGTGGAAAGACTCCGAAAGAGAGGCTGAATCGGATGTTGAGGGTGGGACCTTGAGGAAGAGGAGGGCGGGGATTTGGGATTGGGAAGAGAATGAGAAAGTGAAAAGAAAAGGAGGTGGATGGGATTGAAATGGTGGTTATTTCTCGCATTTTTGGATGTTGGCTATGAATGGATGAACAGATGGATGAACAGATACACAAATTTATTTTCTTTTTTGCTTTCTTTCCTTGGATTTGGCATTGGGCGATATGATATAGTAGTATGTTGATGAGATGATTATGATTAGGGTTATGATGAATGAATGAATGATTGAATTACAGTGATAAGGGTACTGAGGATTATGGTGATGGTAATGAGTGATGAGGATGAGGATGATGATGCCGGGATGATGGATAATGACAAATGAGCGACATGATGAAGATGAGAATAACAATGACAACAATAACGCCTATAATGATAACGAAAATCATAACAAGAGGAAATAACAACAACAGGATATAAGATGATATAGAATACGAAGTCTAGGTGAGACGACTGGGTGATACGAACTTTCATGAATGTATACTACAAACACTCGTTCCTATCGTTATACTTTGCTAATGTCTTAGTTGGATTACGAGAGACAAGAGCTGAGGGGGGAGGAGGGGGGTTTTATAGAGAGGGGGACTGGAGAGGGTGGGAGTGCTTCGAAATGAACTTGGTGAATTATTATTGTCTGGCAATTGGATTAACTATCTCTGAAAGATGGCTTGAGAGGACAGGGGGCTTGTGGTTTTGGGGGAGGAGGGGATGAGAAGGTGGATCACTGTTGTCGAACATGTAGTTATGTAACTTGTGGTGTCGATTTCAGAGAGTTGCTTTTGAGCGACACGACTGGATGGGAGAAGAAGGCGGGTATAAATCTCATAAGTAACGCGCTTCCTCGTTTCTACTCTGTACACTTTCCGGACCTATCGATATATGATAGACAAGTGATTGGCGGATACTAGGGAATTGTAGAGGGAATAGGGATAGTAGCTCTGACTTAGCTGTATCGTAGAAGTTTGGGAGATTTTTCCTTGGTGGTTTGTCGTGGTGAGTATGTTGTCGTTCACCGACGGTGGATCACTGCTGTCGAATATATGGTTTGGTTGTGTTGTCGATTTCAGGAGGTTATTTTTGAGCAATGACTGGATGGGGGAAAGTGAAAACGATTGAGTATGTTCATTCAGTCTCCTCCCAATCAATTTCCTACTCCACATCTCTTCTCTTGGTCTAGCAAGTCGAAATGATAAAGTAGGCTCAAGTCCCCCACACACAGACAACAACGAGCCAACACCATGTTGCTATAGCTGTTGTTTGTGCCAACAAGATTGTCTCCTCCTGTTGTCTGTACGAGAGATATGTTTATACTACTCTATTTCCATCCAGTGATCTGCAGCTAGCTAACTCCGAATGCGGAGTAGATCACCTTATCCCCTCGTATGACCCATTGACCCTTATCTGTACTTCACTGCTCCGTTCCTTCTTTGGTTCTCTCATACGATCATAATGCTCTGGGTTTATTCACCACTCATCCACTCACCCCCTTCAACTGCACTCTCCGCTGGCTGATCTTCGCTTTTTTTTCTCAGGCTTCGGCTTTAACCGAAGCAACGAAGATTTGGCGTGTATATAAACCCCCACCTATCCGCCTGATAGAAAACCAAAGTTCTATAAGACTATCCGGGGAAGGAAAATGCAAAGGCAATGTCACAAAGAGTCGCTTTGGATCCGTCAGTTCAAATCACACGGAAGTCTAAAGGAAGACTTCCTGTCTCTTGTGTAGTGTTGTTGAACGCTGGGTTTGTTGTTGTAAGGTGGGTTTGTTGTTATATACTGGGTTTGTTGTTGATTGCGGACGTTCGTAGATATATCGTATCTGTCGAGTTATTGGAGGTTTGGTTGGAGTGGATGAAATGGTAGTGGGAATTGTGAATGATAGGTAAACCTTTGAACAACAGCACTCGACCCTCGTAAGCTCTTGACGGCAAGGAACTTGCATTCTCGGACTTACTTTCTCAAACCAACTTACAGGAAGATAGTGAGAAAGTAATTACCCCACAGGATCTCCAGTTTCTATAATGAAAACATGCATCTTCCTCATTAATGTTGTTGACTTTTCAATCTTCGAGGATACGTTGGTGTTTTTATACCTTGCGAGTCTAGATTTTGGAGCTGCTGGCAAGTAGCGTGCTTTCTGCAGGTGAATAAAGGTTTATTTAGACTGGTAAATGAACTTGTATGCGCTGGGTTATTGCCAGTGATTGGAACGAGAGGACTGGGCCGATTGGCAAGGTATATATAGATTGTAGGTTGTGGGCTGCGGAGGAGCTGAAGGGGAGGGGGATGATGGGTGGATTATAGGGGAGACTTGAGTAGACCTAGTCACCTAGGTTGAATGAATCGGATTAGTTCGTGGGATGGCTTGAAGGACTGTATAAAAGAAGTTGAAACAATTGAATAGTGCTGTTCTTCAAGCCGAAGCTACGTGTACAGTGCGAGAAACCGAGTGATGGGTGCAGGTTACACGTCCTTTGCATGTTGTGCACGGGTAAGGGGAATGCACATCGTGACCAAGGTCTAAGGTTAGAGCTAAGTATCTTTTGACAAACAACTGTATTCGATGACAACAGTTTCGGTTCGTTTTTCGATAGCAGTGCGTCATCCAACGGTGATGAGAGGACTAATGACAGGGAGACGGTAAATGACGTCTAGACTGTATGCTATGGCTACTTACCTATTCTATCTACAGTTCCGCAAATAGTCCAGGTTTGTTTGTACAGAGTTCATCGAATCGAGGTGTACTGTACTGTGAAGCGAAACGCACTACAAAAGCCACAATTGTTACTCTCTCAGGAGTAGCGTCACTTTTGGGTTCACATGTCTTCATTCAGTATTTCATTTTTTGCTTCAATGGTTGGTTGAAGATTCTCTGCACGAGATAGATCGATCAGGTCAACGACTGCTCTAATATGTCTAAGAGCTATAAAGATACTAACCCAAGTTCGTGCTGAGCAAATAACGTTTAAAAACTATCTTTAAAGATCTGTTAAGCTCCTAAATTATCTGATATCTAGCAAGTCGGCGGGGATAGAGGGGTGCCTGCTAAGTTGCCGAGTTGCTCAAGCGGTACATCTCTTTCGTAGGACATTTAAACTTGCTTGGTTGTGCCCCAGGCTATAGTCCTTGAACTCAACAATGACGACCTCCACCGGTCTTCTCACTCGAGCTTCTCAATTTCGGCTTCATAGCTCCCTGATACCCAAATTCCATCGAGAATAGTAGCAATAATGGGACCCTTCTTGATAGTAAGCTGACCAAATGCTTTTAAGGCAGAATCGGGCCCAACATAACCGTGCATGGAACCAGGGCGGAAGTGCCGACGCATATCACCATATCGTACGTTTCGTCCGGCTGAGGAATTTGCTGGGCTAAGTCCCCAAGCATAAGATTTCGATGTGAACTACTCTGCTCTGCTACTTTGAGATCCATCAAAGCCGTGATAGTGGTTGTGCCGCCCCGCATAAGAGCTACTACCACGAGGCTAGTTCCACAGCCAGTGTCTAGTATGGCACTTTTCGCGTGGCTAGTAGATCCGAGGGCTATTTCCGCAATGAAAGATGAAGGGACATATTTTTGAGAGCCCGAGTCATCATAATTGTAGGTGTCAGACCATTGGGCGTAGAGGGTCGTCAACACCGAGACTGCCACGGCCTTGAGCAACTGGTTTATCTGCTATTGCCATCGCGAGGATTTAGCTGTAGTATTTTTGAAGAGTGATGAAAGAAAGAACCCAGATTCGTGCCGGAATCAACAAACCGGACGTCTCTGCACTTAGAATAGTAGACATTATGGGAGTCCACACATCACATCCAAGTTTCCCAAATCCTTATCAATCCAACAGTTGGTTATCCAGAGCGTAGAGTTGATCATCGGAAAATACCCCAGATCAAGAGTAGATAGGCTAGCCGCCGCCGAAGATGCTTGCTTGGCGCAGGGATACAACAAGGGGTAGGATACCGACACCCAAATGATATGAGAAATCAAGTACTCCTTTCACCCTATGACAGCCCGACCGGAATACTTCGTGCTTTTCGAACTTCCTTAAAACATGAAGTCCTTCTCAATACCATACGAAATCTTTCCTATGATAAAGTATGGTATTTCTTCCATCGTTGGAGTGTTCTTCCCAGTTAGGCTACTGTTCCGAGGGAATATGCATCTGAGAAAGGAAGGCTATATGAACTGCAGCAGAGAACTACTGTATGAATGCAAGGTTGCCGACTCTTTCGTCATAGTGCAGGTACAGCAAAGCACAAAACATTACTATGATGCTACTCTACTTTCCAATAATGTTGAACCTGCTTACATGAGCTTCTAGCGCCTGAGCATAAATAGTATCGAATAATAAATTTAGCTACTAGCTTCCAACATCTCCCTCCGCTCGCAACAGAGCGATAACTCCGTGATGGAGGATGCTTATCCTCCCCTTCCGCTCGTCGAGCGGGCATCATCACTTCCTACACCAGCAGACCCAGTGCAGATCGAACCCAACATCACTTATCCCGAAGGTGGTCTAACAGCCTGGTCGGTAGTACTAGGTGCCTGGTGCGGCTGGGTCGCATCGCTCGGCGTATACAACTCGACCGGAATATTCGAGGCCTACATTTCGAAAGAGATTCTACCAAACGAATCTCCAAGTACTATTGGCTGGATATTTGGTATCTACTCCTTTATGACCTTCTTTGGTGGGATGCTGGTTGGTCCAACTTTTGATGCAAGAGGCCCGCGTGAATTATTGGCTGCGGGAAGTATATGCACTCTGGTTGGGATTCTTATGCTGAGTTTATGTACTGGTGAGTTTGCTGCTACTCAAGATCTATGGTATAGCTCCGAATGTGCTGGAATACTAATCTTGTTATATAGAGTACTATCAATTCATACTCGCATTTTCGATTTTAACCGGTACTGGCTCATGTCTTCTCATCACTCCGTCAATGGGCTCAGTAGCTCACTGGTTCTCCCAGCGTCGCGGACTCGCAAGTGGTATAGCGTTTACAGGCGGTAGTTTCGGCGGCATATTATTTCCCCTCATGATGCAATCACTCCTCCCTCGAATTGGCTGGGCATGGTCTATTCGCGCTCTCGGATTGATTCTAGTCTTCCCTTGTCTTGCCTGCGTAGCGCTTTGCCAAAGCAGAGTCCCGCCACGGAAGGGTTCCCAAACTACATGGCGCGATACGTTGCCAGATCCACAGGTCTTCGTAGATGGAACGGGAGCCATGTCACTGACGACTGCGGGGGTGTTTCTTACGGATATGGCGTATTTGGTGCCTATGACTTATATCCCAAGGTATTACTTGGACAGACAAGGTCTACCGCAAGATGAAATATTGTCGGGCAAAGCGGCGCTCGCGTTTCAGCTTATTGCTGTTGTCAATGCTGCCTCTTGTATTGGTCGATGCGTAGCGGGCAACATGGCTGATCGATTCGGGCGATACAACACCATGATTGTGTCCTTGACACTCTGTATGTTATCCGTCGGCTGTTTCTTCCTGCCAGACGTTCTTATCCCAGATTTGCCTAGTATAGGCCTTTTAGTCACTTTTGCAATTCTGTTTGGATTCGTAAGTGGCTCGAATACTAGCCTCGCACCGATCTGTCTAGGCCAACTTTGCGATATCCAGGAATACGGACGATACTATACAACCTGCTTCACAGTGGTAGCTTTCGGCTGCTTGATCAGTATTCCAGTTGCAGGGAGTCTTCTTGATGCAACGGGAGCTATAGGTAAAAGAAGATATTTTGGTGTTGCTATTTATACGACAGGCAGTTACTTAGCTGCTGCGCTATTCTTTCTGTGTGTCCGGATACAAGTTAAAGGTCGGAATTGGAGAATTAAGTGGTAGATATCAGTTTTATGGCCCAAAGAATAGAGAAGAAGCTTTGTGGGGTTATTATCTCACAATCACAATTTATGCATTCAAAGTCGCACTATTCGTAGAAATCTTTTAGTTATAGAGGTTAACAGCATAGCGCCATGAGCTTAACTTCACTGACAGGACTTTACGAGCAATCCTTTTCATTACATCGGAATTTGTCTAGAAATGATGCTGTCAAGCTCGTGAAATGATGAAGTGGGGAGGCTACCGCTAAGGCAAGGGGTTTGACTTGTGTTGAGCTCCTTCTTCCTGAGTCCTGCATCGTGGGCAGCATGATCGGGTTGTTGATGACCAGCTTGCGGTCTCCGATCTACCGTGGCTAGTGTTGCCAGTACTGCGAGTCGGAACAAACTAGTACTGTCTCAGGGTATTCCTAAACGCAATGTGATATATACTACGAAAGGATATAGAATGTTCGAAGTAGCCACCTAATTCGGACACTTGTTCTTCTCTAGTTGACACCACATCTTAGATGCCCCTGGCAGATACATTTCGATTTGGTGCTTTCATATAAACTGTTCTGTTTTGATATTAAATGGTTGTAGGGAGAGAGACAGAATAGATGTCTACTACTATCCGTAATGTGACGAGCGAGTTGGGGAAATGGCAAAATGAGGCCAAACTTAAGGGTTGAATCTAAAGAGGTTGTAGATAATCGTTGTTGTAAGTTTCAAGTACTCCTTCACGTACACACGCGTTGGGCAGATTTTAATTTTCACATCTTACCTGAATTTCAAAAAGCGCAGATTAAGAAAAAGCACATAGTATGGAGCTGACTACGGCATATCTCACATCACTTAGACAAACATGTCGGGATAGTTCCAACGAATAAATTTGTTACTACAATTTTCTCCAACCAATCCCCATTCCTCCAAACCCAGCATCCTCAAACTATACACAAGCTCCCCAAACCCACGCCTTCCCTTTCCTATCTTACAAACACTGCGAATAATACGCATTTGCCGCCTGACAGGTATACGGCGCCGCGCAAACCGTACTACCTGTATACCCTTGACCTCCGCACTGACCCCAATGAGCGACTGTAGATCCGGTAGGGGCAGGAGAGGAAGGGGTTGAAGTGGTACCCGGGACCGGGGTGGTACCTGGGGCCGAGGTGGGAGACGTACCAGAAGCGGCCAATTGCGCGTTGATGAACGACAAGGCTTGTTGTCCGTATTCGGTGCCGTAGCCTTGATGCGTGTTGGCGTTGTTGCCGTTGCAGCAGTAGGGGTCGGCGGCGTCGCAGTACGACTTGATCTTGGATGCGTTGGGGCAGGTGAAGCCGGCGGGGCGGGGGGCGAACTACAGGGTTGGGTGTTGGTGGATGGTGAGTAGGGAGGGGAGGAGGGAGAACTTACACCGGAGGCTTGGCATGTGCCGACGTTGTATGGGAGACCGACGATATGTCGTGGGTCACCCATGAAAATCGCAGCCTTGATCTGGTTCACAGCTGCGGCAGTGAAGGTGACGCCCGTATTGGGAAGTCCTTCATTGCTGTCGCCGCCACCACAGAACGCATCATCCATGATTTGACCGCCCTAAAAAGATCAGAAACTTGGCCACAGAGGACCAACATAAGAAATGCGGGGATAGCTCACCTGTGAGTAACCAACCAAGACGAGCTTGGTGTTGGGACATCTCGAATTGAAAGAGTTGACGGCACTCGTAACTGCACTGACACCTTGCACCACCGAGTTGGCGTAGCTGACTCCACCGCAAGATGATTGTCCGCCACAAGCTGGGTAGCTGATGGCTTCGGCTGTGGCGTCGGAGTGCGCACCGAGAACCAAGTTCACCACCACTCCAGCGGTACCGTAACCGGCTGGGGCGGTCGTCTCACGAGCTCCGAAAACATGAATGTTGGGACAGCTTTGGCGTTTCTCTTCCTCGAAAGCTGTCGCAACAGCGGCTCCGAGAAGAATGTAGGTGAATAACTTGCTCAAAGACATGATGATGGACGATAGACGAGAGGCGATGGAAGAGATGATGCTGATTAGAAGGTTGGAGACGAATTGAGCTGAATTCAAAGCAGTATTTAAACTTCACAAGTAATACTCCTTAATCTCCGCTGCACCGGTTCATATTATCCAGATGATGCTGTTGATAGCACCAAGCTTTCAGATATAGTGGATTATCATGCTTGGCTATACCATAGCAGCGGGTATAATACCCATCTACCGTTCGGTTTGTTGTTTCAGTTTAGGCTGATTGAACCGTAGCCGCATGTGATGAAATGAACTATTTCATGCAAAGGGAGGGGACAGCGAAAATTCAGACGTCAGATTGATATTCTACATATTAATATAGACGTCACATATAAGTTTAAAACAACAGCTATCGATCAAGTGGACGTATAGCCTAAGAATGCGTGAGCTTTTAAAGACGCCTAAGAGAGCGATGTTGCACTGGTGGACGCACACAAACGAATCGAATACCCTGTATCATCACAGTACTGCAATCTGCAGCGTATCAGAACCATGTGACATCCCGCATTTTTTCACGGCAAAAGAAGAGCCTGGACCTCTGGACCAAGCACCGTCGTGGAGAAACCAAACACCCATCTGATCACGAGACATTGGGGCTCCATTCGGTTCTGCGGATGTGCGTGTACAGGAAGAACGGATGAGGGGCTCTTGATATATTCCCAGCCACTTGAGAGGATGGTAAAATGTATGGAGTGGAGATGCTTGGTTGGATGCGACGAAAAGGTCTGCACACCTCGCCTTGGAGGTTGGTGGTGGAACGTCCTGCAGGAGCCATATGTACCCCGCAATTACCACGCGGTTGGTTATACTCCAAGCCACAGGATGAAATCAGTGAGTCGATAATACTCATTATGACTGGCTGAATCAATTTAACAGAGAATAATTACCATGCACAACACCACACGACTTGAATCTGGGGAAGTGGCGTAGCACAACAGCGCTGGTATATCTAGGACGCGTATGTACAGTGCGTGTAGTAAGATGCAGAATTATCGTTATCGATATCGGAGATATGGATAGAGATGAGAAGGTATGGATAAATTGCGCCCGGCGAATCGACAACCTGCATGGATAATAGATTGTTGTCGAACGGAGCAGAACGGAGCAGGATATTCCGTATTTCCAAAGAAGCGCTTGAGAAGGGGCAGAATGGCATTATAGAGACAGAGCACCTAGAGGATGACGCTCCGCTGGCTCTCCGAGGGCCACTGCCGTGGAGGCCGTCTATTTCTTTTTATCTTCTTCTTTGTACTTTTCTTCCTCTCTAGATCCCCGAGGAATATAGTCGCCGAGTCCGACGGTCCCGGTCCCGTAGCCCAACACTGAGGAAGGATTCCTATTTTTAGATTTGAATAACACGAAGGAGCAGTACAAGTACAAAGTCCTGGGAGGTTCCGCAAAACAAGCTTCTGTTCCTGAGCCATAGCAATCGGCCGTTTGCTTACTCTACTTGTGTGGAGGACAGCTTACTGATTCTGGCTTACTCCTATTGCTGCCGTTGCTGCTCTGCCCCTGGTATACCAAGTAATGCCTATTACCGTCCTGACTTCTGTGGTGTAAGGAGTTCATCCATACTTAAGTTGCACGTCCATCCCACTGTCCAGTCAGTGACGCAGTGTACGTTGCACCGTCTGAATCGAGGGCCCACAAGATTCTATGGAAATGAGGCGCCAAGCAGCGTCCTAGCCATGACCTTAGTGCATTCAGGAGTAAACAAATAAATCTTTCATGAATCCCAAATTCCTGGAAAACAAGTCGGCAATAGCACCACAACACGAATTCGTCTTGGAGTGCTTGGGATCCAAGACGTCAAGAAATACTCCCCTCCATATAACCTTGGAACAGCGTACAGCTCCTACGTGTTCCTGAATGTCTCGGAAATGAACGGAACCAAAACTTTTCCGAGCCAGCGAGAGCGATCGCGACAGCATGGTTTTGCTAGTTTTCCATTCGACGGCGCTGGTGCTTGCTTGCCCTGCTGGACCGACCTTGTTTCGTTGACCTTGTTCTTGTTGTGTTGACATAATGGCTTAGCATGAGGTTACGCGTATCAGGTATTCTCGGTGTTCCGCATTCCGTATTCGTCGTATTTCCTCGCATTTCCTCGCATTTCCATTCGGAAGTCCCGGAAACCAGCTGCTCTGCTCTGCGCTGCTCTGCGCTGCTCTGCTGCTATGTGTACTTCGTACTTCCGTACCTTACATGGCCCACGGATCGGATGTCAAATCAGGAACCGCGTTTGCTTTTGTCACATCTGATGCTGCGCTGTGGAAAGTTACAGAATTCCGATACTTTACTCAATGCGGTAGTCACTTTGTTCCAAAAAGCAAGCGAATATGACGAATCCTATTCGACGAAGGTGGTTTTTGCATCGCCCCAACCTTGCCGCCCTTGAGGATTCTGTTTTTCCTTCCCTCGATTCGATGGTCGGTAGTCGATGGCCCAGATCCAGATGCCCTCCATGTCACATTTCTCGTGTTCGTTAGACTTGGCCAAAGGTAGGCTGCATTGGTTGGCTCGTATCGCTCTCTTTTTTCTCTCGCAGACTCTGCTGCTAAGTTTTCTAATCTCTAACACGAGATTCCCTTTCAATCGCTTCCCAAGAAATTCTTTCTTGACTCGTCTTTTTTTGAGGTTATTCAGGTACACGTTACACGTTAATTTTTCGTACAACTAACCAAACTGCGGGGTTACTGGACTACTGACGACGGACGACTGACAACAGCCACCCTCGACACAACTCGACACAACTCGACACAACTTGCTTGCTTGCTTGCAACTCGAAAGATCAGACGAAAACATTCATTGATTGTTCTAGAATTGAGATTAGAGGGATCGATTGAGTCCCATACTGCGCATTGCATATCATCTGCCAACGTCGTACGACCGCAGACAATCTGGTGAGCACAGCTTCCTATCGCCTGCACCGTCTTATCTGCCAACTTCACGGCTGTTGTCCTACCAGCTTGTACACTCTCATCGAACTCCATTGACTGATTATATCGAAAGTATCAGATCATCCATCGATTCGATTTTCGCATCCCAATTCCTGCTCTCCAACACCCACCCAACCAATTACCCCTCCCTTCATCGCCAAAATGCAGACCACGCCCATCGTCCTTATCGTTCTGATGTGCATCATCTTCCTGATCGGTCTATCAGCCCTGATCAACATTGGCATGCGAAGAGAAGGCGGAACAGTGCCCGTCTAATACAGCAGGCACATTGTCGAATTTGCGAGGGGTCATCGATACATGACATAGGATGATTTCATAGTGGACCAACGGCCGCTAGGTTCGTTCTCCACCAAAAAACAAACGCAATGCCGACGTCCCAATTTCTTCTTTCGCGACAATTGTCATTGAAATGGATCGGATATTCCCACGGATTGCGGATGTAGGATATGTTGGCGTATACGGTTAGAGAACGGCGTATTTGGGAAATCTTCGGTTGGGTTCGATCGGACAAGGTCGCTTGATCATCCGGGAGGGCTACATGTATGATTTCTTTTGGATGGATGATGACCCAACTTGTTTGATGCTGTCGGCGATATGGATATGGATACGGGGAATGGGGGGTTGATTTAATGATCTTGGTCTGTTACTGGATGGAAATGGACTGTTTATTTAGGGGTCATCAATCTATCGGGTATAGCTTTAGTATCTCTCCCATCTAGGTGTCCGAAATATATTTTTATCGCTTAATGGCACGGTAGTTTGAGGAATACACACTTGCCACTCCTTGCGCGGCTCAATCTTCTGCCTTCTTGCCGTACTTTACAGGATACCGGTTGTTCGTTCGTCAGTAGTATTCTTGGAGGGTTGGATCAACAACTTCTCCTCCCACGAGAGATTCGTCCTGCAATTCATATCCCCAGAAATCCTCATGCTTGGGCTCAGCACGAAGTAGTACTACTCTGCTATCCGTGAAAATCGATAGGATGGGATTCCCCCTCCCGCCATGTGCCAATCTGCCTGCATCTAACTAAATTCCATGCCAAGCTCTCAGGGGTTTTATCATTAGATACGCTGCTAACTGTACTGCTTCCATAATCAACTTCTTACATCGAGCCGACGACAAGTGTCCAGGAAGGAAGAATGTGAGGAGTGATGGGTGTATGGGTAGTTCACTTTTACGACCTGTATATCTAAGGGGCTTTGAAGTTTTCCCGCCGCTGCTTGCCAACAACCCTCATGTTCGTTGACTATACTTTTGAACTTTGCGCCCCCAGTAATCCTAAGAATATCGAGTCAAGGAATTGAATCCCAGTAGTGACTTAGTAGGGACTGCGAGAAGTATCTCTAGGGCTTCGGAGATGGGGTTTGAGAAGAGTTGAGAGTGGTTGGTATAGTCAAACCTGGCGGGTTTCTGTGGTCAATGAAGGCTGAATTGCGGTAATGGGAAAAGCAAGCTGCTTACCAAGAGTAATGTTAGATGCACCCAGTGAGCATAACGAATAGCGCTTTGAGAATGCTTTCCCGCGTCTCACGATCTATCTTGTTGTGCTGAGTAGCTCAAGCCTTCCGATCACATCATATATCTGCGGGATGAAGGGTATGTGGCGGAAGGGTGAAGGTCTCGCTCATCACAACACCAAAGAATGCCCAGCGCTGAAGTGATGAGAAAGCATTTACCTTCTATGCATAGTTTGAGCCTTGCGGTTTCCATCTGATCAATCATCCACTAGACTAGTTCATATGCCCGCACAGCAGAACCTCCAATGTCAGTTGAAGCTAGTCTTTTGCAGGAGGAGCGATGTTGGACACAGTGATGTCACGATGAGAATACGCCGTTCCTAAGTAAACTCATTCACCCAACACTTACTTGTCTTCCCCCTCGGTTAGTTCATTTCCGTCATCTCCCTATATCCGCTCATCTAATCTCCTCCTCACATTCACTATCCCCCTGCCACCCCTCCACCCCTTTCCTCCCTTTCCTCCATTTCCCTTCCGTTCATTGAAATACCCCAATAATCCTCCCCCCACGTCAAAGCGAACAAACACCTCTTCTCCGTGGTGCAATTCCTTTGGCCCATCTAGCTTGGTTGTAGTAGTGGTTAACTGGTCTGCTTCCCAATATTGTATGCAAGTGCGGAATAGCAGGAGACGTGAGTTCGAACCTCACACCAAGCAAAGTTTTTTGTGGGGGTTTAATGAGATTTGGAAGGGATAGGTGTTTGGGATGTGGTTTTTGGCTCTTGTTTTGGGGGACGGAAGGAGTGGATGGAAACTGAGGTGTTGATTGGATTGAAGAGAGGGTGGACTGTACGGGAGAGTGAATATGGAGAACTGGGAAGCTGGTGGAGAGGACGCTATATATCAATACGGCTTCAGGAATCAGGATTCCACTCGTTGGATCAACTGCATCCACGGTTTATGGTCGGAGGAGTCTTCGTACTACCAATGACTTGCTTTGCAGCATGGTTTTTATGAGATGATACCTCGTTGCACAACTTGCACTTCACTTCGCTTCACATCTCATCCTAGCCATCTCATCTCAACTGGCTGTGCATCTATAGTTCACTGCCTGCTGTAACTGACTTTTGTTGTATATATGAGAAAAGCAACCGCAGTTCGTCTCCTCTTCATGCTTACTTACGAAACTTATGGCCTGCCTTCGGAATACTTAGTCTCAGCAATCTTACGTTGAGGAAAGGCCCTGCACCTGTCTTGCTTCTACGATATTTTTCTGTTTTTTGTTGTCATGCTTCGCTATTCATTGCCATTGCGTTAGAGAATCATCGTCGTCGATTGGAAATACTGCTGTCATGATCACGTATTCACCATATAGAGCCATTAATTCTGGATACCTTATGGATATTCTTTGTACTTTACTTTGTATGAGTTCGTCTTCCAATCTGAGCGATCCATATCATGGTGACACCAAAAGCCTGGGATTCTTTTTGATTTGATCGTGTCTTCGAGATTACCTTCGTCTTTTTATACCGCTCATTGCTCAAGCGAGCCGATTCACATATGCCATATCCTCAACTAGATATTCACTTGTATCCGCAAAACTTTCAGGATCCACAAGGATGCTTTCACTGTTGTACTGAGTTGAGGACTGTATAAAGACTTACCAGAAATACTATCTTCGGTAATTAAAGAGCAAATAGAAGCAAATTTTGCTACGAGGTGAACAGTTGGTCAGTCATTCAGTGTCGCCATGATAGCGATATACACTCTGGCGACTCGAACACCCCTCTCCCTCCTCCATGTAGGCCCCTTTGGTTGTTGCCATACTATACATTTATTTCTCATTGAATTAAGAATCAGTGTCGCTCATCTCCTTGCGGTAAATGCAACCGCTGTTGTTGTCAAACATATACGTGAGAACTAACTGCTACTGTCATCAGCGAGTTATCATCATCAACAGACTTCGCTTTCACTGTCGATGTGATGATCTTCACCATCTCTCAAGTATAAAATAACAAAACAAACATGTATGATAGCACTCTCATCACTGACGACGTCGAAAGCGGCGATTCTCCGACTCCAAACACCCAAGATCGCCCAGTCAAGTCAAGCGCAGATCCAGCTAGAATCCTCCACCTCTGTACATTGAACATCTCCTACAACCCGTCGTCATACTGATGTCAGTGAGTCTGCCTGTGACAATTCCATCCGTCGACTACATATTTATACCCACGGCATACGAAAGAAGCTCCACTTTCTCTAAGTAGATGAGTGAAATACAAGATCGCTTTTGATTTTCTTTTAGAAACTATTCCATACTCTATCTAGTCTATACCTCACTGCTCACCTGCTGCCTCTGCTCACCTCCCATTTTGAATTATCCGATGCCAATGCTGGGTCGTTACTTTAGAGAAGGGGAGTCGAACCTTCACCTCCACCATACTTCTTCCCACCCTTTTTGGCACTTGGTGAATTACTTCTCACTTTTCTCGACCCGGATCTAGTACTGGCACTCTCCCCGGTTTTTGGTTTCCCCTTCCCGTTGTCTTTCTTTGGCGCCTGACCCGTACTTGCTGGCTCTCCCCTCTTCCCATGCTCTGTTGCTCTAGTCGCCACCTTCTTTGCGACGCTCTTCATCAAATCTACTGGCCCACCACCTCTATCCGACTGTCCTCTTTTGTCTTTCCACTGCGGATCGTTAAGTTCCATAACGTTTCTCCACTTGTTGTAGAGGTGTGTCCAATTCACCACCTGCTCAGGTTCTACTTTATTATGTTTACTAAGATTCATAAAGTAATCATGCGCAAGCTCAAGCTTATACTTGAGCTTGTCTTTCGTCATCAAGCTCTTGTGCATTTCGTAATTCAAGAGTTCATCGCGGAAGTATGGGTATGTTGCCAACATATTGTCTACAAGCGTTTCGACCTTTTTGCCACGATACTCCACAAGTGCAGATTCCGATGATCGGATCGAACGAAGCCAGTCGCTCATCATTATTGTGACACATGTCTGTGAGTTCCGGAGCCACTCATTTGGGGGATGTTTCTCGAGGTATTCCGGATCTACGTAGGTCTTGATATATTTTCGGATTTCAAGGACCGACTTCCATCGTTTGCATAGTTGTTGATGGCACCGACGAATTTTCTCTTGCTGCTCCTTCTCCTCTGCAGCCGAAACTCTTTTGGCTGAAACTCGTTGCAGTTCTGCGCTGCTCTCCAACACCAGCTTTATTTCATAGTTGCACATCTGAATCAGGAGGTGCGCGAGATCATAAGTGGACAATGAAGAAGTCCACTTGGGCATCAAATCGCCTATGTTATCAGTGTTTTCGGCATACTTCTGGATGAAAAAATCAACTTTGGCCTTTGCGTGGTCGTGGAACTGCTGAGCGTGGATGTAGTTAGGGGCTTTAACTACATTGTGTTTGTAGTACTTGGATAGCTTTTCGAAGAAATATTTTATGACTTCCTTGAGGCCTTCCCCGAAATGACACAAGTGGTTGCTTCTCTGATATATTATATTTGGGAGGTTACGAATTTCCTTTTGCACAATCTGCTTTAGGTGTAGTAATTCCGACGAAGTGGTTTTTTCCAATAGCTCCTCGTGCGTGTAAGCCACCGAGCGTCGCATTAGCACTTCCTCATCCATCATGTAATATAAGACATCGCGCAAAGTCTGCAGCGGGGTTGTATTACTCGGTCGATACTGCTTTGCAAGCAGTCCGATGCTGTGAGTTAGACCTAAGGTTTCCACAAAGTCATAGTGATCTTTGCTAGCTGTGACGACCTCTAGGTAGCTATGTTCTGCATTCGCCGGGTTGAAGGCGCTGCTGGCACTGAAACTTACTATTTACATAAGTTAGGGACGTTTACTTGGGGAAGTCCCAAGACCTCAAGATGTATAAGCTTACTGGCAGGGTGAATTAGAACGTCTATCTTTGCTTTACGATTAAATCCTCCAAGCTTCGGTCCGGTTAGCACCTTCAATGAGACCGCCTCCTTTTTGGTCGCGCGATTTTTCTCCACGTCCTTCTTATTGGTAGTAATAATTTCAATTTCATCAAGACTAAATGCGTTAGCTGATTATATTTATAGAACAGACCAGAACAAATCATACTGTTTCTCATACTTTTTTGCCCTCTCTAATAGTCTTTTGATCTCGGGAAGGTCATCGTTATGGGCCACAAGCTCTACTACTGGATGATGCTCCTTGAATGGCAAGCCGCATATAACGTTCAGCGCAAAATAATTTATGGGGTAGGTTTTTATGCGGGTCCGGCCCGACTCAGAATCCAAAATTTCTCTCATGTAATTCGCAGCTGCATAGTTATATTGTACCCTGGGGTTGTCGTGGTCAAGATTACTACCTGACGGTCTCCAATCCTGACTATCTCCACGTCGGCTAGATTGGGAGGAATTGGATTGAGGCCGTTTACCTGGATTTGAGCGAGGGGAAGGAGACCGTCCACGAGTAACTTGAGTTGACATGATAAAATATCAAGAGATTGTCGATGTGTTGGAAATTTAGAGATGATGACACTTGAAAGAGTGAGGAAGATGATTGACTAATTGATTATCAAGAGAAGCTCTGCGACACACGGGGTTTAAGTATAAGAAATACACGACAAGCAGCTATAACTTGTCCATCGTAATGGTCACTTAGATACGCAGTCCTAGACGATATTGTGTTATGAGGCCTCATCATAACATGGAAGGTGAACATGAATGGCGGGCTCGGCAATGACACAATGGAAGTGGTGAATAATAAGGCATGGCCCCAAGGTCAACATCGAAGAAGTAGAATTTGAGGAAAACTTTTCCTTGTACGACCGCAATGTTCGCCCAAATGGCCTCAACTGAGGAGACCAGGCGTTCAGCCTCGAATGTTGGTAATCTCTCGCACAGAATTTTGCTCTGGCCCTGCCTTAAATTTTGGGAAGAGAGAAAAAGGTACGAAAAGTTTTCTTGGTGATCGGAGCGGCCGAAAGACTCAAGCTGAAGGTTGTCTGTCTCACTAGGCGGGGTCGAATGACTGACGACGGAAGTCACAGTCAGTAGGCACCCGGGTGTCCACGTGCCTGTTGTGACTGAACCGTTCCATCACCTGATGGAAGAAAGGCGGCTGAACACTTGTTTTACATCAAGCACCCAGCACCAAGCACCAGACACCAAAACTAGTCGCCAGAGAACGACGTCGACGACATCGACCGAGGAAATGTCTTCGATCAGCCTTGTATCACCATGCTTCGTGTCGTCGAAGATCTGATGTCAATAGTAGTTTGGTACGAGTAGGGTGTTAGTTCTTGGCAGGCTTGATGAATTTATTAGACTGAGCGTATATTGTCGATTGAATGTATATCATGTTGGATGTTGGACGTCGGACGTCGCATGTTGATGTAAGGAGCTTTAGACGCGCCCAGTGGCTAGGCTTTCGGTTCGGACAGATAAGAACCTCACCGGCGGCTTATCGCACATGACATTTCCCCGTCACCCATTGCCCTGCCACTTAAATGCCGCCGTAAGCAAGAAGAGCAAGAGCAAGAGCAAGAGCAAGAGCAAGAGCAACATTCATAAATTCATATCGATTCCTGTACCGGATTGTCAGAGGGTTTATATAGTAGCCGAGAACGATAGACAATGGGAAAAGGGATAAAATATATTGGAAGGAGACATTGAGGAGACGCCTCGATGGAAGAATAGCGCGACCACTTGACTTAAGTTATCAGCAACCAACACTGTTGCGTAACATTGGCCATTCACAACCTTGGAACAGCAGTGATGATCTATACGACTTGAGCAAAGCCACACTGCGTTGCAACCTTGTCAGGATTAGAGACAGTTGTATCAATACTACAATAGCCATCAATCAGCTATCAATCAGCCAGACCACCAACCATACAACAAAGTCGCATCTGACCACCTCCTCTCCTTCATTCCAAATCACTTTTCGAATATTCCAAGTTTCCACAGAGGTTATACTTCCTCCAACTGCGACATCTTACCTCACTACGCCAAGAACCCACGACTCACGACTCACGACATTCTCCACGACCTCATCAAGCCCCAGATTATACCAATAAATACTGCCGATACTCGTTCAAACTCCACTTTCTTGCAGTATCTACGTGCATGCATGCGATGGAATCCAGTATCCGGTAACCCTATACAGTAGTTTACTCTACGACGGGGAAAGCAATCAACCGTTCGATCCACCGCTCACTTTAGCCGCTCTTCATCTCGCCATTCACGTCCCCATATTCTCATATCCTCCAGAGAAACCTCGGACCTGGTAGCCAAAGGAAAAGGAACAAGTTCAACAAGTTGAACAAAGACGACAAAGCGTCAGATTCACCCAACCTCCTTATCGCAGTCATCCTCCCCCGTCATCAATCAATCGTCCTTGCGAAAACGAAACATATACCAGATTCGACATCACTTGTCTCTCTAATCTACTTTAATAAAATAACTTGAAACATCCTAGTTATTAGAGAGAAACATCTGAGCACCTGCTTTGCTTATCAATGAACCCCGCGATCAAGCGTCAATACCATCATCATCACCATCATGCCAACTTCACAACAATCGGCTCGACAGCAATTCAACAACGCTGCTCACAGTAGACAAAATAGGAGGAACGTCGCAGCTATGGAGAGATCGAATGCTCTCCCAGATAGATTACGCCAGGAAGGTATTTTAGCTATCCCAAACCATGAACCCAGGAATGATTCTAACTTCCATCTAGCAGAATCCTGGGTCGAGATATCTTCCGAACCATCTTCATCATCGCTCTCCTCCATCGGTGAAGAAATCGTAACAACCGGGTTACGCGTATCACAAGTACCTAATCCACGACGACGCAGAAGAGCCGCCGGGCCATCGCAGACAACGTTGGGAAACAGGCAGAGAAGTACAAGCAGCCAAGAAGAATACGAGGAAAGCGAAAGCGAAGAAGATCCAGTATTAGCGATTTCGACCGAGCACATCTCTCCACCCGTTAGAGTATCCGCACAAGAAATATACGATGCAGAATCGGAGGAAGATGATGACGATGAGAACGGAACCGCATTGGGAAGGCGACCAGATGAACCATTCACACCACAACCCAATGCATTTTCTCATCCGCCAGTATCCCAAGCTTATCGCAGCTCCGTACCCGGCTCCTACTTCCCACGACATAACCAACACCACACCCCAGCCCGACCGTCGTCCTACCCAAGCCGCGCACCTACTCGAGAACCATCCTACAATACTCATTCCCGCCACGTCGATCACGATGCCGCACTCCGCGCCAGTCTCACCACTCTCCTCTCCTGCGCCGCCGCCGCTCGCGGTCTACCCAAACACCCGTCCTCCAACAACATGAGCAACGAACCCATGGGACTCCGCATCGTGCCGGAATCCGAAATCCTCGGCGTATCCCCCAGCCCCGTCGCGAACCACTCTCGCCCGCTCTCCCCAACCCGCACACGCAGCTCCCCATCCATCTCTTCCCGCGAAGCCAAAGAAGATGCCGGGAAGCGGAAAGCGCTGCAGACGAAATCGAACCGTGCGATGAAGAAGAAGAAAGGGGAGATGGTCGAGGAAGCATTCATTTCGCCGACGTTGCTGACATGGGTGATGAGTGCGGGGGTGGTGGTTTTGGTGTCGGTTGTGGGGTTTGGCGCGGGGTATGTGATTGGAAGGGAGGTGGGAAGACAGGAGGCGTTGGGGGGATGGAATGGGACGATGGCGGATGCGGGGTGTGGGAGGGAGGTGGTGAGGAGTGGGAGTGGTGGGTTAAAGAAGTTTAAATGGGGTGGGAAGGTTGCAAGAAGTATTGTTGCATAGAAGGTGAAGCAGCCCTGGTGATGTGCTTTGGAGATGAGACAATTTGGACGATACCGATGACGATTTTGACGATGGAGGGATTTCGATAAGATATACCATGAGCGAGCGTGGATTGCATATTTGTTTTTTTTAATCCTACAATTGGGAGCTGAGCATTGGGTCATATAATACACATCTCAGGGGGTTCTCTCTTCATTCTTTTGCCATGTTTGAGCGTTTTTGGTTTGGGGTTATGATAGGGAGGGGGAGTATTCTATCTTGTGCTGGAAGAGGGAAATTGATAAACTATTGGTATTAGGGAATGAGGATATTCTGGATGTTTTTTGTGCCATACTACACGTTGATCTCTCTGGGAATGCAGCCTCCCCCCAGAATAAAATGCATATTGCACAAGATGTGAGCCCTCTCATGACACAATGTCCCTACGAGCTCTACTGCTTCAACCGTTGACTTCATTGATCATCGGACACACATGCATGCAGAATACACTTTGAAGACTCAATTTTTTTTTTCATTATACGATTTTACTAGATCAAATGCTTAGACATAGTAGATATATCCAAGTAATACCCACTACGCCTCCAGTCATCAACGAGAATGGACGCTGGCGTCAATAATGGCCCTTTGATTTCAAAACCGAGTCTTTGATAGCGGGGAAATACTACATTGAGTTACGTTAGTTACTGCCTCCGACACGAAACCAAAACACAAGGGGAAAAAAGAAGGAAAACTAACCGGTGTCCCAAAGCCCGTCGCAGCATCCCAGCCCTTTACAGCCGGGAACCCATTCGTTCCACATCCACTCGCACTCCCACTCGTCACATCTGTGAACGCCTTATAGCCATTCTTATACAGCCAGGGATTCAAGAAGCCCAAAACGGGTTTTCCGGCTGCGATCAACGCGTCGTTGACAAGCGCCAGGATCGCGGATGCCGTCGGCGTCGCAGCAGATGTACCGTCCAGCGAGACGATAGTGCCGTTCCACACAGTAACGTAGTGGTATCCCTGGGCCGCGATGTCGGGGAAGCCGCGACCGGTGGCATTGTAAAGTGATGAGATATTTCTAGGGAGCGACTTCAAGTACGGCTTCACGGCAGAGTCTTGGTATGAAGGGCGTGGGAAATAGCGCGAGAAACCGCCGCCGGAGACGTACCCGTTGCGGGCGTCGGTGGCGACTACTTCGGGGTTGATGAATTTGGTGCCGCCGACGGAGGTCACGTAGGGGCAGGTGGAGGGGAACATGGCGAGGAAGGTGGTGGAATTGGTCCCGTCGTTCGAGACGCAGGTTCCGTCTGCGCCGACGCCGCTATCGCCGGAGCCGAAGAGCACGGAGACGCCGCGGGCGCCGAGCTGCGCGAAACCTTGGCATACGCGGAGAGCGTATGAGTAGGGGACGGTTTGCTCGGTGTCTTGGTAGGAGTTGCTGACGACGGAGGGGAGCGCGCTGTCGGATTGTGCGAGCATGTATTGCAGCCAGATAAGGTAGGGTTCGTTGGTGTCGGTGGGGGTTTGCAGGTCGGGGATGAAGGGGGGACTGCCGCCTGTGGTGTAGGCGATCATGGGGGTGGGGTAGGCGATGCCGAGGATGGTTTCGGAGTCGAGGTTGCCTTCTAGGTCTTTGCCTGCTGCGAGCTCAGTGGCGTTTTCTTGCGTTTGATCGTTGTTGCCGCCGTTGATGATTTGCACGTCGAAGGTGTAGGCTGCGGAGGCAGCTTCGGGGCGGTAGTGCTCGAGGAAGAGCTTGGTGTCGGAGCGGTTGTTGGATTCGCCAAGGTAGTCGGTGAGGGCAACCTTGTTTTTCGAGGCCGATTGCACCTTGTAGTTTATGGTGCCGTAGAGGGTACGGAGACAGTCGGGAGTGACGGCTGAGACGTTGCACACGTCGGCAGCGGTTTGACCAACTGTGGGGGGTGTGTATGCAGCTGGGGGGAGAGCTTGATACTGAGCTACTTCTTCTACCTTCTTCATTGCTTTTGCTTGTGGGCGAGGTCGGAAGAATGATGTGGTGGGTTGAATAGTCTCAATATGCTCATGTAGATGAACCGGGAGAGACCATTGGGGGGTGCGAACAACATATTCTCCATCTTTGTGACCATAGATCGAATATTCCGTATCCAAAAGACGTTCCACCTCACTGATCGGCAAAGTGAGTTGAATCCAATCCTTTGCCGGGGTGTATGAAAGCGATCCAACTTCCACATCGTTGTCTTCGAGCCATTCGTGAACCAACTGAATGGTTTCATCTGCAGGCTTGATCAAATCATTGACCTCGTCCTGACTCAAATGTTGGCCGTATCGGTCATGAGAAGGGTCGGATACTAATCGGTCGCGTTAGTCCTGCTGAATTGATCGAGGGAGCGGGAGCAGCTTGGCATCCTCTCGATACCCCGCAATCACATAAGAATTCCCAATAGTGCGTACCTTCATAAAGATGTCTTTCCAACTCTCCGAATTGACTTTGCTTCAGTCCAATCTGCAGATTGATCACTGAGCCCTCATGCGCTGGCCCGACACGAGACCATTGAGGAGGCACAAAGTGCGACTCTTTCACGGCATACGGAGTACGAGCTTTGATGGGCGAGCTCGACACCAAGCTGGCAGCGAACAATGCCGCAATTGCGGTAATCGAAGAAACCATGATCACCAATTGAGCCTGGGACACACAATTAAAGACCAAGAAAGCTTGACTTCTTCAACGATACTCCGAGGGAATTCCATTTTATATGCTGCTTCTCCCCCGCCTCCACCTGCAGCAACTCCACTTCATGTTGCAATTAGGTAGGACGGCACCGCTGCTCAGTTACGTCCCACACCTTATCAATGGACGTTGTGGTCGTTGTGGTGTACGACCTTCCGGAAAGGGTATCGTGCGCAGTCAGGTACGAAAGAATAAATGAGGTGGCGAAGGTATTCCCGGTAATTCTCCCAGATTGAGAAGGAGCTTAACGGTTCTCACATTGTTTTTGTGTTGTAATGACAGTTCACGGCAGGTTGTGGCGCATGCGCATGTTGTTGCGAAAAGCTAAGTAGCTACAGTAGGCGCTAGGCTGGCCAAAGAGGGGTAAAAGATATGCTTGAAGTAAGCAACAGATACTGTATAGCCTTGGCCTTGGCACTGACCGCCGTTATTCCTGTCTCTAACTCACCACATTCTGCAAGTTGCGTTAATTCGACTGTGAATAAGGTAGTCGTAGTAGACTTTTTCGCAGCTGCAGCCTTCTTTCCAACTCTCTCATGTATGATGTTACGACAGCCAATTTGCACTTTCGATGTTCCCGACACGACCACTCAGCAGGGGCTCATTCGGCGGCTGTTAAGCGTAGGACCGGTGGACGATGCAGAGTTCAGTTAGATACTTTCAATCAGTCGATGGTGCACGATTAATGCATCGCGAGATGGTCTGTCCCATGGTCTGTCCCATACCCAACTCTGGCCAACTGGCTAATATTTACGAATTAGACGACTCTACCAGTGAAAACCTCTGTTACACGAGTGGCCCATACGGGTTGTCCATTTGGATGAGCCAGCCTGCCTTCTCCTCGAGGCTGGACGTGAAGCGCGAATGCGGCAGACCAGTTGCAGACCAGAGAATCACCATTTACCGGCTTTGTATGCATAGGAAAAGGTACAATTTGTTCCCTCCTATGTGGCTAAGTCGGATGTGTTTGGAGACTTCTCCCGGTCAACTCAAAATGCGTTGCGCTTGTACGGGTCACGACTCTGCACCCGGTCCTGGTGTCTGGAACCTCGTGTAATTATTGCAGACTGATGCGAAAGCTAGCTTCGTGTAGATGGAACGTTGGGACTGTTTTTTTTAAATGGCTGCAAAAATCCATTTTTCATTACTTCACAGTCCTTCCATACATCTGCATACAGATAGTCTCTGGAATTAGATTCGCGTTTAAGATTGGTTTTGGCCACAACAGCTAGCTCACTACCATTGTACTAGAGTCTATTCTTCACGTCCCAACAGTTTATTGTTAGACTTGTCTGTCTTGCCAACATGCCGAAGCATTCTGTCCTGAACGGTGATGCTTTAGTGAATGACGAGCGTCATCCTCAGCAGAGGAACGAATCTGAAGGGAATCTGCCAGGTGATTTAGCCCGTGGTTCTTCTCGTCGTTCTTTTTCTTCACGCAAAGCTCGCCTCCGATTTCAGTCCAACCTAGACGCTTTTGAATCTGGGAATTAGCAACTCTGAACGTCAACCTAGGTCTAGAATAGCAAGTTCTACAGATCGATCTTTATCCCTAGCTCCCCACTCCAACACTTCTGAAGCTAGAGCATATCGACGGGGCTCATCTACCCATTCCTTTTTCACTCGTTCACAACTCTCTAGCTCTCTATCGACACAGGCAAAGGAAAAGAACCCAAGTCCCATCTATTTTTTCGATCTAAGGACATACATAGAAAGGAAAAAGGTCTTCGCAGATGTATTCAAGGATACCAAATCAATTATCAAGCTGAAGAAACTGAATCCCGAGTACATTCAGGTTATGGATGGCCAATGTAGAACAGAAAAAGAGTTCGAAAATCAGCGAGACGAATTATTAAGAGCTAATATAAAAGTATCGCGACGTACAGGCAATAAAGAAGAGTTCGACATAGTTACGGCATTCGGCTACTCAGGCTTCATTCCCTCAGGACGACTGAGTCCTGATGAGGTAGGTCGAGGCCGTGTCTGGTCTATGATGCAAATACTAAAACAAGATGGGATGGCTATAGTCACCACGAAGGACGAATATGAGGTTCGACCATTGAGAGTCGCTTTGGAGGTTGGGTTCGCGCAAATTAAACAAACGAAACTCAAGCATAGGGATGGTAGTACGGATTATTTGTTCTTGGCTTTCAGGAAGTAAAGGCGGCTGTTGGCGAGAGCAATACCAAGGATGATCGATCACACTGAAAAGAACACAGGGTGTCTTGCAACGAGACGAGATGCGAGTGAAATCTACTCATAATGATGTTTCTCTTGGATCGAAGCACAACGAGGAGAGACGAGTCAAGATATCGAGGTCCGAGGAATGGTCTATTCTTAGGGTTGGCTGAAAGGGACTTGGAATCATAAGAATATCACTAGGTTGGAGACTGGAGAAGTGTAACCGGTGCCTAATAATAGAGTTCTCGTTAGATAGAGATGCGCGTGAAGTGCCATAAATGCAAATTGCTGAAATACTAGTTCATACACTGCATACAACGCTGAAAGTACCGCGCGACATGCCAGACGAGGCCGTAACAGATCGCGTGAGACAATAATCGCTTAATCTCAATTGTTCTTGGAGGCGGAGTCACATTTATAATTTATCCATATCTGGACGTTGCAACGGACCTTTTTGACGTTCGAGTGTATCAACTTTGAGATATAATGTGTGTTTAGCATCTTGAAAGTGTATCTGTGATTCTGACACTTCCAACTTCTAAGAGCAGTTAGTTTTAAACATGTTAGTGATTAAAAGGGTTGTTCGATTCGAAATATGAAAAATTTGTATGATTACCTGTGCAAATATGAGCCTCAACTGGCTAGTTGAAATAGCTATCCGGCAGGGTACTACCGTACTTAGTGTAGTAAATTGTATAGTAAGTCAGATATGGACTTCTGTACCTGCTGCCAACCCTGCGGCTTGGTGAGATTTGGTACAGGCTTCTTCTAGTACCGCCATGAGTGCAGTCAATCTACTCACTGGCGTGCTAGTTAATTTCGAAAACTTCCTGGAAATATCGTGTTGCTACCGTATCAGCAGTTTCTGCACTCTCGATCCTATTTGGCATGGACAGGCATTTGCTGAACAGAAAAGATGAATGATTCGAATTAAATCTCCTCCTTGAATTACTCACTGGATTATTGTAAGTCTTCGGCAACTTAGGGGCTCATCTACCGACACGGATTTAGCTGTGATATATTGAGAAGTGTAAACTGGCTTGATTTCTCCTAAACAAGTGGGATCTTGAGCATCTATATACTCTACTGAGAAAGATAGATGACCATCTATATTGAGCATAGAGAAGATAATTAAAGCGCTGCTGTAAATCGGTGAATGTCGTAGTATTACGAAGCAAGGTCATTCCCATATGCAGTGAAGTCCTTCTGTATCCGATATTTGCATATACAGATTAACCGACGAAACAACGATCGTAATGCTCAGAATAGACGATGTAACAACGATCAATCTATTCAGAGTCAAAACGAAATAAGTATAAAGAGACTGTGTACTTGTTCAAATCTCATACCCTTCCAACTCCAACTCCGACTTTATCTACATCAAAACAACCGCATTCAAAACTGATTTCAAAAGAGCACAGCACAAAATGGCATCAAATTATCCCAGCGCTCGTCAGCTAGAAAACGGACGACCATCCCGCTTCGAAGGCATCGGGCACTGTCAACACGGCCAAGACATAGCGCAGTCGCTTTACCAAATGGTGTGCAAGCTTGCAGAAGATCACGACGATCCGAATATTGGTCTTACATGGAGTCGCGCATTAGGAACGATCGGCTATTTCTATATTTACACCGGGAATGGCAAGATCACTGAGGCATACATAAAAGAGAATTTGTTGTTGAAAAACCATGTTTGGTGTCTGAACTGGGGAGGCTTTGCGCCAGGGAATGGAGACCAATATTGTATGGTTTCGTTGGAGTGGGGGGTGGCACCCGATACTTTCTGTTTTTGAGAATTTGAGGAAGAAAGCCCTCTCACCATTAACTAGAATCTCATTGCCATGCGTATAGCGATTAAAACATTTAAATCTGTACCCAAAATGATGTGCATTTCTGTTGATTGAATTCTTCTGCTGTGCTAGCGAAATGTAACAACAAAGAAAACAAATGCTGTTCCGAGTGAATATGAACAATCGTGCAGCTTCAACTAAGGTGCTGATGTAAAACAAAAACTTCTTGCCACGCCTTTACACAAGTCGAGCGTTGTAGATGAGGAGAAGAAGAAATCTCTATTTGACGTTTTAAAACGTATGCAAAGTGGGGATAGGAACTAATCCCTCAAACATAACTGGACATGCGATATCACTTTAGATCAAGCGACAACCCCGCAATAGAGATTCTATTTCCCAAGAACCGCCTTGAGAACAGTCAATAACTTTTCCTCCGGTGCATCAATCATTTTTATCGATCGCCACGCGACGAATCTGTCCGGTCTCACGAGCACACATCCGTCTTCCGAGACCTCCCTTCTCTTTTCCCAGTCGAAATAAACATCTTCATAATCCTGTTGCCAGCCAATACTATACGCCTTGATTTCAATTTTGAGAGCTTCTGCAACTTTCGATGCAGCCTCCGTCCATTTCTTCCCACCAATCCCAGTAAAGAGACAAAATGCACCATGACCCGCGAGATCTTGTGTCGAGAATTGCTTTCCTGGGATTCTAGTGTTAAGCCATGCATGTGGAAGACGACTTCCAGGATACGTGGTAATTTCATGCTCGAGGTCAGCATCGGCTGGGAGCGGGGGTCTGGACTGTTCGTCTTCCGTAAATAC
This sequence comes from Rutstroemia sp. NJR-2017a BVV2, assembly GCA_002946415.1. Lineage (NCBI taxonomy): Eukaryota > Fungi > Ascomycota > Leotiomycetes > Helotiales > Rutstroemiaceae > Rutstroemia > Rutstroemia sp. NJR-2017a BVV2. The sequence continues at coordinate 231,932 of NJPS01000037.1, read as the reverse complement.
GGCCGAAGACTCATATCGTTGATTCATCTCAATTCCCAGACCATGGAATTCATGCGAAGTCAGTTCAATGGCAGCCCTGAATCTTGCTCTTCGTTGTGCACCCTCAGGCGTTGCCTGAGATAGTTCATCGAAATTCTTCCGACGGACATCGAGTGAGGGATCCGTCATTCCCAAAGCTTCCCAGACCGGTCCGTGTTCTCGAAGGCCTTGGTTCGCTCGAGTGACGATGGCTTTTCCTACGGGCTGACGCTCGATGTTGTATGAATCAAGGAGAGAACTGCTTGCTTGACCTTTCAAAACATAAGCGATCTTCCATGCTAGGTTGTATGCATCTTGGATACAGGTGTTCGATCCCAAACCGTTGATGGGAGGATGACGATGGACTGCGTCACCCAGACAGAAACTGAAACTACAGTTAGCACTTTCTCCACCTTTCAACGATGGGCAGGCCATACATATTTCCGTCTGAGTAATACTCTGCTACGATTTCATTAATGAACCATTTCGAAACACCTAGTATCTCGACATCGAGTGAGTCATCTCCAATCATATCCTTCACGCATTTAAGATATTCTTCTTGCGTGGGATTGAACTCCGTCCCAGCTCCTTGATCGGGGAAAAGTATGAACATCCACCTGAAGAAGTCAGCTTCATTCGTCAAATCCCTGGTTAGAAACCTACTCTGACCACGGCTTCACCATTCTCGCAAGACCGGTCCACCCAAAAGCAGGGTGCTCCTCAGTCGGCCTCAGAATCCAATGAAGATTGCCCATGCGATTTTCCATAACATGCTGAAGATCAACCTTTGCCAGTACGTTTATCGCTAGGCCCTGTCCAGGCTTTCTGATCAAGGGGATTTGAAGTTGTCGCAATACCTGACTCCGTGCCCCATCGCATCCGAACAGATACTTGGAGCGAATATGGTAAATTTGTTTCGTCAAATTGTCCTGAACCTTACTAACAATAGTACCAGATTCGTTCTCTCGCTCGAATGAGAGAAAGGTGGTATCAAAGCGACAACTGAATCCACTGTGAGATGCACGATTGATGAGGATGGGCTCGAGTACCGTCTGAGGGATATCGATGTGCTTGCAAGGACTTGCGGCATCATAGTCGCCCTAATAACTCAGCTGTCAGAATGCCGTAGCATGCACTTTGGGGAAGAACTTACAATACGCTTCGGATCATTACCCCAGGAATAAAGTCGAGCGAATTCTTCACCTGCTAGACTCTTACACCAGCGTGTGTGGAGCATGGAGTCACCCTTCACAGCAACTTGCAAGCATTCTTCTTCCAATCCGATATCTCTCAGGCATTCCAGGGCAGCCATATTGGTGATATGAGCCCTGGGAGTATCTGCAGTGCCCGGTGTCGCTGCTAGCATTATACCTCGGAGGCCTGATATTTATGATTAGCATGATGTAGTCAGTGCAAATAATAATAGAAAACTGACCATGCTGGGCTAGGAAGCAAGCCAAAGAGGCTCCAGCAGGGCCAGCCCCAATAATCAAAAGATCAGTCTCAACTACACCACTGGACGTCGAACTCGACTGGTCATCAACATTTCCACCATTATCCTCATATGGCCAAGACTTTGATGACATGATGAGAACTTCGCTCTAATAATGATGTAGGATTAAGAGGACTTGTTTCTGGTCGAGCTGGTCCTTCTCTTCTCAATTCGAAGTGGTTAACATAGATTCGCAGAATTCATGTTGAGTCGTCGGCATCATTATATGCATGTCGATGGTGCTGTGGTTAGTAGTGGGGAAACAACTGCTTAGTAAAACTGACAATTGCTGAGATGATACAGATTTGTATTCACGTGATATGATTGTCTGCTGGAACCAATGAGTGAGGGGCTTGGCCTCCAAAAAGTGGATAGAAAGGCGCGTTCTGGGGCACGAAGTAGCACTAAAGTTACCTAGAGATGAGACAGCCATCAAAATCGGTTTGGAAAGTCGAATTCGGGTAATGATCTCCGTGTCACTTGCAACGGGTAAGCATGACAAAACATTTGCATAACTCGATGTAACTGACAGTACTTGCTGATATTAAGTTATGGCTTCACTCAATTCTCGTTTGGGGAAATGGAACCTTGAATACTGCAGATTGGGTTGACTGCCGATGTGGGGTCAACCGACTGAATCGCCTGCAGGGCTATCTGCAGGTGGAAAAAGTGCCCTGCACGAAAGAAACAGTTGCCTGTGTTGGCAATTAGCTCTTCTTATCTCAAGTATTCAGCAATTGGTAAGGTTAAGGCTAGAGCAAACATTATCACACTTGAAGGCCATTCATTATTCATGCTGTGCATACGACTTTCGAATGTTGGGATGACCGACCGGCATCTGGGCATCTGCTGTCAGAGTAGCCCCTGGGTAATGGTTCAGACAGTTTGCTGTGTCTAGGAAACGCCCGCAGGCTATGGGCTGTTGTGGATATGCGTCTTTTTGATAGTCCTTCGCAGATCTAGATGCCATTCGACGGATAGGCTATTCTTTTGCTCTTGCCGCTTCTCGTATCCTCGGCTGGCTGCTTTAAGTTTAACGTCAACCTAGGCCATGACTTACTCTCCTGATATCAAGGCGGCGATACACCGGGAAATTCTCCAGCAGAACAAAAAGGCTAGACCTCTGCTAAAGCCATCACTCTTCTCTAGCTCACATGCTACATCTTCAGTCGCTTCCCCACCAAGCTATACGAGTTGGCACAGCATTAAGTATATCGGTAGACCGAGTGTATTCGCCACGACATCCCCTCACCATATCGAAAGTTTCTTCATGCCTTGGGCGGCTTAAAGTGAGAAAGCTTGTGCAGAGACTATTCTCCACAATCATTTCCCAAAGCCTAGGTTACTCGAAGATTTGCTCAAGTTCGTTGCTCGTTTTCGAATTGCTGACAAACTAGTACATCGACCGTGGACAGCGTCTTCCATGGAATGTCTTCTGAATTCACATTATCAATATCCCCAGTGGTGGAAGTTTCCCACATCGGACAAGCTTGCTTATCCTAGTGATTACCATGTATTGATTAATAACGATTGTGGCACTATTGCTGACCGGTATTTTGTCGGTCACCAATCATCACCCCAGCTATTCAAAAATGCACCACAATGGCGGGATGCATGGTGGGATACACATGGACTCTAAATATGTCTTACGAGGTGGTGCCAAACTTGCTATGGTATATTTTGTACTAAGCATGGAGAACATTTTCCTCCATCAAATGTTATAAATAACGGTAAAGCCTACGGGTTTCTTCGAAGCATCCCCTTGACCAGTGTCTCGCGTTGGCGCTCCTCTTACCACAATGATGGCGAAGTTGCTAGCATACTTGTTGTTACTCACCGTTGCCGCTCTCACCCAGGCAGCCTTCTTCTACCCTGATGCAGTATCATCTGAAATTGAGCATATTCTCGTGGATACCCATGGCGCATATGCATCTGGATTTGCTGATGCAATCACTCCTTGCTCGAATTATGTTTCTGGAGCTCAGACATTCGGTCGAGAGACAGCTGCCCAATGGCTTCGAGTAGCCTTTCACGACTTTGTAACTGCTCGAGTGGATAAAGGTACCGGTGGCATTGATGCCAGTATCGGATTTGAAACTCTGAGGGAAGAGGACTCTGGAAGTGCATTCAACGACTCTTTTGCTTTCTTCAGACCGTACGTCAATGCAAGAGTCAGCATGGCAGATATCGTGGCACTTTCTGTCAGCATGAGTGTAGGAAACTGTGGCGGGCCCCAGATACCCGTGCGAGGCGGCAGAATCGATGCTACTGGTATGGGCGAGGAGGGGGTACCTGCACCAGAGACATCTCTCGAACAGACTTTGGAATTTTTCGCCAATGCAGGGTTTAATCAAGTCGATTCAATTGGGCTCACAGCCTGCGGTCATACAATGGGCAGTGTTCATCACGGAGGTTTCCCAACAGTTGTTGGCCCCGAAGCCGTCAATTCCAGTAACACCGCCGGCGGTATTCACTTTGATGGTACCGTGGATGTATTCGACATGAAAGTTGTGCATGAATACATCGATGGGACTGGTAACCAAGGCGGACCTCTCGTAACTTCATTCAACGAGTCGTCTAGAAGTGATCTTCGATTATACGAGAGCGATGGAAATGCGACCATGCATCAGCTCTATGAGCAGGAAGAAAGTTTCTTAAACACTTGCGTACCTTTAATGCAACGCATGGTCGAGACCGTACCGAAAGAGGTTGTTTTGTCTAATATTATATCTCCGATGGCTATTAAACCCGTCAATGCAACATTTGACTTTACATCGGATGGAAGCCTTATCTTCAAAGGGTATATCAGGGTATATCTAAATTCTATAGGATTCATTCTCCATATGCAAATACTAACATATCTAGGTTCTCGCACCTGTCAGCTCAACGCCACCAAAAACCATCACTCTGAACCCAAGCTCCCACCCGACCATCACCCTATCAGCCGAATCTGCAACAGGAACGAACGTCTTCGGCACAACTGCCTTTTTTCCTTTCTCCATCCCCGTCGGCAACCCCTCCAGTCTACAGTCATTCACCATAACCTCCTCCTCCGTGACATCCAAATTCACTATCCCATACTCTTCCACCTTCGTGGTTCCAACTCTCTCGTCCTCTTCCTCGTCTTCATCAACAAAGGTCAACGTAACAATTGCTCAACAACCATCTTACAGCACACCAAAAGTTTCGATAAAAGCACCGATTCCACAACAAGGAACCTTGGGACCAGCAATAGGTAGTTACGATATATCCAATTTGAAATCCATAGGCACGAAAGCGGGGCTGAAATTGTGGGAGGGGTCGGTGGACTTGGGTGTTCTGGCGACGGGCAGTGTGGGGGTGGAGGTACTGGATAGTAAAGGGGCAGTGCTCGACTTGCTGTTTTTGTAACCAGAGATTGGTGTGCGAATAGTTAATATTTGGTTGTTAAAAAGAACCATTGTCATAAGTTGCGTTCTAGTCTTCATATCATTTTTACTGCCAGTCTCCCCGATGTCAATATTCTGCCTGATCTTATTATTACTGGTCATCCTTCACCCGCTCCGCGATATGCTTGATTCTCGTGGAGACTTGGCACCTTCCTCTTCTCTGGTATTTGTTTCCATCACAACCTCCCAAGACACCCTCGCCACCCACTAGTCTCCTTGTGTCTCACTCACTTCCATCCCTCCACCTTGCTCTTTGCATCTCTCCCTATTCTCCCGTAGAATCACAGCATCGCAAACACCCCCATCAACCCCCACCCCGCCGCCAACCACACCTGCATCTCCCTAGTCTTCATCGTCAACCCCACCGCATCATTATAATCGCCAGTTCCCGGCAACGGAACCTTCGGTTTCGATTTCCAGAAGTTTCCCACGTATTCCCTCACACCCAACAACGCCACAACATTGATACCCGCCAGTGCAAGCGTTGTAGACCTCGGGGTGTTTGTGAAGAGGATAGTGGAGGTGGAGAGGAGTGTTAGGATGAGCTTTTACTTTCTGTCAGCTGTGTTCACTTCACTTTGAAGCACAGAAGAGTTGGCCAAGGGGGTATAGAACAAGAGACAAAGAATAACCTACACTCCCCACGCTCGCAGCTTGCGTAGCACGTGTTTTGAATAATTGCTCTTCGGCAATGTTGGAGTACTTGGATGCGGTTTTCGCTTTGTCTTCGTACGAAAGGAGTTTAGGAATGGCAAGGGAAGAAAGATAGAGCGTGTAGGTGGTGAGGGAAAGTTGAGCAATAGAGACGAGGGGTAGAAGGGGTGACATTGTTTGGAATTTGATGGTCGGTGATGGTGGGAGTGTATCAATTGTTTTGTGAGCTGTCGTCGGGATGAATCCAATGATTCTATGTTTCTGAAAAGCAAATATATTACAGGTTATCAGTTGGTGAGACTTGGAAATCTCATATCAAGTAATATCAAGTTCTGGATCTGCCTAAGAGAGAATCGCGTTTTCCTTTAGGAGGAGATATTTATGACGTCATTGAGGCGCCTTCGACAGCGAGCGCTACTTACCTAACTCTTTCTGCGAAGACCTCCACCAGGTCCAAAACGTTTTCGCGGTTAAAAAACTGGCAATCCTCATCATGAAAACTCAGGATAAAATTGGTGTCTCGGATACAGCTTGGATGCAGCTGTGCAATTGAACGTTCTCGACAAAAAATGCACACCGGCGATAGCTGTCATCATTCGAACATGCGGAAAAGATATAGCGACTGGCCGAACATCACGATGCAGGGCCACTTACTCTACTGACAGATCGGTACTGCCCAAAGGGGGCCGTTCTCTAAATCGCTTCTATGTGCGGGCAGATCGTTTGTTCATGAGAGCATTCGCCAAAGACAAACCCGATGCATATATGCACACGTCCAACTGCCAATCCATGAAAACTGATCTATTTCGGTCTGAATATTAGGGTACCTTCATCATTAAATGATGTTCCTCGAATATCAGCTACAAATCCTGCCAAATCCTGGACAAGGGCCTTTAATCTGACGGCAAGACATGCTTCTGGAACCACTCCATAATCATGGATGTGGCATTAAAGGTCGCGGGTTCATCTCCGTCCCTTCTGGAATCATCATTCAGCTCCGTGCTCGGCCAATCATGTCCAATACTCGAGTCAAAAACATGTGTCACCAACCCCGTCTCGTTCCCCGTACCATACGTGTAGACCAGAGTATCGTTTGTCAACTCCGTCGTCACGTTCTTCAGGCCTAGTCCATCCCTCTTCGCCCATTCCCTCACCCAATGCGGGATCGTGGGTAAGCACTCATTCGAGCGATCTGCCTGTCCGGAGTAATGAATTGTTTTGTCTTTCCCACCATGAAATTCCAACATGGGGACTTTGGGTCGGCCGGGTGAGCATGGTATAGGAACACTGCTGGGAGTGCAGGGCTGCACGTCGATGTAAAATGCGCCGGAGACTGGAGCAAAAGCTGCGATTTTGGTTGATAGAACAGGATGGCATGCAAGAGTATTGCAGAAGCCGCCGCCGTCTGATTTTCCGGTTGCATAAATCCGGTTGCTGTCGACGCAGTAGGTTGATTCTAGACTAGCGATGATGTCGGTGACGAATTGGGTGTCATTTTGCGTCTGCCCTGGGTCGCCTTCCCATTTTTGCTAGAATATATATATGTTGGTATTTCTTCAGTCTTGTGGGAGTAGTTGGGGTGAAGAAGAATGATACGAACATTGATTCCCTGGGGATAAACAACTATGGAATTATTATTAAAGAACGGGGACGTCAATTCATCAAGTTCAAGCTGGTCTGTTGCATTTCTGTTGCCGCCATGGAAGGAAAAAATCACGGGCGAGGAGGCTTGAGCCGTGTACAGAGGTGGGATGACGAGGAGGTAGGAACGCGGAACGTCAGAACTGGTTATGGAGATATTTTGCGGTCGACCGATGGTCGTGTTTGCTGGTAGAGGCTTGCTGCAAACTTCAGATGGTAGCGACAGTGATGCGGGGTGCTGCTCAGCATAGACAGTGGCTTTACTCCGGAAGAGTAAAGTCGCCAAGCAGAACAATACAGCAGCGTGGGGCGGGAAATAATGCATCATGGCGGACATATGTAGTTAGGTGCACCGGTGCAATGCAAAAGATAATGATTCCAAGATCGTACCTGATTGACTCTCCTTCCTTTCTTTAACTTGCATTTAGAGGAAGATGGAGGGTCAAAGTATTACTCGAGCTGACGTGAAGTCGACGAGCGCTAGAGTAGTCAAGTCGGCGACGTGAAATGCTTAGGAATGTTAGAGTCTCTATGAATCTCTGCCCTCGCCGAGAGATCGTACCTAGGCTCGGTGCATGCGGATGTTCGTTCAACCTACCCTTTTTTGTGAAAGGCCACATGCAGCTCTCGTGCGTAGTCGAAGCAGGATTTCGAGCCCCATTTTAAGAAATCCTAGAGGCCGGAGAGAGTTAGCAACCAACAATCGTTGCCTATTGTAGAGATTAAGCAGCTTGTATCTTCCTTCGTGTGGATGTGCGTATAAATCATAGTCGCAGCAGCTGACAAGATATATTATTTCAGTACACAACACGGACATGATATATGTCCAAGGCTCTCCAAGGAAGTTGGTGATAGTGACAGTGATAGTAACAGTATTGTTAGTTGTTGGGGGTCGAGAGCTCGAGCGCCAAGTTTGTGGGGTAAGTTCTGCACGTCTGCAGTGACAGGTGCCGACCGGAGCCTAATTTTCGGCTGCTGGCCTCTGGGTCCTCACCAACCAGAAAAACAAAGTAATACCAGCGAACACAACTTTCAACTCAATTCGCAATGATGCCAATAACACGACTTTCGTGAGGAGTCCGATAGCATTACGAACCTTCAACGAGCCGCGATGAATCTCCATGTGATGCCACCCTTGGCACACGATGCTACCGCCGGCGATGGCAATTCAGAGGTTTTATTCCCACGCTCGCGCGCCGCTGACACCTCTCTGCGCCCAGGGCGACGGAAACAATTAGTTCCATCATGCCGATCAATGATCACCAAAACTCCCTTTGTTCCTTGACGGAGATTACGGAGTACCTGCAGAAAGAGCAGGACATGCCGTGGAGTTGGTGCACGGCTTTTATACCCTTGAGTGTCTCAAGATGAATCGAGGTCCCAGCAGCGACGGGTTTACGTACAAAGGTTTCCTCGATTTTAACCTTAGATCTTGGGAAAGTCCCAAGGTTCAAAATCCTACGCCTTCCATCTCCCTGCATCGCATCACCAAATGGACACCCATAATGGCTGTGCGAATCCTGCCACTACTACTTTCGCACGAGCTTTCCTCATTTCTTGAGCTTATCTTGCATTTTGAAACTTTGGATCTGGCTGAAGTCATGTTCCTGCAGCACGATCTCTATCCCGAGCCCCGTTGCAGTAAGATAAATCATTTCCTAAGAGTACGTCGCGAAACGCTCACTACAACGTTACGTGAGCCCGAATTGCTCCATCGTGATGTCGATCAACAAATCTTTCTTCCGTGATTTGTGGAGTGAGGAAAACCCATCCCACAACCAGTAGTCCAGCGTCCATGATTAGAAGGTCTAAAACCCAAGGGGTTATTCTTTCTCGGCCGTGACTACTTAATTCGATTAAGGGACAAACGGTATGTCACAAAAATGCATTTTGCAGAAATTATGGGCGGAATGCACCGGCCCAATCATGCTGCTTATTGCCGAAAACTGCCCTTACCCCTGAACCACCCCAGAACAAGCGGAGAAGTTTCATAAACCAGTGTAACTGGGGAACCTCTACGCTGCTAGCATAGCTTGCCCTTCATCTTAATCCCATGATGGCCGAGAAATAAAAAGGATGGATAGTCAATTCACTCCCTACAACGGCGTGGCCGCTTGGCCGAATCCTGAAGGGAGGATCGAAAAGACGGGCCTATTGTTAGAGTGACCTTCCTGATTTTGGTTGGTGAACTCCGGTCAAATGATGAGGGGAAATTGAAACTTTGACAAACATCCTAACGAACTTGTCATGAGGAGGTAGTTCTCCGGATAGATGGCGCCGTCACCATTCCTGCAGAAGCATATAAGATTCATCTCCAATCCTCATTCAGCCACACTTCGTCGGTCATTCCAACTTCCTTCCATCACTGACACTCATTTCTAAGACTCATGAGTCTACTTCATTCATTTACTTGCACTTTTTAAAAGTGTTATCAGTCCTTCCTTTTCCGCATTGCGGACTTCTATCTGCTTCATATTAACTCTTCATCATGTATTTCTCAACCCTCCTAACAGCGTTCCTGGCTGGCACAGCTAGTGCCTGGATGCCGGGGACTGATAAAGATATTCGTGCACACGATGGACTCTCGCTATTCAACACCACCGCCAAACACCCGACAGCACGCCGCTGGACTCCCGCTTCAGGCAAGATTCGTGGCGTGAACCTTGGTTCACTTTTCGTTTTCGAGCCATGGATAGCTGAATCAGCTTGGTCCGCTATGGGCTGTGGTGCATACAATTCCGAATTCGATTGCGTATCCGGTCTTGGTCAGGCAGCGGCCAACACAGCATTCCAGAACCATTGGAAAACATGGATCACTTCTGCCGACATCTCAGAGATGTCAAGCTACGGCATCAACACCATCCGTATTCCTGTAGGATACTGGATGATGGAAAGCTTGGTCTACTCCGACAGCGAGCACTTCCCCCAAGGAGGTCTCACATACCTCGAGAGCATTTGCGCCGCTGCAGCTAACGCTGGCATGTACATTATCATTGACATGCACGGAGCTCCAGGTGCACAAGTTGCGTCCAACCCAGACACCGGACAATATGCTTCTACACCCGGTTTCTACGTCGACTACCAGTATGCTCGTGGAGAGAAGTTCCTTTCATGGCTCACCACAAACATTCACAGCAACACTGCCTTCCGAAATGTCGGCATGATAGGTATTGTGAATGAGCCTGTTCAAAACTCTGCGGCCGCATCTATGATCTCGTCGTTCTATCCAGCTGCTTACAAGGCAATTCGAGATGCTGAATCGGCGCTTGGTGTTACTTCTAATAATTACCTGCATGTGGAAGCTATGGATAAGGGGTGGGGATCAGGTGATCCCAACTCAGGTCTTTCCGGTGGCGTTTCTCTAGCATGTAAGTCCCTTCTCCTGTTATCCTCCTATTCATATACCTATAAACTAACGCGCCCTCAGATGACGAGCATCGTTACCTCAAATGGGACAGCTCAGTAGCCGTCTCCCAATCCGCCTATCTCAAATCCTCCTGCACATACAACCCCGTCTCCAGCACGGGCGGACCGACCATCGTCGGAGAATTTTCCCTCTCCCCCCCAGACAACGTCGAGAACACAGCCGCATGGTCGACATCCACTCAAGCCGCCTTCTACAAACAGTGGTTCGAGGCACAAGTCATGGGATACGAGAATCATGCTCTAGGTTGGATTTTCTGGACGTGGAAGAGTCAGCTGAATGATTATCGGTGGAGTTATCAGGATGCGGTTAAGGCGGGGGTTATTCCGAAGGATTTGAATAGTATAGCAGGGAGCGGAGCTTGTAATGGGTATACTTAGGGGGAGATTGGGGGTGAGCAGAGGAGGATGAAGGGTGCGCTAGATAACGTAGGATGAGGTTGGATTTTCGATTGTACCATAATCAGACAGTTCTATTAGTCATGTAAATATATACGACCTAACATGTAAAGTACATAACCAGATAGTCAACTAATCAAACAAATATCATACAATTCTCAGTGTCTTACGTCCTTCACTTCAGCTCCCAATCCTCCCATTTCACTTCAAACTTTGTGGATCATTTCATCAATTTCCGATTCCTTCACGGAATATCACTTGCTCTCCATCCTTCACCGCTTACACACCTTCCTCGCGCATCATCCTCGGCTCAACCTGTTCACGTACAAGCTTAATACGCCAAGCTTTGGGGTCCATCACGTTACTAAGCTGTTTGATTTGTCGTCAGCACGGGAGACATTGAGGTGGTAGTAGGAATAAATAAGGTTTGGCGGATCATGTACCGTGCTAGATGCCATGCGAGGGACTATATTTAGGCGATCTCGGTCCCGGGAGGTTGCAATCTATTCTATTTATGCAACCTAACTTTGAGTATTTCTTTTCTTCATAATGCCTTACTACACTTACCATTCCTTAGAGGGCCAGGCAGAATAAAGTTCTATCCAGGTCGTAGGATAATCCAGGAGATGATGGATGTTAGATTTCAATGAATACCCGCTGACAGCTTTGAAATGGCTATCATACGAACTTTAACTACCACCAACCAAGTACTTAGTCACTCAACTTATATATCTGTTGGTAGTAGATTTGATATACAAACTCATCAAGCAGGAAAATCGCAATATCTAACTTTCTCCAGGGAAAGTATCGTAAAGAAGCCTGAACACACAAACTCGTGATATCTGATCTCCGAGAATTCTCTTCCAAGACTTTTGAAGTTTTAATGGACGATAATGTAATCTTTAAAAAGTATAAGTTAGGAAGAATCTTCTTGTTCTGATTTACTGATGGACTGTGGCGTCATGAGTCTTCTAGCCGCAAGATCCAGTATAAGTTTCTCGATCCCCCTGGTTTGGAGGTCAAGGATATCTCGCTTACTGGGCAGCGGCGAAAAAAAGGGGAGACCCGTGTATGGATTGAAGAAGATTTCCAAGAGTACTGTTACTGGATATCAGTATGACCTAGTCTTTCCAGAAATCGGAATTCTATGCTGAAGCATAGGACTTCTACTTTCGTCGTCCCTCGGCGAAGGTTAAATAAGTTGGCGGGACCATATCTTCAGCACAGGTATGTTCAGTGCATCTTGCAGCTTCCACAACACAACGATAACGACGTAGCCTGCTCGATGTTCTCGGTGCTAAGTGGCAGGCGCGAAGAAGTGCGGAATCCGAGGTTTTTTTCTCGGTTCGAACTTCAAGTGGAAGGTGCTAGCTAGCTACTGCTCTTTCCTACCTGTCATGCCGTCGTTGTCTGACGGGATCTCGAACAATCAAGTCATTTCAGATAACTCATTGTATATTGATGTCCTGGTTTCTTCAGACTTTCGGTTGTTCTCAGACAATGACAACTTTTCACAGTTTCGAAGACTTTCAATGACCTACCATATGTTGATAGTTCGGCCATGCTCAATGTCTGTGATGGGGTGAGCGTCTGTAGTCTTTAAGGAAGGCACAACTTGATCATTGTTTGCTTCATTCTGCACTTGCCTGCTTGAATGTCCATCATGTTAGGGTGTTTTTTTCACTATTTAATTCTTCACTTGTTATGATTGTTCCAACTCGTCACAACAAATATTCATTTTCCAAATATCAACATTCGTTCAACTTATATTGATAACACCAAACATTGTCACTCACTCAACATCCATACCAACATCCACATTCGTTACCCCAATATTCCTATTCAACATCGTCATTCGTTGAAAATTCTTATTAATTTTTAATCTCCCCGAGTCCCCCTCCTTCGGCCAAAATGGTCACTTGGGAGCAAAGCGCCTTCGCCGTCGCCTCTGCGGCCTTTTTGGTCGCTCTTCCCGGAGGAATCCTAGCGACCCTCCATTTATGGGCATTTTTGTTCCCAAAAGGTAAGGTAAATCAGCGTTTTCATTTCCCCCCTCTTCCTTTGCCCCCTATCGAACGGACAGTTGAAACTCCTCCTCTCCCTCCCCCTGTCGCACAGACAGCACCGGTTTCCCCTCCCCCTCCCCCTCCCTCTCGCTCGGTCCGGTCTCCTCCCCCTCCTCCTCCACCTGTGCGGTCGCCCCCTCCTTCCCCTCCACCTGTGCGGTTCCCCCCTCTTCCCCCTTCCCCTGTGCGGTCCCCTCCGCCCCCTCCCTCCCCCCCACCCCTCCCCTTTGCGAAAACGCAACAGCGATTCCCCTTTCTAATTTCGAGGTTGCCTCAAGCTCACCGATCAATGAATCTCGACCAGCCGGGCGATTCAAGTTGCCTGAGATATCCAGCTGCCAGTCGCGGGAAGACCTCCCGTTACCCAATCGACAAGCTGAGGATTTTGTTGGTGAGCTTCTGGTAATCTGGGGCAGCCAATCAGAAGCTAATTGATCTTCTGTAGTTAAGTCACAGATTGGGCCTCGGCGACATCACAGCAGCGAGCTTTCGATCCTGCAACAATACGATAGCGAGACTGAATCGACGCCACCGGTATACAACCATACAATCGGCACAGGCTTCTGCAACGACACCTCAGACTCATTATCGCTGTCTTCCCGCATACAATATCTTTACAAAAGCATCGAATACAAAGGCGAAGAACAGGAAATATTACAAGAGTGGGTGGTTGTGAGATCGTCGGATGGTGTGAAGCAGAACCCACTCATATAAGCCATAATTGACACTCCTCAGGAGTGGCGTCACTTTTGGGTTCACAGATGGATATTGTCTGAAGTGTCTCCAAAATACAGTAATGATTTTGCTCAAGATGTCCTCAAACATTGCAATCAGAGGTTGTTCTATTCTTCTAGGAGCAATTACCCTAAGGAAAGGTGCCGGCGGTAGGGGCATGGGAAAGAAACAAAGAAGGAAATGATAATTACCCTGTGAGAATTACACCAGCATAGGCCTTCGGAGGCTCATTCATGTGACTGCAGAGGAGGACGGGGTTGGACTATGCAGATATTCAATTGCGATAAAGCTCAAACCTTCTGCAACCTTGCACAGATAGTCATGTCTAGAGCCGTTTCATCAAGATTAACCTGTATCTATCCAACTTTTTCTCGTCCCTTCTACGTGACCGAACGCCAATTGGTGACAAGAATGATCAGCCTGGGAGAGCCTAAAGCCATGCAATACGCCATTGGAGCATCCGACAGAGGAGGGCATCCGTTGGAGGAGGTCTGCTTTCGAATGCCCTCATTTATAAGATCTCCACGATCCTCCACATCTTAGGATGGTTAACCCACTGAGTGCTCACTGCTCAGCCACAACGAATTATTCAAGGTAGGTATATTTTCAGGGATTACCCGAGAAGCCTTCTCCTCCTTCACCAATGGGAATCGCCGTCATCAAAGAGTAGCTCAAGGATTCCAAATCTGACGCTACTAAATCTAACCCATGCAGGAGAACTCGCTTCAAAGAGCCCTTTCACTTTCTCCGGCGTTGCTTGTTCATTGACATTGAACAAAGTGTGATCAAACCCTTCGAATGCTCTACAGATAGAACCAGGTTCGAAAGGCATTCGGTCCTTGCTGAGAGAATAGTTGGCGAACTGAGTGTGTCTTTGCCATATTGGGTCCATAAGTGTTCGCCCCTCCCCAAGATCTTTCCAGTTGGTTACGATCATCGCCTTTCCTTGATCGCCAAAACTTTTAAACGTGATTTGGAACTCTGTCAGACAATATCGACATTGCAATAATCTCTTCCAGTATTCTGGTTCATTCCAATGTTCTATAGGGAGAAACGTCCAACCGCGAAAACCTTCTTTTGCAACTGATATGTATGATATATGAGGACATACTTTTATAGAGATAGGGTCGGGAACTGCAAGCGCTTGACTATCTGGCATGATCAGAATCTGCTGCCATCGCAAGAGCAGAGAACCCGCCATGATTTTGGTCTGCGTTGTGTGTTGCGTCTTGTAGTCCAATGTTTTGCCAGACAAGATCCTCAGGAGTTCGGAGGGGTCACGGTTCTGACGGTATAGCTTCATCGCCATCTGGAATATGACCGAGGAGAAGTTATCGGGAAGGTACTGAGTCGAATCCCGCATAGCTCTCATACACGGCGCCCGGCGAGTCCAAGAAACCTTGTACTCGTGAAATTTTCGAAGTGAGTGAAGCTTCTTGCAATGATAGCATAGGATAAAGTCATGGAGGTCTCTTTCTAATAGCATCAAGAAGAGAAATCGAGACTGCGGGTGTTCTACCAAATCCTCGAGGGACTTTGTTCCGAACGTGAAATAGAAAAATCGACAAGAGAGTATCAATGCTGCAGTAGACTCTGTGTCTAGAAACTGTTCCATGTACAGCAATAAATGCACTGGAAGTTTCCTGAATGATGAGGATTCAAGGGCGCGTTGCGGGTCAGGTCGACTGATTGGGCGTTGCGATTTGCGTCGCAAGTACTTGGTCTTGGTGAAGCTGAATATGTACTTTAGACGCTCCATTGTGGGGAAAGATATAGGATGATAGGTTTCGATGATGTTTTTTAGGAAACGAAATGCGTGCGTAAAAGATGGGCTATATATAGAGAAGAGGGCATGGTGCGCCGTAACTCATGAATAGCGCAACCTCTAAGATCAGGAAGAACTGTAAAACTCGAGAAACGAGGGGTGCAAATCCCACACAATGCTTCACATTTTGGCTGAAGAACTGGGATTAGGCCACAAGGGCCGATGATATCTAAACCCGAGAACATGTACACATACATCTACAGAGCGCAGCCGTTTAATAAAGTCAAGAATATCGAAATCATGAAGCCTAGCACAGAGAATTGGAAGCTTGATTTGACCCTACGTTAAGAGTATCACGTGCGACATTGGCTGCTCTAACCTTTTATAGCATAGCGCTGCTGATCTTCATTAAGCCCCACGAGTGCGTCGTCGAAGGAGATATTATATTATTGAATACATTCTATCGGCACAACTTTTGATTCGCACAACACATGGTCGGTATTGCATTGCATCTATTAAAGCGATGCTAAATTCTCAGCAAATAATTGATTCACCACGTCTTCCTATGGATTCCGTGGCACTGCTAGAGAAGTGTAGGTCGGGTAAAGAGAGCATCTACAGTATGCAATGCTTGCTGCGACGCAATTCAAGCAAATGCAGCCATTATTACTGGCCTGGCCAGTAATAATGGCTGCACAAGAATGGAGAATGCTTAACAGATCGTCTTATGAACTACTAATCTAGCCTAAGTATTTAGTCGGACTACGCGACTGTAAATGTCGCGTTTGCTCTCAAATCCGCACTCGAGCTTCCAATTTGCACGATGAAATCACCTGGCTCGACTACATACTTCATGTTAATATCCCACAGACCGAGATCCTTCACAGCGACATCAATCTTCACCGTCTCGGTCGCACCCGCCTTGATCGGAATCTTCGAGAATCCCTTCAGCTGGATATTTGGCACAACCACACTCGATATCACATCTTGAATATACAATTGTACGACCTCGGTTCCGTCTCGGGTAGAGTTGTTGGTTACATCTACGCTCGCGGTGATGGTGTCTGTCGCAGAGACGTTGGTCGCAGAGAGGGTTACGTTGGAGTACTGGAATGTAGAATAGGATTTTCCATAACCGAATTCATAGAGGGGCATGGGCGAGTTGAGGACATATTGGTGACCGAAGGACAGAGTCCCATTGGGGAATGCCTCGCCAGGGTAGTTTGGTCGGCCAGAGTTCCAATAATCGTAGTAGATGGGCGTGGTTCCCACGTCATATGGGAAACCAACGGATAGCTTTCCGCTTGGATTGACATCACCGAACAGGACATCAGCAAGCGCGTTACCACCTTCCTCGGAGGGGTAGAATTGCTGGACGAGGGCTGAAGCATTGGCTGAGATCCAAGGTTCCGTAATGGGTTTTCCGGAGGAGAAGACCACAACCGTAGGTTTGCCAGTGTCGATGATAGCTTTGACGAGGAAGGGCATAGCCCCGACGAGGTTGAGAGAGGAAACGTCAACGTGCTCTCCAGTGGTGGCATTGAGACCGGCCCAAAGTTGGTTTTGGTCTCGAGACCACGTTCCTACTACAACGACCGCGACGTCTGCGGCTTCAGCAACAGATACAGCTTCTGCGAAACCGGATTGGTCGTTGGACCAGCGTTCACATCCTTGTGCATAAGTGATGGCTTGAAGGGGTTAGCGAATGATCGTAGTGGGTAGCTTGTTCTTGACCTACTTCCTTCACTTGCAGCTTTGATTCCATCCAGTGGTGTCACCCCTCTGTACATACTGCCATTGACAACATAGTCTCCGTACTATCTTCGCTTTAGCTAAATCGAATACCGTCGACTGGGAATACTCACGTTCATGAATCCGTGTGCCATTGGTCCAATGACAGCAACATTTGCGGATTTGGAAAGAGGAAGGACGTTCTTCGTATTCTCTAACAGAACGATAGACTCGGCGTCAATTTCTCGAGCAAGGGCAATGTTCTCTGGAGTATGAATCAAGGAGGCTGTCTGGTTGGCTGGAACTGCAAGGTAAGGGTTTTCAAAGAGACCTTGTGCAAACTTCGCACGTAATAGACGAGCCACAGCGGTGTCAACAACCTCGATATCCAGCTGGCCTGATGCGACAAGATCTGGAATTTTCTGGAAACTGTAGGAGCCACCACCCATTTCAACGTCATTGCCTGCTGGAAGAGCCTGAGGAATGTTAGTCAAGAGGAGCCGGACTGTCGAGAGAAATTACTTACAAACTTAACAATTGCATCCTTGTCTATTGGTGAGGATGAGCACATCTTAAAAGCGTTACAGAGGCGGTCTGTGGCACCGGCATCACTGGTCACCCAGTACTTGTAGCCCCACTCGTCTCGAAGAATCTCAGTAAGGATGTGGTGATTTGCGATAAGCGCAACACCATCATAGGAATGGTAGGCCGACATAATTGAGAGTGCTTCCGCGTCAACAATCATGCGCTTGTAGGGTGGTAGATATGTTGTTCGAAGCTCTCTCTCTCCACCGTGGACGGGCCCAGTGTTAAGACCTTGCTCGGGAGTACCGAACGCGGCGAAATGCTTGATTGTCGAGCTAACATTACCGGCTTGGAGTCCTAATAGCGGTCAGTGGCTGAACAAACGCGCAATGGCGCGGGGTGCCAGGACTGCATACCTTTCACATAAGCATATCCAATTTCACCTGCAAGATATCCGTCTTCACCGAATGTCTCCTCCACTCTGCCATATCTCAATTCTCGAGCCAAGTCTCCCAGTGGAGCAAAAAGCTGATTCACACCTAGTGCCAATGATTCTTGAGCGATTGCTCTACCCATCTTCTGAATGAGTGCTGGGTTCCAGGAGCAAGCATATCCAATTGGAGAATTGAAGATGGTCGCATTGCCGATTAAGAAGCCATGAATGGCTTCACTTTGGACCAAAGCAGGTATGCCCAAAGTTGTGTTATGCATCAGATAGTCCTGTCCTTGCTTGACACCATCGGCGATCAGTTGCTGGTCAACGGGGTATCCGACATAAAACTGGCCCGCTCGGTTGGCCATGCTCCATGCCAGACCAGTTGCGTTGAAAGTGCCATCTGTCATGTTGCGCCAGTTCGAGATGTCTCCCTGGACCAATTGAGCGGTTTTATCTTCGATGGTCATTCGGGAAAGAAGATCAGCGACTCTGTCCTCCACGCTGGCGGTGGGATCCTTGTAAAGAGGAGCAGTACCATTCTTTACGACAGCGCGGGCAGTGCAGAGCAGCGAAGCCGCAGTAATGACCGAAAGGGACCTCATGATGGAAGGTAAAGAAGGTAAACACGGTCGTAGACAATCTGCTTGGGAGATCAAGAATTTTCTGGGACTTGCGATCTTTTTATTACCACCATTTTTCGGAGCACTCCTTCCTGCATCAATTCGGGGTTGTGCAGCTCTAGTTCCATCGGTAATCCCTCTGATTCACTGGATAAAGAAGGGCATGGTCCAAGACCTGATGGAGAAGACGTAACTTTGCGTTGCTGATCCTCGGAACCAGTTGGGATGAACTTTTTGTTCATGGATTAAGCATGTTCCCCCGCAAATAGAGCATCTTAGGACCGACGTGCAGTCTGCTGCGCGGCCGCATTTTAGCTCATCATACCAGCGGAAGGAGGAACCGAAAAATCATGAAATCCGTGGAGGATGAAAGAATTTGACTCGTGGAAGCTTATGGTGTTGAGGTGGAGATGGTCTCGGAATAATATTCTCGCGAAAACTGATCTCGGGCTCCGCATCCGTTGCTAGCGCAGCTGCCGAGGAAGGTGGATAAAAGCTACCCCTCACTAACCCACCCTATCGGAAGGTCTGGCGATGGTAGGATTTTGCCAAAATCCAGATCCCTCAATTATTCACAGACGCTAAGTGGGGTGACTGACACCACTTTTTTTGGCAGTTGAGCTGCGATAGCTATAGCTACTACCTATGTAAGAATTCCGTCGCGAAGAGTCAGACCAGAGCTTGACGTTTGCTTCAGACATTTAACTCCATGAGTTTGTAATTGTTTCGGATAAACTTGGCCTTTAGTTAATTCATTTTCAAACACGCCAGGATGAAGTTCAGAGATGGAATGTGGCTGCCGGCAGCGGACAAGCGCCTAGAATATGCCGAAGAAGTTTACTCGATCACCGAACGCGAAGGCGGGAAAGCATTGAGCTTGCTGTGTCCGACAAGAAAGATATTCGCGAGGGCTGATTCATTGAACTTGAGCACCTTGACAGTAGTATGTACTTTTACAGCTTTGTACGCACTCGTGGCTGATTATCTTCGAAGGATCTAGAAGCACCTTTCGACGGCGTCATCTCGATAGAAACCACGCACTTCTTGGGATCGCAGAATCCAGCGCCTCATTTTGACCTCTTCCCAGCGGGAAAGCCAGAGAACAGCAAAGCGGAGATTTCGAAAACCGAAAAAGCAACGACCTTGGTATCTGGATCGCTAGCCGCAACTGTGAAGACCGGCAATCATGATTTCGAGATCCGATTCCATGCTGCGGATGGCTCGAAGGAACTCACGTCCTTGCTGAACCGTAGCATTGGCTTAGCATATAGCCCAGCCACGGGCAGTCCTATGGAGATCGCGGATATGAGAGATTTCCAACATTATATTTTTACACAGTCAACACTTTCGGTAGGAGAGTCTGTATACGGTTTGGGTGAGAGGTTTGGAGCTTTCAACAAAGTTGGCCAATCGATCCAACTTTGGAACGCTGATGGTGGAACTTCGAGTGACCAAGCATACAAAAATGTTCCGTTCTGGATGAGTTCCCGAGGGTATGGTGTCTTCATTGACACTCCGGACAAAGTGGATTTGGAGATTGGAAGCGAACGATGCTGCAGAGTCCAGACAAGTGTGGAAGGGCAGCGACTTAAATGGTTGGTATACTCCATCCATAACCATCGCAGAATCTGAATTGGAAACTAAACCCAAATTTCAGGTACATCATCTATGGTCCGACACCGAAAGAAGTCTTGACGAAGTACTCCATCTTAACCGGGAAGCCAGGAAAGGTGCCCAGCTGGAGCTTTGGTCTCTGGTTGAGCACTAGCTTCACCACGAATTACGACGAGAAAACTGTCAACTCATTCTTGGAAGGGATGAATGCTCGAGATATTCCCGTCGAAGTGTTCCATTTTGATTGTTTTTGGATGAAGGCATTCCATTGGTGCGACTTTGAATTTGACTCTGAGATGTTTCCCGACCCCAAGGGACAAATCTCTCGTCTCAAAGAATCCGGTAATTCTCATGGCCTCCGAACATGAAAATAATTCTAATATGCACTAGGACTGGTCAAGAAGGTTTGTGTATGGGTGAACCCGTATCTAGGTCAAGCATCTCCAGTCTTCAAATACGCCGCAGATAAAGGATATCTCCTCAAACGTAAGAATGGCGACATATTCCAGTGGGATCTTTGGCAGACGGGCATGGGTATCATCGACTTCACCAATCCGGAAGCAACGGAGTGGTATGTCGGATGCTTGAAAGGACTGTTTGACAAGGGCATCGACTCGATCAAAACAGATTTCGGCGAGCGAATACCATCGAAAGATGTTCAGTGGTTTGACACTTCTCTCGATCCAAGAAAGATGCATAACTATTACGCATTCCTTTATAACAAGATCGTATATGAGGCGCTTCAAGACAGGTACGGCAAGAATGAGGCAGTCTTATTCGCACGGACAGCCACTGCAGGAACACAACGTTTCCCATTACAATGGGGCGGCGATTGCGAATCGACACCAGAGGCCATGGCTGAGTCTGTACGGGGCGGGTTGTCATTGGGTCTCTGCGGCTATGCCTTTTGGTCTGTAGATATTGGTGGATTTGAAGGCTACCCGCCACCATGGATATACAAACGCTGGGTGGCATTCGGTCTTCTTTGTTCGCACAGCAGACTCCACGGTAGTAACTCGTTCCGTGTACCATGGACAGTAGATGATGATGACAAGTCAGACCAAGGATGCTCCAAGATTCTTTCCAAATGGACCGCCCTGAAAGCCAGACTCATGCCATATATATTCTCACAGGCTCAAGACTCGGTTGAAAAGGGTATTCCGCTTTCGCTTCGAGCCATGTGTCTTGAATTCCCTGACGATCCTACATCGTGGTTCCTCGACCGCCAGTTCATGTTGGGTGAGAACCTGCTTGTAGCACCGATATTCGAAGAGTCAGGGGATGTCGAGTTCTATTTGCCGAAGGGTAGATGGACGAATTTCTTCACAAACGAGACGAAGGACGGACCTGGTTGGTTTAAGGAGAATCATGCCTTCGACACGCTGCCACTATATGTTCGGGAAAACACAATCCTGGTTCTTGGAAAGCCGGGTGAGACGAAGACCGTGTACAAATATTCTGAAGATGTCGAGGTTCGTCTATATAGTACGAGCAAAGGTGCGAAGGCCAGACTCGTCGATTCAGATGGGAATGATGTTGGGACCTTGACAGCTGATGATGAGGGGAAATTGACTGATCAGACAATTTTGTCGGGATCATGGGAATCGAAGAAGATTTGAGGTGGTGCTTTTCAGCACGGGGTGGATGATCTGAGTGGAAAATAGTATCTTCTCCGCAATTCAGCAAGGTTTTTGAATATAGTTTCAATGTCTTGAATAGCAAAAACAGGTAGAAGACATTGCAAAACAATGAGGCTATCAGAAACCACTCAATTGAAATGGTCTCTCAAGTTCGACGTTGGATACCTATGCACGAAAAAGCGCCGCCTCATTCAAAGTGAATCGAAAACATAGATACTTTGTCTAGAATCGGAAGGTTTCACCCTTTTCGTAGATGCGTACAAATCATTTCCGCACAAAGAACTTCTTTGATAATCAAACAATCGAGAGGTAAAAGGACCATTGATACCACCATTGAGACCACTATTGAGACCATTGAATGAAATGAAAGAGCATTGTAAAGATAAAGGAAGATGCATGGGCACAATAAAGACTCCCAGATTTCGTGATAAAATGAGGATATCAAACAGACCGTTAACAGAGCAGAGATCATGGTTAGAAAATGAAGTAAGTTCTCGGAGTAAGAGGAAAATCTCCAACCCACAGCTCGCGGCAAGAAACTCAACTGAAGCAGAATAACTAAAGCATCAAGCAAAGTATCTGATTGACAGTTTCCCACCGCTCTAGCCATTTGCCAGAAGACTTTCACGATCGTACAAAGTCAAACACCTTGAAAATCCGACACGCAATCAAGAGAACTAAGATGGCTCCTCAGCAGAAACAATCTTCAAGTGCTGCCCTCCCAAAAAAGGAGACATTCACCTGGGGATGTTGCAGAGGCTGTGGCTATGTGGAGAAAAATGCATCAACACATGACCGACAAACATGTGGAATTTGCTTGACGCATTCCCGATGTGCTAACTGCTGGGTATCCAAGCAAGTGGATTATACTCCTAGAGAGCGAAGAAACTATGATGATCTCATTCTAAAGAACGGGTGGTAACTTTCCTTCGATGTTGCGAGATGCTTCTCACCAGACGTGTTGGTCTTTCCAAACACGCTGTTGGGGCAAAGGTAAGTATAGTATGGAACACGAGGAAGAGTAGGAACGAATAATAAAATTAGAGTTATTAAGAGAAGCAGTTTTGAAATGTGATATGTGAGTGAATATGGAGTTGAGTAATAGAAATATGTGAGACAGATGTCTCGTTGATACTTCAACCTGATGATTGAAGCCGGCCCGGCCCGTCCCGCTTAGAGCTGGACATTTCAGTTGGCTTGGACAGAGCGAGGAGGCGATCGAGTGGGAGACGATAAAGTGCGTTGATCGTATGAACGTCTCATAAGGGTGGGTGTCCGTGGTGAAGTATACATCCAAGGAAATGTAAGATGGACAAAATGGAGTCACCGTGAATGCAGCTTTTACTAGCTCACAGGCTGGCGGTTTGATTGGCCGCAAGAGTAGGTAAATGCACGTGATATCTACGGTGCGCGCGAGTACTTAGCTGAAGCTCAAACCCCCGGCGGACATGTACAGATTTTTCCTTGCTCTGGTCCTCCGTCTGGGTTTTTTCTTCTTTTTGCCTGGTCGACGACACCCTACTCCGTACACTGTCCTAATGTTTCTTTAAGCAAGGTGTTGCAATACAAAAGCTCCTGCAAATGAGGATTAGATCCGATGCCTAATATGCTTTTTACGACAGCGGCTGTCTAATTCCTGAAAAGCCACAAACATGGACGAAACGTTCTTGTACAACCGCAATAATACAAAGCACCAACGGAGACCGAGGTAGAGACAGGCATTATAGATGGATGCAAGATTGAAGCATATTCATTCGTACCCCCTACTGCTCCGCGAGGACTTCGCAAGCACTTCCCATGATACTTTGGCGAGACTTTCGCTTCATTTATCTTTTTGACGGGTAAAAGCCCTTCATCATTTCTTTTCGTTCGTTTGCCCGTGCTGAAAACGATTGCCGGCTCCCCTTTTCTTTCCCAGAGACGAAGACTCAGTGGTTACCGTTCTACCGGTACAGTACGGTACGGTACGGGACTCAAGGAAGAAAAGCTACCTAGTGTATGCATTTTCCATGACCAGGATAGGTGAAAGAATACCTGGCTCACTGTTGTGATACCTATACTCAACATATCTGTACATTTCCTGCACAATTAATGTACACCCGGGACTATCGGATTTCGTCTCCTTTCAAACAGTTGGAGGGGCTTGCGAAGTCGTGTTGGATTAAGAATGCCACGAATTACTATCGAGTGGAAAGTGAGGGTGTGAGAGGACTATGAAATTACTGGCTGCATGTCGACGAATAGTGGAAGCTCCTTCCCCAGGCAGATTGGTGTGGACTAGGGTCTTTTACTGGGGTCCTGTGCGCTCTCCTGCGGTGTCTGGGGCGAATGCAACCTCCACAATAGCTCCTTGCCCCGGTCCTCTCCCTTACCACCTTACCACCGTCCCCTTCTCAATTTGATATCCATGGGACTTGCATCGGCGCAAAAGTAACATACAGTGCCACCGAGGAATCAAAAATCAATTCTCCCACACGCTTCTACAGTTACAATCCCCTCATACCCCAGCATCGCATATCGATCGCATGCAAGGCCACTAATTACAACCTAGATATATATACTGAACATCTACACCTATATGCCACCATAATCGGCGCATCTTTTTCCCATCTCTTTCACCTTTTTCTTCTTCTCTTACCCTATTTCGTTTTTCTGGACTGTTCATATTTCAACCATCATGGAATCCAAGGAACACGTTAGGACGCACTCCAGCAGCGATGAAGAGAAGGCCGTTACCTCCTCGGGGAGTGAGCAAGTCACTCTAGTCAATCTACCAGAAGATCCCGATGCGCATCTCTCCCCTGAAGAGCGAAAACGCATTGTGGGTTCTCTTCTCTATGCCCGGCAAAGACCACATGACTAACCTTCTGGCAGGACAAAAGACTGGTCCGCAAGCTGGACTTATATCTGATCCCATGGGTATGTGCTGATATTCGAATACGTCTCGTGCAATATCCTAATTGGGTCTACCATAGCTCTGCATTCTCTACCTTCTTGCCTTCCTCGATCGAACCAACATTGGAAATGCAAAGATTGATGGCTTGCAGAAGGATCTGCATAAGATGTCTACCGGTCGATACAATGCAGCCTTGTCTATATTCTTCGTTTCGTACTCGATTTTCGAGCCATTGACCAACGTTCTTTTGAAGCGACTTAGACCCTCCATCTTCATCCCAATCATCATGTATGTATATCAACCATCTTCATGGAACACCACCCACAATCTAACTTTCAAAGGACAATCTGGGGTGTTGCCATGCTTTCAATGGGATATGTCAAGAACTGGTCTGGCTTAATGGCCGCAAGATGGTGGCTCGGTGTTGCAGAGGCAGGTTTATATCCTGGTGTTAATTACTTCTTGTCATGCTGGTACAAGCGTGATGAATTTGGTGTTCGCGCTGTAAGTGTATATTTGCTTCGCAAAGTATTTATTCCACTAACATTTCAGGCCATCTTCTTCTCTGCGGCAGCATTTTCCGGATCTTTCGGTGGTCTTCTTGCCGCCGCAATCGCAAATCTCGACGGCCTTGGAGGTAGACCCGGTTGGGCATGGATCTTCATCATTGAAGGTGTCGTCACCGTTGGCTTCGGTCTCTTGTCATTCTTCTTCGTCCATGACTTCCCTGATACTGCGACATTCCTCTCAGAACAAGACCGTGCTCGTGTCATCCGAAGACTCAAGGAGGACAAGCAATCCAGTGCAGAACATGAGGAGTTCAAGATGGAGTATTTCTGGGCTGCAATTAAGGACTATAAGATGTGGTTGGGCATGTTCATTTATATGGGAGCCGATATGCCACTCTACGCTTTCTCCCTATTTCTACCTACCATCGTTGCGGAGATGGGGTACACAGCGAACCATGCTCAACTACTCACAGTCCCACCGTATGCTTGTGCAGCATTTCTGACAATCGTGATTGGATTTTTGGCCGATCGTACCAAGCAAAGAGGACTATGCAATATCTGCGTGTCGATTCTAGGAGTCATTGGGTTCGGCATGTTGCTCGGATCGCAAAATGCTCATGTCAAGTATGCAGGAACATTCTTGGGAGCGCTCGGAATCTATCCATGCATTGCCAACACCATCACATGGGTCAGCAATAATATTGAGGGTGTTTACAAGCGCGGTATCGTTCTTGGTTTCGTCATCGGCTGGGGAAATCTCAATGGTGTTGTCAGCAGCAACATTTACTTCCAAAAACCAAAGTTCACCGCCGGTCATGCCACTGTCATGGCTTACATGATCGTTTGTCTCTTCGGTGGAAGTGTCGCGATGACTCTTTTGCTTCGTAGAGAAAATGCGGCCAGACTGGCTGGAAAGAAAGATCACCTGGTTCAAGGCCTTAGTCAGAAAGAGGTGGAGAAATTGGGCGACAAGAGACCCGACTTCTTATACACTGTATAAATTTGTGGTCATAACACTAAAGGATGACCAAAAAGGTTCTCTTGTCATTTGTTTTCCAGTACATCTGCCACCACCTGCATTTATCTTTCGTCCTAGAACTAAAAACTACCCATAACTCAAATTTATTTCCGATATTAATACAACATCTGATCACAATTAGTCACTAAAATTTCCATTTCATGAAGAATCTGCTTCCTGTAACTGCCTATCTGCAAAAGCTGCGACGAGATACTAAATTATAGATCCTACGCGCCACAACTTGTTGCTTCTCAGCCGTCAAGTATGCATCGAGTAGAAATCCCCTAATACCACAAGATTATTATCAGGGGATTGAACCCTGTCCCTTGTGCAACCAGACCATCACTTTTGTTGCGTTGTACTAGATTCTATCGCCCACCTGTACGAGTAACACACAAGCGGCTGCAATCCTTCCATATCAAAAATATACCCCCGCTCGACCCCAAACTTATCCTGGTGGGCATTCCAGTACAGTATACGTGTGGTTAGTAAAGGTATTACCGCATGTGGTCAGCAAGCCCGAGTGCTAAAAGTTGGTGGCGTCATCCTTCCCTGTTGTGTTACCCCAGATGTTCAGTGTTTTTCTCCCGACTCCCCGCCCCCAGCTACCCCAATCATCTACTAGTATGAGTAGGATTTTAGCTTTTGCCGGCTGTACTCGTATGCTCTCGTCTCCATGTGCGTCGGACCATATCAAGGAGGGGAAACGGACTCGGGGTTTTGTTCATTTAAACCTCCTGCAAATTCTATTTTTCCAAAAAAAAAGCTTCTATGTTACGAGTAAGGTAGTTAATTTACTCTGAAGTATATCAATGGCTAATATTATTGATCTGCTGTCGGACCAACCATAGTTCTTCTTTTTACCATCGAGGCTAAGGATGTGGATAGCAGGTTTGTTCGTCAAAGTTGGCTTCCTATGCCCGCTTTCCACGTAGTCTACCGCGACTCGAGAATTACAGTACAGCCTGTCAAGGCCAATGCAATTGTGGTACTGGTTGCGAACCGGGACAGGGTAAAATTCGAGAACAGGATGTACTCGATACAACGATACAAAGGTGATGGAACCTTGCTCCAGCCTCATTCGTTAGCTTTTCAGGAAAAATCCTCCTACATTCCCTAGTACTTCTACATCTGGCGCACACAAAAGGCTTTCAGCCTTTAATGCTCCCTGGCCCTGGCCCTGAGGCGATATCTTCTTGTGGCGTTTTTCATTTGCACGAGACACGGGACACCGGAAGGGGTTGTATGGCTCGATGATGCTGTGCTGGACTGAATGGAAGAAACTTTGATACGTAAGTTGCGCATGGTGATGAATAGATTGCTGAACACTCTCCTTCTCTTCTTTCTCAATGAGCATACACCTCCGCTGCACAAGGATGCTCATTTCTCTCGAAGATGTATTTTCCTTTTCCGTAACGAATGCACCGGTACCCGTTCCTTTGGGTTCGCATTTCGATCGCATTTTGTGTCGGCTTGCACTTACGAGTACCATTGTATTATTTCACCTATCCTCTTTTACACGTGCGAATACTCGTTCAATATTCTATATTCGCCGTCCTTTTGCGGTGCTATATGCTTCCACGCTCTCCTTTACTCTGACTGACACCAAGCGAAGCTGACTGGTGTAGAATAGATGGATGGATGGATCGAGACTCCATCCGTCTGACGTATCTTATATCATCCATCCTCCAAGCATTTTTACTTTCCTTTTTCCCCTCCTCCCGCCTTCCCCAGATCCGCAATTCTCCACTTCAACTAGCTAGCTAGTCCATGATCATCTCATCATGGGCCAACTAACTCCAAAGGAAGTTGAGATATTAATTATCATTGAGCGTACGACAGCTTCGATATCTGTCATGGGAACGCTTGCGCTGCTGTTCACATTCATCTTCATTAAGTCTTTCCGAACGCTGTCGAACACGATTATCTTCTATGCATCGTTCGCAAATCTTTTTGCCAACGTCGCTGCACTTATTGGAGGATCCGCACTGTCGAGAGTTAACTCGCCGTTATGTCAATTTCAGGGCTTTTTACTCGAGATGTATGTTTGACATGTTTCGTTCGATATCTGGATCCAAGCGACGGTTTCTGGTAACACACGGGTGAAACAATGTACTGACCGCAAGACAGGTTCATGCAGTCTGATCCGTGGTGGTCGCTGGCGATGGCATTGAATGTTTATCTCGTCTTCTTTCATCGATTTGACGGCGCGCGCTTGAAGAAGCTTTATCCTTACTATGGGCTTATATGCTATGGGCTTCCTTTCATTCCAGCGATGGTATGTCTTTTCGTCAAGACGAAAAAGAAGGGCAGGATCTATGGAAATGCTACGGTAGGTTGTCAGGCCGAAGCCATGCTCAAGAAAATAGTACTGACATATGGAAACAGCTCTGGTGTTGGATTGATGGACCTTGGGCATCACTCCGTATCTACAGCTACTATGCACCAATTTGGTTTACGATTCTTGCAGCTCTTTGTATCTACCTTCGAGTTGGAGTTGAAATCTTTCGCGCACGCAACAACCTTGCCGCTATGTCTCACCGATCAGATCCATCACTCGAAACAGGCGCAACCATGACTTCTCCGCTTCCTCTCCAAGGAGCTAACGCTCATGCATCTACCTACTCTCCCGACACTCCGATCGACAAAGAATCAGAGTTAGAGCCACCCTCTATGTTCACAGGTACTCGTACCACCGAAATCGAGGTGACACACGGTTCTTGGGAAAATGGTACCGTTCTTACAACCACCAGCCGGCCGTACCCTCGTCAATCCGAGATCCGTTCATCTACAGCCATTCGAACTCCCAACGGCAAGAATGACCCCGATAGCAACTATCGAGTAACTATCTCGGCGCTGCCCAATGCAACTTTGAGCAGTCGCACGTCTCGTCGCAATGGGGCTGGAGTGAACTCTTTCGATAGAATAAAATGGGCATATACGAAAGTCGCCATGTTGTTCGCCATCTCGATTCTTATCACCTGGGTTCCGGCTTCAGTGAATCGAGTTTATGGGCTGAGGTATCCTGAGAAGCCAAGTTTTGTGCTTAATATTTTGTCGGCGATTGTCTTACCTTTGCAAGGATTTGTAAGTTTACTCTTGGAGCTCTTTACAGCTGTAATTTGTGTCGCTTTCCAGCATTTGCAGTCTCTTTTTACCAATGTTTTACCTCATGATACTGATATCGAATATAGTGGAACACGGTTATCTACTTCACGACCTCTCTCGGAATTTGTCGCACAGTATGGGCAGACTTCCGTGGCCCAGCATCGCAACGTCGCTCAACTGATGGATTCCGCATGATGGAACGACCAACAGCGAGTAGAAAGCGCGGTGATGTCAAAGAAAGCGAGAGTATGGTTGAACTGAGTACCAGCCGGAGTGCGAGTGCAGAGGTGGACAGTCTGTGAGATACGGGATTTGGATTAAAAGTGTATACTAATCTTGTACATACATTACGGAGCATTTCGGGTTTCTCGGAAAGGGGGTGGGGGGTTTCATGGTTTGGCCCGTATCACTACGAAGGAATTATCGAGTGGAGGAAACGCCTCAGCCGGTAGGCGGCAAACCAGATATCTACCATGTATTTTAATGTGCTTTCTATATCAGGTTTTCGAGATGGGAAGTCTTGACTCTCTGAGCTGTATTCTGCAGTAACAAAGATAACGATTAATTTTGAGATCATATCAAGCTTCGCGGCTCAGAACCAAGAATCCCTTAGATCCACAATCAGATACCGCCCAGCAAAAAGGATCGTTATTGCATCACAAATTGCTTCAGTAGACTTGGCTTTCGGCAACGTTAGCTGCACCTCACTTGAGACGGGGGTAACGCACAGCTATCGTGGATGAACTGTGGAGCAGTAGCCACATCCCCGAGTTCCCTGCAAAGACCAAATCAGAGATGGTCCATAAATTATCTTTCTTCTCCTTAACGCAAGATAGTTCGTTCCTGGGCGTAAGGCTCGTTCTCGAACCTCTCATGTCTCGTCCCCTTTTCACCTCAAACACGCCACATCTTTCCCCAATTCACCCCATTTGCTCAACCACGCCGCATTCTTACAGGAAACACAAGATTAGATTAACTTTATCTGTACCTCACTTCCAAGCCTTGACCCTGAATCCGCGGCCCAACGTCTCTTAATGCTCTACCGTAGCAGACATGTATTGGAAAGAAAGATCTCGATGTCAACAGATTGTCTTCAAGGGTCCAGGACGAGTAGGGATTAGGATCAAGGTGCTTATGGTTCATGAATCAACATACACGGTACTCAACAAGCTATTTGTTAACCATGTCGGCTTTAATTTAGGTCGAGACCATCCGGTTATGGAGGGTGGGATTCCGTCCTCGTGTCTTAGTCATGATTATTTTGTCCCGCGAATGTAAGAAGCATATGGTAAGTAAGAGCTATGAGTAAAGCTCCTTGTGAATAGACTAAGCTGTATGAGGCTACATATAAGGTTACATTTGAGTTATGGGGTGAGGGGGCCTAGCTTCGTTTGTGGGTATGGGGATCAGTGGTCCGGGCAGGGGGTTATGGGAAAACGAGCATCATATGGGTACAGAGAGAAGTAGGGGTAATATAATTCTTGTGTACGAAGTACTCGTAGCTAGGACTACGATTGGAGGTTGGGAGAGATAGTCTTCTTGGCGATGCTCTTACGTGCTTTTCACACGATGGAACAAGAAGTAGTACTGTAGTACTGTACAGTAACTCATCAGCTTTGTTCCCTTCCACCAAACAAGGCGACTGCATTAAGTATCGACAATACAACATTGCAGCCTAAGAATACACGTCTTGTGCAGTTAAGATACTACCGCCAAGTATTTTCACTCAGCTCCTCTAGATTCAGAATTTGGGACATAAGAAAACCATTTGAGTAGTGTACTGTACATGCAGTAAGCTTACGAGGCACTCTATGTAAGTGCTCGGATGTTACCCTTTACTTACCTTTCGCTTCTGACCCCTGGAAAATCCAGCCACCCACCTTCTCTCGCATCTACGTCTACAGTGGACGATAGACGCCCAAAGGCATTAATTAACCACACCATGATGAAGACACCCTGCGACCTGCCATTTTGAGGATTAAAATCGTTTCTTCGTTCTATTGCACAGCATTCCCGCAAGCAGTGTTTTGCTGGTTTTGGGGTTACACAATCTCATGTCACCTCGGCTTCAGTGTATCAATTGTTACCTCCCCGATTTTGCATCTCACATGTCGCGATCAACTTACACAGAATAGGAAAGAATATCGAGCATCGCCTCGTTGCGAGTGTAACCCATCCCATGAAGTGCCGATATTGCAGGTTGATTGCAGTATATGTTTAGGCAGGGAACGTCTTTCCATCTTCTCAAATTCTCATGTCCTGTCATTTATCCTGCAAATCGCATTCCAGTTATTGCCCATGGTCGGAGATTGTACTTTAAGAGAAGAGCAGCGTTCCATGGTGGCGGGTTTCGTAAATAACGACTATTGGTACGAACGCGTATGCATGTGGTGAGGAAGTTGAGAGAAAAAAAACACGAAACTTACAATCACAGAACAAGAAGAGTTTCCACATTGTTAAAGATACACACGAGAGCAAGTTATAGATACATGTCAAACTGCGGTAAACCGTTGTTGCACAGGTAAGTGGTAGATCGACACCAGCAAGAAAATCTGGTTGTACAGCACCGGCAGTGGAAACAGCTTCGAATTTCTACCGTAGGACAAATACTTTACACGAGCTCAATATATGCTTAAATTGATGCTACCTTTCTGGAAGGATATTTGGAAAGGTGATGCCGGCTCGGATTTCTTCAGACCTCCGAAAAACGCAGGTGCTGCCGCAGCGTTCAACGGCGGCGAATCGAGCAAGTCATTAGAGATAATTTCGTACTCGACGCCTTTATCCTTCTTCGTAATTCTCGTGATTAATCACCGACATCCAGTCGCCCTGGCTCCGTCCAATTCCATCGGCTGTATTTCCTTATACTACTTCGTACATTGCATTTCATCTAACCCTGCCACCACCCCTCGCATTCTAATCTGCACCTTAAACCTGGGTTGTCGCTTCACTGCCAAATTTGTAGATGTATGACCTACGCCGCACCGTTACATATTTTGGGAGTTTTCTCCCCCTGTAACTGCTCATCAGGCATCTCGGTTCTAGAACAGAAAGGTGCAGTAGTATCGCAGATCAGTCATCATCATCGACCAATGGACCCGAAGGTAACACAGTTCACGAAACATTGCAATCATTTCGTAACCTATGAGGACGTGGCACAGAAAAGTAAGGATAACAAAGCTTCTCATATAGTTTTGGCAAACAACTCTGGCCAAGACGGTACTTTATGGAGGAAGAACGTTGATACAATATCGGAGTGTAAGATGGAACAGATTATTCTCCGATTTGCAGCGGCTCGCAACTAGGATGGAAATACCCCAGCCGAGAGCTTCGGAAGAAGGAAAAGTGGGTTCTCCATCGACAGGCACAGGTAAATACCCAGAAATGTAGGGTACTTTATCCTTGGCGTGTGTCTCAAGCTCCCTGGCTTGGATTGCTCGTTCAAATAATCATTTACATCTACTCAAGAGTGTTTCAGAGGAAAGTTAGCAAACTTGAACAGAATTTGATCTAGCTAACTAACAAGAAGCAACAGATTACGCATACAGATTGTAGCAAAATGAGATGTACGCAAACACGAACCAAGAACGACCAAAGTAGACCCCCAACCAAGCTCGAAAGAGTGAAAGTAAATTCCCAGCATTAGCTTTCCATCTCTTTAAATCATCCAGTGCACATTATCAAGTATCGCTGGGCAATCTCCTTAAGTCGTACCACCGCAAGAATCGCGGGGTCCACCAGCGGCTTTCACAGCACGTCCAATACAAGCTTGCTCTCCAATTATCATCTGCCCAGTGGCATGGAACGACCAAGGTGCTTCCACGTTCTCATCTTTGAACTTCCATTTTGTCAATGCGCCGCATTTCTTTATTTCTTTTTTCAAGCCGGCGCCATCTTCTCCGAGCTCGGATGTGTCCCAGTTAACTCCGTAAATACTGAAAGTGTCGAGGAAAATTTTATAATGTGTTGTGCAGCTTTGTCCGGCCTCAGATGATGACGAATTCGTCGTCGGGAATAAATCGTCAGTGTCATCGGAGTCTCGCATTGCAATTGGCGAGTGGATAGTCTCCGTGGCAGTTGGTTGAGAGATCGCAGTCGATCGGTCTGAAGAGACAGTCAAGGCTGGGGCTGCTGCTACGAATGAGCAGACAAAGAAGATTGCCCACAGGTGTGTCCGATCATAGAGCATGTTGGAGAGGATCTGCCGTGGACCTATTGAAGCAGGAACTTCTCGAAAGATACAATACTTCTTTATCAGAGTCTATATGCTAGGCTGAATAGCGACGTCTCCAATGGGCTCGAGTTTGTGAGTCTCTTTAGAGTAGTCGATAGATCGTGGAATTAAGTACTGAAATAATGAGCGGATCAGTGGGAAAGATAATAGATCAGGTAGAGAATGTAAGCTTCTCGGAAGAGAAAGATGTGCGTGAAGTGATTTGATACCTCGTAGTAAGGGACTGAGACCCTTTAAGTACTCGAGCGAAAGGACTGTCAGGATCGTTCACGTATACTTCCTTATCAGTAGTAAGGCAAATACATTAAACATGAAGCAGTGAATCCTAATGGCCATGCCACAACAAGGCCAACTTTTCTGGCCACCCATAATGGAACCGTTTCGATTGTAGACTGTGATGCGGTCAATTACCTCAAGCGAGTGAGTTGGAGCATTCATATGCAAGAAGTTCCTGTGCGCTTCGGATTCTGTATAATACCGATATCGCATGGTTTCCTTTTTCTTATCGTTCTTCCAACCCGACGTCTACGAACTCCACTGTCGCCGTTCGCTAAGCAGGCTCAATCATCTGAGCTGCTTGAACACTTGATGTCGGGTCTACCTCAAATCAACCCCGGAAGGATTTACTTGTTATCGCTAGAATTATCAATTTTCAATGGAGGCAGTGAAAGCGAATCCAAGTTCTTTATTCCTTGTCCCAAGTTTAACAGGTCAGTATCCGCCGAGCCCGCTAAGAACAGTATGCCTAGCAGGCAGGCACTGTTCGGTACCTAAATCATACGCGCTGACCTTTCGTAGGCCATGCACCACACAGTGAGAAAGAACTATATACTAGAAAACGCGCACGCAGTACTTGAGGGTGCCTGTTTCGCATTGTGGAATATGTCTTGTGAAACAGATTTGACCCAAATGTTGGACTCGGCTGTGCTTCATCAGCAGTACTGATAATTTCTCTGTTACGGCCAGATGAGAGATATCCATTCAACACTTCGAAATGAAGGTAGAATTGGGTCAGAAATGAAAGCACCAATTATCGATTTCCAGAAATCCAGCTGCCTTGTTACTCCGTATTATTTGTAAGATTACTTGTAATATGCGTCGATTCATCTACTTAATTTACTAGTAAGTCCATACCTATCCTATTGTGTCAGAGTATCGACTACTTGGTTTCATTCAAGTAATAGCTAGCGATAGACCATATGGTAACCCCATTCATCGCCAAGATTTGATGGCATTGAAGCCTCCTCACTCCGAAAATTCATGAAAATGCATATTATTCCAATCTTCAAGCGGAAAACTGGTTCTAGGCCTCCTTTCCTTAAGCATATCTGCCGAGCAATGTATTCCTTTTGATCTTAGAATTTTTCTGAATGAGCATGTGACCGCAGTCCTAAGTCTGACCTCGAGCTTTAAGTAGTTTGACTATGTCTTGGAAGCCTCCAGCCTCTGCCAACTCCAGTGGAGTACTATATTCTCCACCTGGCGTTGTGTTAAAATCAGCTCCACGATCGAGGAGCAGCTCAACTATTGAAAAGTATCCTACAGCCGATGCTGCCTGCAATGCGCTACCATATTTCCCCCCACGAGCATTCACATTTGCGCCCAAATTGATTACTCTATGTATAAAGCTGATCAAACTCACTTGCTTATACCCATTCCTTGCCATCATGCGTCTTTTCTTATTCTGCTGCTCAACCAACATCAATTGATATTGATAATTTTGCAGCATAGTTGCGTTGGTCCCTGCACAGGCTGTACTTGGAAATCGTACTTCTGGTGTTAAATAAGGGAATTCTTTCGCTATAACAACCTGTAGCGTCTCACCGTACTCCCCGCAAGATGCATTGATATCTGCTCCTTGAGCAAGAAGTAGCTTCTGGGTCTCCGTGTGTCCAGACATCAAAGATGCTAGTAATGCACTGCCAAACTTTTTGCATGGTAAATTGACATCTGTGCCTTGATCAATAATCACCTTGACCATTTCTGTATACCCTCGTGCCGATGCCCATGCCAATACGTTTCCCTGATCTTCTGCTGTTAAGCTGGTATCCGCTTTGCGGGCAATACATAACTCCGCTAATTCTCGGTGTTCATGAACCAATGCCACTGACAATATACTGCCATAGTGTTCGATTCTAATATTTATATCAATTTCAAACTCATCGAGAATGTGTTCGACTAGACGGTGGTTTCCTGGGACTGATGCCCATAAAAGAATTTTCTTGTCTCCTTCTGGTAATGAGATAATGAAACGGAGAAATTCCGGATAAAATTCCGTATAATTTACGGCTTTCGGCAGAAGAACACCATACTCTTCGACAGCTATATTGTTCCTCACGGCTTGCCGAAGAAGTAGCTCAACTAGCATTCTTCTCCCATTATCTAGTGCCCAACTCAGCACACTTTTCCACGAAGTAACATCAACATTGTAAATCTGCAAAAATCGGGGGACGAGCGGGGCCGATTCGTTCTTGATTAAGAATGATGTGACTTCCCTTTCCGGACGCAAAAACGCCAAGCCATGAGGATCCATGGAAACATCATTCCTAACAAGTACATCAAATACAGGTTGGCTGTTTTTGACAATAGCAGCGAACACGGGATTTCCATATCTGCCACCGTAACTGGTTTTCACTTTCCATATTCTGTCTTGACAAAGTTCGATGAGGTTAGGACAATCTCGTTCGGCAAGAATATAAACAAGATCAGCTTCTTCGTCAAGACGATTTATTATAGTCCTCTCGAGTAGATTGTAGAAATTCACCCAATCCCTTGTTCTGAAATCGACGATAAATTGCCGTTGATCAACACCTCCAGCCTGTGAACTGTCTGCGTGTGCTAAAACGTTGTGAGTGGCATATTCTAGAAACGGAAATCGACGTGATGCGTTCATACGCAGTGCTGTGGCTTCTGGGGTATTCGCTGGAGGAAGGTTTGGCATGAATGGTAACAAGTTCCTAATCTGTCTTATGTAATAGATGCAGCACTCCTTCAGTCGATTGTAGCTTAACCCAGCAGCGTTTTTTTCAATATCCGCCAATACCTGACTGAGTCCGTTTTCTTTTAACAAGAAGTCTCTCACTGATTCGTGGATAAACTGCACAATATCATGTCAGTATGGTTCTTTGACTTTGACTTCGTGATCTCTGCTAAGCCTTTCGAAGAACTGAGAATGAATAGACTCATGTCGTTCACGTCTATATCATCTGCATCCCATACTTGAAAAGGGTCGTGGGGTTCCAGTCCTGACAGGATTGCAAAGTATAATTCCTCTCGCTTCAAGGGTCGCTTTGCGTATAAGATCCATTGAAGACAGAGCTTCATTTCTTCCATATTTTGGGTATCTCGAGTCAAGATACTCCGAAACAGTTCATGTAGGTCAGTCGGTAGTCCTTGCAATTTTCTCCGCAAAGCATGAACCTGACCATGATCAAGCGCTTTTTTGAGAATTTTCACTGCCAAAACGACCCACATGAAGATCCCTGAGGCTTTATCACAGATCTCTTGTCTGATTTGTTCAAATTGCCTGCCATGGCCAACCTTAAGCTCGCTAGCTATATATTTCTCAATATCCTTTGAATGATCATTCTGATCCTCGAGTATCATTTGTACAGATCGTTGAATCGTGATATGTGGATAATGTCGGCTCGAAAATAAAACGTGGAATACCTTGCCAGATGATATCGCGTTTTCACCGAGTTGTTCGAAAAACTCTATCATATCTCGGACCTCATCTTCGTCGCATTCATCTAGAGCATCAATTACTATCATGATGTTATGCCAATCAAATATCTGCAGCACCCGGACCAAAAGTTGCCTCAAAAGCTCTCTGTCACTTTGGAGTCTTTCCTCGAGAACTCCATGTCCTAATGTTGGAATATCCAGTAGATTGTTCAGTTGATCATGTGGGAATATATGCAAAAACTGAACAAGCAATGATCTATATAATCCTAAAGTACTCTTTTCCATAAGTGTGCCCCGAGCGTTGAAGAAGAATGAGAGCAATGGTGTGTCCGGAAACGATTTCTTCAACTCAAGAAAAGCGAACTTCGTGAGTGTGGATTTACCACTGCCAGGTTTCCCTCGAACCCAGAAAAATCCATGATGCTCTGGCAATATGCTGTCGTTCAGCCACTCAAGGTATACTGGACTTGTCAGTAACCATTTGCAGGTTCGGGAATGACCGGACCGGATGTTATGAAAACGATCATCGATTTGATCGAAGCGTAGAAAATTGATTATATGGCTCTTGGTTATTTGAGAGGACACGGTGCTAGGAGCCTCTGGTGTCTGTGAATCAACCTTCCTTCGCTTCGCGGCTGGCTCTGAGTCTTCATTTGGAAGTGAAATGTTAGGACAATGCCGACACTTGATAAGAGTACTGATATCTTACCGGTTAAGAGCCCCTGGATCTCGCATTCCAGCCTCCTGAATGCGTTATCTTTGCCCTCGCCGTAGATAACTGGCATGGATACTCCAAAAATACCCAATATACTGTAAACCGCA
Organism: Rutstroemia sp. NJR-2017a BVV2; assembly: GCA_002946415.1. Classification (NCBI taxonomy): domain Eukaryota; kingdom Fungi; phylum Ascomycota; class Leotiomycetes; order Helotiales; family Rutstroemiaceae; genus Rutstroemia; species Rutstroemia sp. NJR-2017a BVV2. Next base: position 193,474 of record NJPS01000037.1, on the reverse strand, counting down.
TCTTCTTTTCTTGTTGTAATACGTTTTTCCGCCCACTTCTTTCTGTCAGTAACACTGAATCTTGATAAGGGGATCCCTTGTAGCGCATCGGTAGCGATTCCTGTAATCTCTTGTATTATCAACTTCAGAGACTCTTTATCCCCAAGCCTCTTGCCATCTCGCGAAAAGAACTCGACTGATGTTGGAGCCAGAAGTTCTTGGAGCGTCCATCCTCTCGTAAACCATCGACTGGCGCGGAAAGAGGGCTCCCATATGGACTGTGATTGTTCCACACCATCATGAATAGCGACTACATCTGATAAATACACATAGCATTTCGCGGCGCCCTTATACCAGCAAAACATAGAATTGAGGGATTCCGAAAGCTCGGCGTCGCTCGATTTTTTGATGCAACAACTATCCACCCAGAAGTGTTGGATACTGTCACATGCAGCCTGTTTTCCGCAAAACATGATCTTTTCATAGCCAGTTTTACCTTTGCCAATACCTGCGGTTATATCTTCGAAGTTAACTTCTTGGTCGTCGCACCCCCAAGTATGTGAGAGAATGGCATAACGGGGAATTTCGTGCTCCATCAGCTTTTTGGTCAGGCGATATCCACCGTGGTCGTTGGGCATCAAGAGACGCATTGTACGACTTAGGCTATGGAATTATCAGGAACACAATGAATTAAGATAAAGCACACCGTGAAGAGATTATAGAGTATAAGTATTTCGAATTTTATATTGATTAAAGAGCATAACGAGAGATTGATGAAGAGCGCAATCATCGCAAGGCTGTGTAAAGGAAAGCTTGGCGCTTCCAGGGATGTCAGCACGCGCCTACAGTGAGGATGTTCCGAGGTTACATCGTCTCCTTGAGCTTGTCGGTTGCAAGTCCTGTCTAAAACGGCGATGTCGTGAACCTCGATACATGATTTCTAGGCGTTTATCGAAGTTCTCAATCCGCCCATCATTAGAATCTTACTGAGGACCTCTGATGCGATGTGCAGGTTTTCGAAAACGACACTGCGAAGCTATATGAGTTCATGAATGAGTTCATAAGTATGGCGAGGCTTGCAAGCTTTATGTTCTAAATAAGCACCGCGATAGAAACAGGCTCGACGACGACTTACGGGACTGCAATGGCTTTGACAACATCTGCCTGCAGCCTACCTGCCTACCTCTTACTCAAGCGTCACAAACACAGGCATGCAATACACAAGGTTGAACGCTGGCGGATTCTGTAACATATCTAGGAGTGCGCTGATGCTATGAGGGAAACTGGGGACTGGTGACTGGGGATGCACAATGGAAATGCAATATTCGTCTGGTTTATGTGGAGGTAAGCAGCATTTCTACACTGTTAGGATAGGGTACGAACATAGGCGTGCCAACTCCTGTTAGAAATGATCGGCCTTATGACGAGGAGAGAATAGCTCGATGGCACGGATGTTTATAGTGGTTGGAAATGATGTCCTACGGACCTACGGAGCAATTTAATAATAAGAGTGTATAATAGCTAAATTCAAACATTAAAATATGTGATTCTAGATACTCGAAAGTAGTCGAACAGTTCAACCTCTGTTAACCTAGTCCCAACCACATAGACTAAGTCTCCTTATGATCACTTCCATATGTGAACGAGCTGTCAAAGCACGCTGCAACATCAAAAATATGTCAGACCGCCTGATCACAATGTGTTTCCTGCTGAGGTAGGGACAGTGTTCTGGATAGATGAAACTGCAGCTGCCGAAGCAATGCTGGTCTTTCCCTTGAAGAGGTAGAGGAAGCTCGTGTCTGAGTAGCTGAAAGCCCCCGAGCTGGACAGGCTGTTTGAGACACAGTTACGCCCGAGGTATTGCGAGCATTTCGACACATCAGCGGAGTTGGAGCTAAATAGGCGAATCGAAGAGCCTGGTTGGACCACTGTCGGGACGTTGGTGAAGTAGTTGCCTTCATATAGACCCATGCCGTTCTTGTCTCCTTCGAGTAAGTGGCCGGAGTTGGTGGACCAAACGTTGTTCACGGCGTGGAAAAGTGTGTTTCCAGAAAGTGCGGGGGTACGACCAGAAGTCATGTAGACGTAGTTTTCTGAGGATTGTAGTGGTTAGCTATGTTTTCAAATGGAAGAATTGCAGAGACGCATACTGTAGAATGTGATTTGGTCCCCTGATCCTACAAGCTCCATGCCCCAGTATGAGTGTCCGTCGCATGAAGCGGAGTATGCTGTCTTGCCGTTGATGAAGCTGTTGGAGATTGTGACTGCGTTGTTGGCACCGGTACCGAAGCTGTAGTGCTGACGACCGAGACTTGATGTCTATGTTTAAGCAAAGATTAGTCGGTTTCACACTAACTGCCAATATAGAGTAGTAAACTTACAGTGACATGATCAATCCAGATGTTGTTGGTATCGCTGAAGCTTAGCGCATCACCACCCCAGACGTACTTGGGGTTAAGATTGGTGATGGCAATGTTCTGGATAATGATGTTCGAGACACCAACAAAGCGCAAGCCTTTACCGTTCAGTGTCGCGCCGTTCTTTCCGACAAGCGTCTTCTGAGACTTGACATTGATGCCCTGATAAGCTGCAGTATCAATGGACACGCTGTATGTTGGATTCGAGCCGCAACCGCCAAGGCCGTTAAGTAGCGCCTGCCCTCCATTCGAGGTCGTGCATGGATAGGTATTACAAGCTTGCATGGAAGTTGTGCCCTCTGATCCGGCAAAATTGAAGGTTCCGGATATGACGATATTCTGGGGCTCGTCAGAGGTGAGATAGGCTTTCAACTGCGCGATGGTGGTTGGATACACAACGGCTGCAGTACCGCCACCCGTGACGGCAGAAGCCATGCCCAATGGCGTGCCCTTGACTATGGAAGAGATAGCCCGTTTCTCTGCATTTTCGACTGGTGCTGCCACTATCAAAGTGCTGAAGGCCGCTACCATCACCGCCGAAATAAACTTTAAGGTCGTCATCCTGCTTGTTAAAGAGTGTGAGTAAAGAGCGTGAGAAAGAATGAGTAAGTTGTTTGAAACAATGTTCTACTACCTAACGTCAACTCCAACCAACTTTATACTTTCAACCCCCATTCAACCATCAAGGTTTGACGTGCCATAGCTCCCGCAAACTAGCAAACATCGGCCAAAACGAGACCACGAGGGGCACATCCACATCGGCGAACTAACACACATCAGCCAAAACAAGACGATGAGGAGCACGTCCACTTCATTCCTTCAATATCATAAATTCTCCGCCTTGGCTTAGCTCTCTATTCAACACATGTCGTCTATCTGACTAGTTTAAACGAGTTATCAACTCCAAACAAAATACCCACTTAGGATTGATTGTTAGGACTTCGCTTAGTCCCTTTAAGTACTGGTCTTAGCGCATAGAACACCCACAGGTTCGGATGAGCTTCTAGTTTTCCACTGTAGTATATATAGATACTATATATCAAACGTCTAAGCGCCGCTAGACTCCTCCTAACTTGTCAACACCGCGAATGGAGAGCGAGCGCTTTCGATATTAAGGAGCCCTGGGTTGCCAATTTGAGAACCACCACCGAGTTTGGCTACCCCTTTCTCCCGAAAGAAGTCAATCCAGTCTTATGCTTAACGTCACTCTCTGATACGGCGGTACTACGCACGTGGCTTTGTCAATGCAGCCTCCACAATTTCGCGAGAAACAACGGCGAGGTACAGTAATTCTGAATAGTCCTTTTCTCCGCGACGCCGCGATAATCGAAATTCTGAGAAGTTGCCCGTCCGCGCTGGTGAGATGAAGTTAGCTCACCAATCGGTCTGAATTTCTGGCCACATCTTCTGACATGAGTCAAAAATAGCCTGTTATTATCGGGAAAATTATTTACGAATTGTGCACAATTCATCGTTGATCTCAAGCCAAAGAAAGTTGTTCATGCACCCCAGAGCGCCACAATGATTGCGGGGTGCATTCCCTCACGTCAATGAACCTCGTGTAGCACACAGGGATATACTCCCCGATAGAATTTTGTAGCTAGTTTGATATGCACCTACTGTGTCTCGGTCTAGTGATTCCAGGGGCACTTCCGCCTGAAGGCAAGCATCGAATTTAGGATTCCACCAATTGTGCGGTGCACGTGCGGCCGATCGCAAATCACGAGACACATCCATCTTTTATTCATATATAGTTCCCTCCCGGATATACACCTACCAAAAGGACAACAACTCCGGTCTTCTATTTTCCCCATGCATCTAATGTGTTCGTATCTGTAAATATCTATGCAGCACCTTCGAAGTTCGAGCCCTCGCAAATTTATTTCAATCATGTTGTACATAAATAGTACCTCCACCTTCCTCTTGTGTATTCTAGTCAACCCTCCTGGCTACAAGTCTACTCCTTTGTCTACCAACTATCTGGACCGAAATGCTGCCCTTCAGAGACTACCTTCCAAGGGCAAGCATTCCAGTCACAACCCAACTTGTAGATCTCTGTTCCCCACCATTTGAATCCATCCATCCAACCGGGATAAATAAATCCGAAGAATACCACCACCAAACCGAAAGCCAGTCCCGAATCCAACGCTGCACTCAGCGTCATTGTATACTTCGCCCACCAAGCTGATGCTCTCCTCTTAATAACAAAGTTAAACAAGTAGCAAACCAGTGCCCAAACAGAGAAATTTAGACCTGTAGCTGGGGGAATCCACGAAAGTGAGCCGAACAGAACCGGAAGATTGATCTTGCGAACTATACTGTGCTTTTTGTTGCGGCTGTAGAGCCAAAGAATGATTGGGGCAATGGCACCAATGGGAAAGCACCAAACGAGTGCACGATAAATGGCATTTGGACCGAAGAATTCACCTGGTCCCACGACACCCCACAGAATACTGCCGTTGAAATGAACTCGCGCAAGTGGACAGACGAAACCGTTAATGGCTTGAGGGGTGCAGATTCCAGGAACATTGGCAAACATCCAGTTGAGAACACCAATTTGAGTTATGGAAGAGACTATTGTAGCAGCCATCTGTACCGAGAATAGAATTCGTGGCGGGATTTTCATGTAATGGCCCAATTTCAGATCAGACGAGAATTTGATGCCCTGAGCCGACGAAATATACCCGTAGGTGACAAAGACCATGTTAGCGACAGGCCGGCCAGGGAAGACTGCTCCGCAAACAAGCTGACAAATGAGGTAAATGCTGCTGTGCTGATTCGTGATAGCCATGACAATTCCAATTGGAATGAAAAGAATAGTGCAGATGCCCAACGCGAGAAGCAGACCGTACCATGGTAGATGCACAGGGTAACTATGAAATTGTTAGTCCGTCAACTGTAGCGAAATGGGCGAGTGTACTTACTATTCGACGACAAATATTCCCACTGCAAGCATGGATATGAATGTGATTAGATACCAACTTAACGGGGCATCTTTGTACCTCTTCATCAAGCGATTATGTACATCCTCTTGACTGATGATATCATTCATGTAGGATGTAGATCTCTCGAGATTGAGTCTGTGGCTACCGGTTGACGATGGTCCCCTCGAATGCCCCTTACCATTCGCACCCGGTAATGGATCATATTCACTTTTACCTTCTCCTTCTACCTCTTTCAGCGACCTTTTCCACTGCTTCCAGATATCTCTTCCATGCCAACAAGTCGTGTGCGTTAGAAGTGATGCTAGAGCTGCAAATTGAAGTCCATAACTCAAGACATAGGTAATGGGTAAGAATACCCGACTATAGTTTTGATATGCTTCTTTGTCAAATAGGAAATCTGGTGTCAATATCTTGCTGACATCGTAAATTTTGCCGGTGTTGTCGAATACAGATGACGATAAAATAGGCATATATGAGGAAAAGAATACGTTCTTGTAGTAAGCGATAGGGGCGATGATCCACATGACTATAACAAGACCTCCGACAACGTTCATCGCTGCCCAGAATGGTGTCAAAAGTGGTGATCCGATATATGCAATTTGAGCCCAGTCAAAAGTCACAGGGAAGAGTCCCAGCCCGGAAGCAACGCCAAACAGATTTGCGACCACGACATTTTTGGGCGCGAACCAGGTGATAACGCTGAAGTAACTCAAAGCCGGCATCAAGAGTCCCGGAAGGAAGTAGAAGCAGAATGAGCCGAACCAAACAACGAAGAAAAACTTCCATCGCGTAATTTTCCATCCATTCGCCGTCGCATTCTCCTCCTTATGCAACGTTGTAAACATAGCAGCAGACATCAAGGTCCCCGGCCATATCATCCCACCGGGGCGAACCAAGAAGCGTCTAGTGAGGCCTGCAAATGCATAACCTAGGATCTGCGTAGACAGAATAAGTAGTAGTTGATATACAATTCCTACTTTCTGGTTGTAGAAATGCGTCTGTTCGACAATGACATCGGTCGCAAACGCGAAGCCAAAAGATACATTGCTGCTGATGTAAACGCAGCTGTGCTCTTTCTCATTCCACCTTCCTTGTGCCAACCATAATCTCACACTCCTGAGAATACTGGCCGGCTTTCTATCTCCTTCATTAGATTCGTTGTTTGGACTTCGATGTCCGTCTATAAATTCTTCGTTGGGGTCGTCATGTCGTTTATAAATTCGATCCCATAATAATCCAAGCGGGTGAACAAGTAAAAGGGCAATAACAGGTGTAATGGAAACGCTGGGGTATCGTAAAGAAAAGAAAAGATTTGTAGAAGATCCGAGTATGGCAAAGAGCATAGAAAGCGCCCACATTCGAGGGGTATTGATTGATAATGTTGTGTTGTCGATCGCAGACACCGAAGCCCGAACTTGAGCATATGGGGAGTTATCCGGTGGATCTTCCTCGTTTATGGATGTCTCATCGTCGTCCCCATCGTCATCTAGTAGGGCTTCCTCCGTGTCCTCATCCGTTGAGATAGAGTCGGTGTCTCCATCGCGGATCATGATCGCAGGTGGGCCTCCATGCTCCCCGTCTGGCCCATCAGCCTGTGTATTGCTTTGTGTTCGTCGCCTGGTCCTTAACTGAGCGCTGGCATTCGCAGATGAAGAGGGTCCCGAGTTGGATCTGGAAGACTTGATTGTGGCCGAACTGGCAGCATTTCTTAGAGTTCTCAAAGCAGATGCACTCTTCTTCTTTTTTTCTCTTCTCAGAACGTCTTCCTCGTCTTCCTCACTATTCTCTGTCGATGCCCCTACCGGCGCCGCTCCATATGAGCCTGTGCCGAAGCCAGGCGACGACCGTAATAAGAGAGGGGTTTTAGACATTAGTCTATGTATTGTTTGGAAGATATTTATCGAGTCTGTGTGATCATCGGCTGCTGATGTGCGACGTGGATCATCGTTCTGGGTTTCTGCGGAATCGTGTTTATGTTGTCTAAGGAGAGAGGAGAAGGATTCAGGGAAGAGATCTTCGTCTTCGTCGGAATCGTGGTGGTTATGGTGATGGCGGGGGCTAAACGAATCAGTCGTAGGGAGCCTGGGATGTGAATGAGACGATGAAGAGAGGCTGGCGAGGGGGACGCCTGATCCTTCCCGGTCTATAAAATCTTCAGAGTCACCCGATCCTCTTCTCCTTCTGCCGCCTGTCGCGGAGATGTTAGGTGGGCGGGATGTCATATATGCAGGTGGGAATCATAGTTGCACGCTGTCGGGCCCACTGAGACTTGGTCCAGCGAGAGGTGGAGGGGTGAGGTGAGGGATGCAGGCGGAAAGTGGTGAAAAGGGCAAAGGCGCGATTCCTTAGTGGCTAGTGTGGTATTGCGGGAATGCTTGCGGGAATGCTTGCGGGAATGCGTGCGGGAACGGCGGTAATCGTCTCTTCTAAAAAGCGTGCTAATAATGTCATGGAAAGTCAGTCTCAAAAGCCTGAAAAGTACATCGCCAAGTCGCTCCAGGAAACAAACATTTATCAGATCTTGGTCTGGCCGCTCATTTGTCGATAAATTCCCGTGATGAATAACTTACTTCATAGAGCTTGCACTGCAGTGCTTCCGGAGTGAGCCCTGGCTGTTGCTGGTGGGAACAGGTGTGCCACATCTGCTGCACATGCATGTCAAAAATTTCTACTGTGTACGAAGTACTTTGTAAGCCCCAGCTTCCCGCGCAGGTAATTGGTGGTGATCCATGGTGATCCGTGTTATCTGATGGAGAGATTACCGGGGACCTGAGGGATTTCGATGAAAGAAGTGGGTAGTCTCAGGTGGTGCATCTGAACAGCTAGGGCAGACTGACTCTGTACTTCGTAGGTACTGAGTATGGATATGCATGCTCTAGCTCCGGGAATCGGCATTAGTACCCAAGATACGAAATAGAATATACGCAGTCATGTAATCTTACGAAGCAAGCTCACGGTTTGTGTGGAAGAATCGCCAACTGCAGACAACTCCTTACTGCTATATACATTCTATCTACGAAGTAGCGAAGTAGCGAAGCAGCGAAGTAGCTCCGCAGTCATATGCATACGATCTGAATACTGAACTTGATGCATCCATGGCGGGGTTGAAGACATTTTTAACGCGGTCCACGCACATATCTACGGCCTACGGTCAAAAGACCGACCATATGTGCAACACGTCATTAACTCACGTGACTGCAGCTTCATTGCGATCGGCCGCTTGGAACTGCGAAGAGTTCGCAATTCGTTCAGGATTCTGTGCCGCCAAATGTTTGCAGGCCATCAAGTACTCACCTCAGCTACCTCATCTTATATTTGGACCCCATTGATGATGGCTCGCTGATAGGTGACTTCTGCGATTTCTCCTGATTCACTACCGACCTTCGTGCGACTTGTTTCTAAGTTTTGGGGCGTGCCATTCCATTTGTGACGAAACATTGCGCTCAGTCCAGCCTCTCTAGCCCAAAGCCTTACCTACACAACAACCCGAACATCGTCTTGTCAATCAACAACACAGCATATCGAAAATGGCGCACATTTCTGGCGTCGGTGCTTTCTTCATCATAATCTTGTTCGTCGCAGTCGCCGGAGCAATCATCTGGGTCGTTTACACACATCTGCGCGCGCGACGATTAGGCTTACCTCAACCCACACTATCATCCTACAATCCATTCGGAGGCGGCGGAAATCGATATGGAGGATCAGGTGGACAGGGCGGAATGGTTGGATGGGTAAAAGATAAGGTCAGCGGCTTCAAAAATCGCAATAATCGATCCGCTGGCGGTGCATACGAAGAACCGTTGAGCAGCAATGTCCGAGGCCGTGGAGCTAACCGAGGATTTGGTCCTCTCGATCCTGACGACGCATGGGATGCGCGCGTAGGAACTGAAGCGGATGCATATGGGCCAGGAGGCTACTATGAAGAGCAAGAGCTTGGTTTACATGGCGGACATCAATCCGGTGGTGCAGGAGGAGCGGGACCATCGGGTTTCGGAAGCCCATCTCGAGGCAGAAGCTTAAGTCGCGAACCGGAACCATACATTGGAGGGTCGCAGGCTGGGCTTGATAGACGGTATGATGAGGAGATGGGAGTGAGACCGAAGGCGAATCCATTCGATGACCCGACCGAGTTGAGGGGGGTTAGTCCACGTCCAATAGAAACGGGTGGGAAGGCACACAAGGTTAAGGACAGCGTGGATGATAGTCCGTCAGAGAGGAGGTCAATGTTTAGAGAGAACATGTAGAGGGATGGATCTGAGTAGATTGTGGCATGAGGTCAGATCAGGTAGGAGGACGAGACCGTGGACGACTTTCTTATGGCGCTTCTTACGATGGGTTACGGACTCGAAAATTTTGCATTCTCGTGCATGTATTCTTATGAAGTTTCATCGACCGGCAAGGACGATACGAATGTACATTTCAGTCTCTAGAAAATTGGTTCTTCTAATATGTGGATCAGTGACGGGATTTCCAAGCAAGACTTTGAGCTCCACAAGCTGCTTCTATCAACAGCTACTGTATAGCGTGATCTCCTCACCATAACACTCTGCAGCTCCCGTTTCTCCGATATGAATCTGCCACCTGGTAAAGCAAGCAGACTTGATTATTGTTGAAGCGGTCTAATTTCTGGCAGATCAGCGTGTTCGGTATCCCTAAACGCACTCATCTTCAGCATGAAGGTTGCAAGCCAAATGACGGGGCAGTTTACTAACAGTTTCTTCCCTGCTCCATCTTGTGCATAGAGGACACGAAGAAACGATGTCTACTCTTCCTCCCCTCAGAGCCTTCATGGATTCCACTCAGTTCGATTCAGGCAGAGGCAGACGAGGCAGACGAGGCAGACAAGCACATCGTTCCTGCCCAAACCATCCCCCACGTGCTGATAAGATAGACACGACATCCCTCCCATCTTCACACCCCACCATAGATGCTCACTTTTGGTGTCATTCCACTCAACATCTTTACTGTCTTTTATATTCTCTATTTTGTTTCTGTCGATTCCTTTCTTGAGCCCCGTCCCGTTTGCTAGTACGACGCACCTACGTATAGTCTCTTCACGAACAGTTTTGTTTGCCCGACCTGGTCCTCTTTCTTGCAAAGCGAGGAGTTATTTCTAGGCCAGAATATCCTTCCAGGGCAGAGTTTCAAATTCTGTTCAAGATGGCGGACGTCAATCTGCAGGAAATCCATGACCTCTTGATTGAGATTGCTCATGATGCAGGTCGTATGATGATAGCTGCGACACCATCGTACCTTGATTCCGGCACCAAGAAGAACTGTATGCCATGCCACACCACCTCAATTCACCGAATTCCACAACATCCTCTAACATTGCAACCTAATAGCCGCTGATCTTGTCACTGAGACCGATCAAGCAGTCGAAGCCATGGTCTCAAAGCGTCTCCATGAAGCATACCCAACCTATTCTTTCATCGGCGAGGAAACCTTCGTAGCGGGCACCACCAAACTTACGTCCGCTCCGACATTCATTTGCGATCCCATAGATGGCACGACAAACTTCGTCCATGCCTTCCCTGCATTTTGCATTTCCCTCGGGTTCGTCGTCGAAAAGATCCCCAGCGTAGGAGTCATATACAACCCGTTCACAGGAGACCTCTTTACAGGAATCAAGGGCAAAGGGTCATTTGTTACTCGCAAGGACGGAGAGAAGTTCCGTCTGCCATTGAAGAAGGACCCCGAGCCATTGAAGGATTTGAGCACATGTCTTGTTGGTGCAGAATGGGGTTCTGATCGATCTGGTGTAAATTTTCAGATCAAGACTGAAGTGTTCAAGAAGCTGTGCGCGGCAAAAGAGGATGGAGGGGCAATGGTGCATTCTCTTCGATGCGTAGGAAGTGCGGCCTTGAATATAGCTCTCGTAGCGACTGGGCAGCAGGACGTCTTCTGGGAAGGCGGGTGTTGGGCTTGGGATGTTGCTGCTGGTTGGTGTATCTTGGTAGAAGCAGGTGGGATAATGGTTGGTGGAAATCCAGGTGATTGGGAGATTGAGGTTGATAATAGGAAGTTCTTGGCCATTAGGGGCGCGCCGAGTGGACAGAAGGATATCGTGGAGGAACTGTGGGGTGTGATTGGGGACAGGAGAATGGTTTATGAGAGCTAAACGGGCTTGGAAGGAATCGATGCGGAACCAAAACACCTTGCTATGATCCGAAATAGAATGATAGACGTAGTAGATGTTATGACGGCATGATACCTAAATGAAAGACATTCTTAATTCTCTTGCGAGGATTTCAAAGGAGAAATTCTATCCCAAAATTACAAAATCCCTAATCCAAATTCGGAGTGCAAAACCATACACATATCCATACATATCCAGATCAAATCCCGGCCCTCCTGTTCCTGTTCCACGGGCTCCGTATGTTCCTCCCTTATATGTCCTCTAAGGCCAAAACTGTATAAATGCAAGCCATTCCAAACCGACTTCGAACGCCAAAATGAAACCAAAAAATGCGAAATGATGACCTCAGCCGTGTCGGCGCGAACATCATAGGTATCTACTTCTCAAGGCCTGACTGATCGTGCTCATCCTACTAGCCATACCACCTCCCGCTTGCATGTTACTTGCTAGGGCTTCTTCGAGGGCGCTTTGCGTTACCGATGCATCTGTTTGTTGGGAGAGTCTGAATTAGCTTTTGTCAAGAGTACTTGTTCAGATCCACGCGATCGGATGGTTAGGTTGAAAAAATGAAATAGAGTTTTTGGATGGGAAAGAGCTACACATGAAGTTGAGGATAGCAACAAGGGGTATCTATAGGAGCTAGGAAATTACAAAAGAAACTGAGACGATCTCATGGAGCAAACGGAGAATACCCACCATCCAAATCACTGAAACTGCTCCCCATACTCGGGGTCCCTCCGTCACTTCGCTCGCTTTGTAATTCCGCCGTCCTTCTCGGACTCAACGGACCTGTCGGTGGTCGTCTCTGTCCGATATTTCGATGATGTAGAGGTACGATTTCCGGTTTTCGGATAACCTGTGCGCTGGAACTGGTTGATGAGTCGGACGTTTGCGATTCCCTCGTTAAAGGTTTTTTAGAATGAACTGGGTTGCGGCGAGAAAGATGACGCGGGTCGCCGCGCAGTGTCGCAGATGGATCGTGAGAGGCAGGGAGAAAGGCCAATTCATCGGAATCTGAGGAGGGTTCATTTTCATTTGATTCCTTTTCTTTGTCCTTCTTGGCGGAGGGGAAACGTCGACGGAGAAGACGAGATTGCACTGGTGCAGAGGAAGACGAATCGGAATCAGAGTCGGACGGAGATGGCAGATGTGGTTGTTGGGGTGAGCTTCGTGGTGGTTGCTCGATCCCTATTGAAACCGGTCGGAATCTTGCTTTTGGAGATAGGGAACGCTGATGAACTGTCGCATGGGTCGGGCGCGGACTAGCAGGTGCGAGAATACGAGATTGAACAGTGCCAGACGATGTGCGTGAGAAAGGAGGTGCTACGGTATGTTAGCAAGGTGCTTAAATTGGAAGAAAAGGAGAATGGCGAGCTTCATACCCATTGCGCGCGCCGGCGTATTTGGTACACTTCCATCATTCTTGAGAATTGGTGAGTCCCTCCTAGTTGATAAAGCAGAAGGTATACGCGGCCCTGTAAATCATAAGCGTTCTCCTCGCAGACATGTGCGATTCCAACCCTACCTGCGCCTCCTGATCCAGTCCTTTTCATTGCTTCACCCGCCCCTGTTTCTGATGTGCTTCCTGGAATTGGCGACGGCGCCAGTGAACCTTTCGAAACTCCGACTTTGCGCATTTGTGCGCGCACTTGGGAAAGCTGTCGCTCGTAGAGCCATGCTGCTTGTTGAAGGAGGAATGAAAGAGTTACTTCGAATTTCGTTGCTCTATCTTCGGTGTCAGCTGGGGTTTGCTTGGTCGCATAGATAATGCATACAGAGCAGCCCCTACTACTATTAGCATATCGCGCAAAAGAATACCGGAAAAAGAACTCACAATCTATATCACTATTCTTGGAGGCTTTGGAGAGTATCTTCCAGAGCGCCTTATCCTTGGAGGCATCCCATTCAACCTACAAAAGTTAGTACAGGTTTGTTGACTATGAACAAAGTCGCATACAGATGGAGGATCAACGAAATCGCCACGGGGGAACGGTAGTCGTATAAATACAGTATATACAGGATCTGCTTCTGGTTCGGGATTCGACATTGTTGTTATTTGTTGATGGTTATGATGTTCTAGCCCTGCAAGATGATGGATGGTCTTTATCGGGAGCTTATGCACTAAGATAAAGCTCCTTGCGGATGGAATTAGTAAGGGGAGGCGTGAGGCTAGTATATCTACTTCAATACAACAATCCATAAGCCTACGACAACTTTATCCATCCATTGTATGTCCAGAATTTTGTTCCTTTTCGACTAGCCATGTCTTTGTATGTTTATTCTCCCATGCCCTTCCCTTTATAGCGCAAGCTTGACTACTATTCTGCATGGGAAACGGTGCTGCCAAGAACAGAGTCATGCATGCCGCTCTTTGACTTCTACATCGAGTTCTACCTACAACGTGCTGCTCCTGAATACCATTATCTTTGAAGTCAGGGACGTTGCTGCGGAGCTGATGAAGATCCTTCTATAACCCGGAGAAGCCGGATGCCCAGAAACGCCTTTCGTAAGAAAAAGCGGGAGAACCAGTCCAGCACCCATACCTTTTTTTTGCACACATCATGTATTTTTCCCGTCGATTGCTTGATAATAGTAACTCGATAACCACTTCCCCGCTTGACGGATTTCTAGCAGCCTGCGCTTCAGCTAGCCTATTCCGGGAATCGTCGTACCTGTTTAAACGAAATATCACACGAGCCTTGATCGTCCGAGTCTTGACATTGAAGCTCGGAAGTGTAAGAGTTACTCTGTTACTCTGCTCTAGAAGGACGGTTCAGTGACCGCATTCGAAAGCAAAAGCGGTTGCTCTCCTGACATAATGTAAGGTTATTTTCAACGACATGCGTGTTTGGAACGACATAGGAAGAGGCAAGGTCGCAACACCTGATCGTCTTCGAAATGCCTGCGATGAGTTCATCAAGGCGGCCGTGGATCCTCACTCTCCCTCAGCCCGTCAATATATGGAAGGATAGTTCCGTAAAGCAAAGATCTTAGCATAGATCTTGTCAAATAGCCTGGCCCTGACACTGAAAGGTGTACACTGCCAACCATTCAAAATTATGCCCCCAGCCCACGCAAGGTTTTCATTATTATGCATAGCCTATTCATCAGGTAATCAGAGTCATTAACCATGACAAATGCTTCATTGATAGCCATGCCCATCGTGAATGGATGTCCCCAAGGCGAGCACATAGTATGCTGACAAACTACTAGTAGGTATCTCCAAATATGGATTAGATTCGCAGCCTGCGATAACCTGTGTTTATGTTTACAATAGTGGCTGCAGTGCGTGTTTCCTTGCCGCTCATTTGATTCGCCGACAAAGATACTTCGGCTGTACAAAGGCTGCTTACATACATATCTTGTGAGGAGAACAGTTTCCTTGTGCAATTTATCCTGTGGAATATTTGAAGCCTCGATCCCATCCTAAATATGGACTGCAATATTTTCCAGAATATCCAAAACTTATCCGAATATACCAACTCCAAATTCATACCATAACGAAGGTAAACGCTGCCATGAATATGAAAGCGATCATAATCTCAAAATTCGGAGGTCCAGAATGCCTAGTCCTCAAGGAAATCCCAATCCCGAAACCCGACCTTGGCGAAGTTCTTATAAAGATCAAAGCCTTCGGCCTCAATCACGCCGAACTTCACATGCGCAAAGGCGAATGGGCAGAATGGATGCCAGTCAGTGGGATCGAATGCGTCGGGATCGTCGCCTCTTGTCCTGGTGGAGAATTGAAGGAAGGAACACCAGTAGCTTCATTAATGGGAGGACTAGGCCGTACTATTAATGGCAGCTATGCCGAGTATACTAAAGCCAAATTTGAGAATGTCGTTTGTTTGGGACCTTCAGCTGCGGGACTGGAGTGGGCTCAGTTAGCGGTTATTCCGGAGTCGTACGCTACGGCTTGGACGTGTTTGTTTAGGAATTTGGAAGTGGATACGGGTCAGAGTCTTCTAATCAGAGGAGCTACATCGGCATTTGGTCAAGCGGCGCTGAACTTGGCGGTGGAGAAGGGAGTGAAGGTTGTGGCGACTACGAGGAAAGAAGAACGTTTTGCATCTTTGAAGGCGCTGGGTGCAGACCGAGTCAAGCTCGAAGGTCCGAACTTATCGCAACAAGTTTCGGAAAAATTCGACGCCATCTTAGATTTGATTGGGAACAGCACGATCTTGGATACTCTCAAAATGGTTCGCCGAGGCGGGAGGGTATGTCTAGCTGGATTTCTTGGAGGATTGGCGCCGATCTCAGATTTCAACCCATTGTTACAAATGGCTAGTGGGGTACATTTTAGTTTCTTCGGGAGTTTTTCATTTGGTACTCCTGGATTTCCTCTATCGGACGTTCCTTTGAAGGATATTGTAACGATGGTTACAGATAAGAAGTTCAAGGCTGAGCCAGCCAGGGTTTTTCAGTTTGGAGAAGAGGAAATTAGGAACGCGCATAGAGTCATGGAGGCTAATGAGGCAAATGGGAAGATAGTGATGGCCATTGACTAAGTGGTCGTTGACGCGAAGTTGTCCGTCTTCGGTTGGCCCATACCGTCGGGAGGCTTCAAGACGCAGGTTTGGTTAAAATATGATGCTCAAAATCCAACATTTCATGCACTTTCTCTCCTTATCCCTATTCAAGTGTCTATCGAAGTGGTTGTAGAGGAGAGCATGAAGTTATGTGAGGCGAATTGATATAATTGATTTCGATCAGTTTGAGTGATGAGTCACCGGATCATTATTTCAGGCCCAGCAGCTCCGTGGAGCAAAGTAGAGTACTGTAATGATGTTCGAATCTCCGTGTACTCTTTTCCACATATCTATTCACGACATTTCGATTTTCACGATCATATTCTGCGTCTACAAGAGTTGAGTGTCACAACTATAAGAGAAACCGAAAACGTGAAGAAGGATGTATCTATGATTCACCGAAAGTAATATGGATATTTCAGTACTTGACCATATGGTTCCACATCTAGTCCCTAGGTAATCATTCCTTAAGTTCCTGCTTGTGGAATATTCCTATATACGCGATGTTAGTATCGTATCTTCTATCATACAAATTTTCATCACATTACCCTTAATCTCGGGCATCCACTCCTCCTTGTACTTGCAGAAGAACTCCCCCTTAGGATCCAGACCTTCGGGTTTATCAATCGTTCCATACATCACATATCTGAAATGATCCTTAGCTTGTTCCTATAGATGTTATTGTTAGTCCTTGCGTAGGCGCATTATAGGTACATCCCCGTACTGAAAGGCTGTACTCACACCATATTCTAGAATCCCACCTCCGCAAACCCCACAAAATTCCCTGTGAAGCAGACTTCCTGACCCATTATCTGCTTCGTGGATCTTAGGCTCGCCTTCAGTAATCTTGAACGAAGAGGCGGGTATCTTGGTCGTTAGACCATAGTTGGTGCCAAAGTATTTCTACAGGGTGCTGATGAGTAAGTCGCATTTCAACAAGCAATGAGAGAAGCTACCTTGCAGTTGTGACAATGGCATAGAGATGTCCTGGCTTCGGATGGAGACACGTCAAAGCTGTATTTGACAGCGCGGCAGTAACATGATCCTGTGTAATGCATATTTGAGAAGACGTAGTAGTGATTCAAAAGCAGAATCGTTGTTGAAAGATGGTCTTGCGATGTCGCGTTGAAAACCGAATCATCATGATACCCCTGTGTATCTTGCGATGATGTCAATATCTATTCTCAGTCCACAGCTTCCAGTAATTGGTGGTCATCAGCATGGATTGGTATGGGTGCCGAAGGAGGGGTTCATGGAAAATGACGTTTGCAACTTAAGGATTCTGGTGGACTGATCCTTCGGGGATAAGCAAATTACTCTCCACAATTCTCTTCAATCTAGAATATGAGAATCAAAAAATATCAAATATCAAGAACGCAATTATGTCTTCAAGGGTCGAAGACAAGCATGGAAATACTATCGATGAAGGTGACAGAGTCTTCACCAAAATTAGAGGTGGCAAGCGAGAAGGAGAGGTGAGTAACTATCTAGAACACTATTAAACTCATTCTGAGAGATCCAGGTCGAGAACATAGTCACCACGAAGGAAGAAGCTGCAGAGGAGAAAGTCAAGAATCCCCCGAAAGGCATCAAGCCCAGAACCTGTGTGCTAGGCTCAAACGCTAAAGGATTTCAGTTGTCTTCCACGATCAACACGGACATAAAGTTGCTCATAATCCAGAAGCTCTGGAGAATTTGGACGCGGAAGAATGATCAAACTTCATCGATAGTTTATCCGTAGCTCGAAATCTTGTGAATGTATTAGTTTCGCTCCAGGTCCCGTGCAGCAGACAACTGAGTCGGCAGTCTTACTGTGATCCACGAAAGCATAAATATCTATCTCAACTTTCATGAAATACTAGGTCACCAATGGGTACACTTGCCTCTACCCGACTACCAGAAAACCTTGATTCAATATTATTTTCTGATATGTCTAATTATTTGTTGAGCCCGGGCCAAGGGTTCTTTGAAAAATTAGCTACTTCTGCAAAGCTGTTCCAAGACTCTTGTAAAGTTGGTTTATTTTGATATCTCTATCAATCCCTCATGCATTTTGTTGCTCACTGCTTCCATCATTTCATCAATTGCGCTCTGTTTATCCATTCCGTTCACCTGTGTCCATTCGAGGGGAGGGAGCACTTTTATTTTAATTGTACCACTACTAGCATGTCTTGTTGGCACATGGAAAATGTGTGCATAATTGGCGGTTACGACCGGGACTATAGGCATATTTCCAGCCTCCATGGCAATCACAAATGCGCCTCGTTTCATTGGTTGAAGGTTGGGCGTCTTTGAATGGCTCAACCGGCCTTCCTGTAAACCCTCGCCATTAGTCATCCA
Organism: Rutstroemia sp. NJR-2017a BVV2; assembly: GCA_002946415.1. Lineage (NCBI taxonomy): Eukaryota > Fungi > Ascomycota > Leotiomycetes > Helotiales > Rutstroemiaceae > Rutstroemia > Rutstroemia sp. NJR-2017a BVV2. Next base: position 175,125 of record NJPS01000037.1, on the reverse strand, counting down.
TATGAGCGCCCCGAAAGCCAGGAACTGACTTACAGGGTAAATGGCTATATTGAGATTACCTTCCTGAAGTATCTTTGCAGTGTCCAAGAGAACTTGCTTGTTTGTGGTGCCTGATGTTGATGGTCGATCCAGAAAAACAGATCGAGAGAGTTGCATATACAATCCAAATAAAGGCATTCTCTTAACACGCCATGTTGCGCTCCGGAGAGTATAATTTGGAGCAAGCTGAGAGCAGGACTATTGTATCAGATCAAGGCTATAACTGGGTGTGAACTACAGAGAAAGGGTGAAAATGATGTACCTTGCCTAGGATAGGAATATCTAATTCTGACTGGTGATTTAATACGAATACACAGCGTTTTTGGGGCTCTGAAGTATCTGTGTAGCGACCACCGTATCTATCTATAATATCAGAGCCTTCTACCTCTAGCTTGATGCAGGTAACTTTGGAGAATAGATACCAGCAAAGGTTGGAAGTAGTAAAATTCGCGAGACTGTGTTCGTTGAATAAATTAAAGAGACACAATGTAAGTATAAAGTAGCAGAAGCATATGAAGAATATAGTACCAGTACAGAACAAAACGAAATAAAAGCGTAGTTGGGATAACGAACGCATTATAGGGTTAGAAATTCCGAGAAGATATGAGTGCCCTATTCTGGTATTCGGAACCGTTCCCTATATATAAGCAAGCAGTAAGAACTTCGAAGAGAAATAAACAACAATGGAACATAGCTCAATTGAGATAGTGAACACGCGAGCGTCTGAGCTGAGTAATGCTTTCTGTTTCTCTAGAGTAAGAATCATAACTGCTGATTATGTCACTCGCTAGGCAAAATATAGACGGGCTCTCCCGGGGCGTAAAAATAGGCCGACAACAACACCCAAAAGACATTTGGACAGTGATAACATTGTATTGTTTTAGATTCATTAGGATAGTGGTATGGAGATGGTAATCAACTACGAGACTTCGTCAAAATTCGGTTTTTTTTTCTTTTCTGCTCTGCAGGGACTTGCTATCACAGCGATTTCTGATGTGAGAGCGGGTAAATGAGAATCGGCTATTGGAAATCTTTCCCCTGTACCATATCTCAAATAGTGGATCAACTCGGACTTGGCAGGGGTTCTCAGCTTGTTGCGTACTGTACAGATCCAAAATAGATAGAACAATCTGTCCAAAGAGGATATAAGCTTAGTCAGATCTGTTGCAGCTAGAACTCCTAGTAATCCTTATGCAGGAGAAGACCACATTTCACTTGCTGCATCGGGTTACTCAGCGATTCAGCCGTGCGTTGATTCTGCTACTGGCTATCTTTAAGTATTTACATATATTCAGCTCCTTTGTTTCGGGACATTCATGAACGTTTGTCATACAGCTACTTTCAACATGCTTCTTGATTACGACACAGACGTATTTCTCCGCCCGGGACTTACTCTTCCCAATAGCGAGCAGAGAATTAGTTTGCAAGCTGATCTGTGCGCACTTGGCCGAGTATGTCTCGATCCGCTTCCACGTTATCAGGTGTTTGATTTGACATCACCTACTGCCCTTGATGATAAGATTATCGTGACGATTCGACAAGGACACAAATTGATTGGATTTGTCTCAGGGGTGTTTATTGTCATCGATGGACTTGAAACCCCTGTGCTGCATACAGGAATTACTGTTATACACCCCAAACATCGAAAGACTAGCATGAAACGTCTGCTGTTCTCCAACCTCTTCATGACAGCTCTCTCTGAGTACCCTCAAGGGATCTGGGTGACAAGCTTGGCCGAAGTCATCACATCGTTGGTACAGTTCGCAAACTATATCACCGAGGCCTTCCCAGCACCACAATGGATCCGCGAAACGGACACGAGTTGTCCTTCTAGTGTACATGAAATGATAGCGGGGCAAATTAGCTCAAAACATCGGTCAAAGATGTGTATCTCTCCTACTGCCACTTTTGATGAAAAGACCTTTGTCTTCTCGGGATCAAATGATTGGACCGAAGGCAAAGCTTTTTTGAAAGATGTTGATGACCCGGAAATGCTGCATCGTGACGCAGAAGCGAGCCAATTTTTTAGGCAGCTTTTACGAAAAGGATCCGGAGATGAAGTACTACAGGTCGGGTTCCTGAACCTACGGAAAATACTGGCAAGCATGGAGAACGAAGGCTATGCAGCGATCGAGGGCAACATAATAAGTAAAGTGAGTACTATAAAATTCTCGCATCACAAATACAACTAACGACTCCAATGAAGCTTTAATAACTTTCTCGGTGGGAGATGTGAGAAAGGTCAACAAGCAGCAATCATAATATCACCCTTTGAAAGACGAATAGATGCAAACCGAAGGCGTACTGAACGGGATTATCGTGTTCTATAATTGACCACAAATATTTGATTAATCAAGCATTTCAAAGCTGTTGAACTAACAATATTTTCTGTTTATGCTTACAAACTTGCAATGTTGTTACGGTGCCTTGCCCCACGGCTTCTAAAATGTGAAGATTTCCATTGACTACCCCTCCAATATGGATATACCAGACCACTAGAACCAGCTCGATGGAGTGTAGCGGTCTTAATACTATTTCCTTGGGAAGCATATCCGGTCATGATGAGTAACTTGCACACTACTTTATAGCAAATCTGTAGACTTGAATACTATTTTCCGGTCTACACTATCGGCGTGACATCCCAGGTTCCCGCTTGTTGAGTGAAAAGAAAGAGAATCGACAGTGTTCATTCTCGATGTAGTATTTACCCTTACCAATCTCCAAATGATCTATGCAAGCAATCCGATTTCCCCCAGCGCACACAGAACCTATGAGACTGGCTAGTCTGGTAGTATAATACCGTGCGAGTGTACAATAGCGATGTTACCAAGGGAGTCGTTACAAAGTACAGACAGAAGCCTCGGAGAATTACACACTCATACGGTAATGGATAATGGCATATGTCGATAGATCTGCAGTACTTTAATTTATGTAGACACCGGCACAATTGTCGATGAATTTTTCCATGCTTAGCTTTAACATGAAACTGATGCGGCTCGACTTCAATCTGATATAGGAGAAACTTTCCTCCGCTTTCTTTCTGGCTTTTGGTCTCCGGTATTGAGATGCAGCATCCCAAGTGCGTTTCGTTTCGAGGCAGAAGTTGGAGATAAAGTTTACGAGCACCCGCTATCGTGAAGAGCAGTTTTCATAGGTTGAAAGATTATCGCGGGTTCGCTGGTCGTTAAGATCCTTTTCCCAATGTGGATGCTAGCATCATAGAACTCGTATGGGTCCTGAAACTTCTGCAAGTATATGGATGGAATGTCGGGTGTGTACTGTACAAGCTTCGTTATTATTTGCTTCGAAGGGGGCTGATATTTTGGGGAATTGAGGCTGGTCGTGCTCGATCGAGGAGTACAGGTTTCTGCGTTTGATTCGTGCTCAGGAACAAGAAGAGTAACCTATTGTAATTGGATTAGGATTTCCTTTAATTTGGACAAGAACAGTGTACCTGATGCGATTTCGGTCCTTGCATACGACGTCTCCTTCTTAATTGAGCCAGAGCGATCAATAACGAGTCCATGTTCGCTTTCGATTTCTTTGGTAGCAAAGGCCCATGACTTCTTCCTAGATGTGTAGCGTTCCCGTCGAGCGGCAGATGTCCACTTGTAATCAGTGTAAGCCCGATCGAAATTCCGGAATGCTCCACAGATGTAGGTCGATGCCAGGCGAGTATAAGCGGAGAGAGTCGAGCGATGTGGCGATTCGTATACTCGAAGAACAACGTACTCTCCACAAGATCCAGCTTTTGTAATTCTTCCGGTCTTTGGACAAGCTCTCGCGTCTGCTTGTCTCTTACTCCCGCCGGCCGGAGCGCGCTCTAGATCCCACACAGCTCCTAAGACTAGTGTACTCTCGTCGACCTGGCGTCTAATTCCTCTCCTACAGGCTCCCGCGGACTGGCAGAAATGACGCGATCGACGCTGAGAGCGAGTAAGTGGTCGGCAGTGCATTCAAGCGGATGAACGAAGAGTCGAGTGGTGCAGTGGTCGAGGAGTATGGCCCGTATAAAGTCAGGCACTGGAGATAAGTGCGGGCCATGAGCTGTGCTTGTGAGAGGCAAATCATATTTGTATCTGTAGCTTTGATGCGGCGTTGGGCTGTTCGTGCAGTGGCACGAGTGGGTTTGTGTGTTTGTGTGTTTTCGCGCTAAATTCGATTTTATCTTTTTTATTGTACGAGTAAGAATAATTCATAACATTTCCATAATACTTTGATACATGGCTCAAAAATGGCCTTCAGATGAACAGGATTCTCGTCGTAGATTTCCTTTTCACGAGATCAGTACTATCATGACCTAGCCGGCGAGCTGAAACCTGCAGGTGGAAGTGCCGGGCCTGGCCGGCAAAAACATCCACTTCCCTCCTATCGTTCTCCAACGACGAACTGACGTTTCTGCGGAGAAAGGAATGGGTAATGGTTCACGGGGCCGGGTATGACTTGGGGTGAGATACAGTAAGGTTTACTTCGTATCATGGAGCATACTTCGTACTGGAAGCCGACCGTCGTTGCGAGAAGAAAGTTTCCCATATATTAACCTTATCTCCTACAGACTAATTTCACACGTGGCTCTCCGCGGAAACTAGGGTGCACCCCCGAGACCCCCGTATCATTTTGGCGAGGCCGCGAGTCAACCACAGGCGAAATGTCGGGACACTCTTAAGTCCGGAGGAACTACGTAAGACGCAGCCGGTGAGATTACTTAACGGCGAACAGTGAACAGTGAACACAGGTCGCGAGATAATGCCAGCAATCCACGAAACTTAATATCTCAATTTGATGACGAAATGCACTGCAAGAGTGGGGAGCTCCGAGGTCCTTCCGAGTCGTAAGATTCTAAAGTATAAACTGGTCTTCCTCATGAACATCCACCAGACAGAGCACATAGACGGCTCGGTTCGGTTCGCTTCATCCACTTTCTAACCTTAACATCTCCATCCGCCATCAATGCTGACATCAGCTCCTGAAATGTACGTCGACTCATCACTCAACAAAAATGCGACCAGCTGAGCAACCTCCTTAGCTTCTCCGTCTCTGCCCAGTGCAATTGGTGGGTAATTTGCACTTCCAGGTTGTAGGTGAATACCGATCGAGTCTTCCGCGGCGCTTAGCATTGGTGTAGAGATGCGGCCCCTAAAGCTAGTCTTTAGAACCCAAAAACACCATGGCCACGATAAGATAGAACACCGATCACTTACGGGCAAATTGCGTTCACTCTAATTCCTCGCCCGCCTACTTCCTTTGCTGCCGTTCTTGTGAGCCCAATGATCCCATGCTTAGCTGACGAATAAGAGGCGTTTTTTGCTGCCCCGGATAGTCCCCGAATAGAGGAAGCGTTCACGATTGATCCGTTGTTAGCCATGACTTTCAGCTGAGCCTTTAAACTGTTCATTGTCCCGGTCAAATTGACTCCCAAGACAAACTCCCACTCGTTCAAATCTTGCTCAACGATACTTTTCAGTCCAATGGACTTCGGAGCGACACCAGCCAGATTGGCTGAACCATCTAACCTTCCGAAGTGGTCTATGGTCTTTCTAATCCATGCTTCCACCTCTTCAAACTTCCTTACGTCCACCTTGGTGATAATCACGTCAAAATGGTACTCTGATTCTAGCTGCGCTTGGATATCCTTCAGTTTTTCTTCTTGGATATCGGCAAGCGACAATCTCGCTCCACGACTTGCAAGCAACCTTGCCGTTTCTAGGCCGATGCCCGAAGCTGAGCCTGTGAGGGCGATAACTTTGTTCGTGAATTGTTGACAGGACATGACACTATGATATAGCGAGATAAGGTATTAGCTTTGAGGAATGTCTACTTTGTTCTGAAAGATGTGGAATATGATGTTTTATATAAATTTCCTTGATTAGCTTGTGCAAATGGACAGGTAGACTTGAGTCCTCTACCACTGGATAGGTTCCGGCAGGATAGTTTCTTGTCCTCCGTAGGAACCCCGCTTCCTTACGGAATCCAAACAATATCACATTCTGTTTCGGTAGCAACAAGGGTAATTTTCAAGAAGTTATCGGTTCTGCTACAGCCAAACATCGCCAATCTCGACACATAGAAAACGAAGAAAGGCAAGTTGAAGCGGTACTAATAAAAGGTTATGTTTGAACAAGCAATACTTCGGAACTATCAAGATATCAAACTAAACTACCAAAGCAACTCAAACCAAATAGGACAAAGAAAGACATTGGAAAGCCCAAAATTCCTGCTTGAACATCAGATCAACCGGACCCTCCTATCTAGGAACCTCTTTTAGCAAGACCCACAAATCGGGCTTATTCCATGTCTGATAGACTTTCATGTACTTGCCCGCACCGTTCATATCCCATAGTTTATTGGTTTCTCCATGTTCTCCAGTTTTCACTAGTGACATGTCAAATGCCCAGAGTAAACGGGACGTGATAAGCCTCATTTCGAAAAAGGACAAGTTCTTTCCTATACATCCTCTAGGTCCAAGACTGAACGGCTGAGAAGCATTGAGTTTGTCATTTACAAACCTCTCATCACCAAGCCAGCGTTCCGGAATAAATTCTTGAGGGTACTTGAAGTTCAACGATGAGTTTACGGCAGCCCAAGGTGCTACAGCAACGGTGGTTTTACCTGGAACGAAGTGTCCATCAATGACAGAGCCTCCTGGAGGAACAACTCGCTGCTGATTCGCAGGCGCTGGCGAGTATAAACGAAGTGCCTCGCTGAGTGTTGCATGGAGGTAGGGCAAATCTTTGACCGTTTCCCAAGTGATATCCAGCTCGGAGTTGAATCTCCCCCTGATTTCGTCTGTAAGGCGTTTATAAACTTTGGGGTGAGTACAAATGAAATAGGTCCAACCCGTGAGTAGACTCGCGGTGGTTTCTGTCCCGGCACTTATGAGCAATACCATGTTAAGAATGATTTCCGTTTGCGACAATGAGTTCTTTGCCTCCTTGTTCTTTAGAATATGGTAGATGAAGTCCTTATGCTCACGATCTCCATCTGCAAGACGCCGCAGTGTTTTCTCGCGTGAATTTAGGAAATGGACTTTTCTCCACGTTGCAGCTTCGGATGGAATAAGAAGCTTCACCATCAACTTCTGAAGCCACGTGTTTATGCCAGCTACTCTACGTATGGACTGGTCCCATGCGGCAGATTTAAAGACATTGATAACCGATGTGGACCACTCTGTGGCCCCGCCTTGATCTAGACATCCGAATGGCTCTGCGAAGCAGAGATCACCCATCATATCAAAGGTTGTGTAGGTGTCTATGCCTCCATTGTTAGTTAAAACTATCGGCATGCGATTTAACGAAGTATCACTTACACCAATTCGAGAAGTTAACTGGTCGATTCTCCGCACTCATTTTCTTCATCTGTCCAACGAGTTTATCGACATGGCTTCGCATAATCTCTTGTTGTTGCAATAATGCTGTGTTGGTGAAGACATGTGCCAAAGCTCTACGTTGTCGAGTGTGAACTTCATTTGGTGCCAAGCTAATTCCTGTCTGGCCGTCCAGAGGGGAAACCGCTCCTATGAATATCGGACTTTTCTCGAAATTGGGACCGTTTTTCTGCCTTTCATCAATCGCTATACATTCAGTCATGATTCGACATCGCCCACCTGAATCCCATATATGTCATCCCACGCACGATCACCAATAAAACTGAGCTCATTTGGAGCAACTCTCACAACTGGACCTGAATTTGTTTTAGCATGAATTTCTTCTTTAGGAGCGTGAATTAGGTACAGGAGTAGTTACTCACCATATTTGTCATGAAGCTGCCGGTAGTACGAGTGCTGTTTCCCAGTCGCAATAACCCATGAGCCTGGTATTTCGGATATGCGATTGAACCACGGCCCTGGAAAGGCACTGAGGGGGTGAAAGAAAAGTCTCCAAAGGACTTGTGCAATAACAGCAACTGTGATCTGATGACGTTGAGAACTTGTCTGCTCTTTAATACGAAGGATAGACTCACTAGAACCGCAGCAGTTGTTTTAAGTGACGAAAGATCTTTAATGTCGAGGAGCATCATGTATTTTTCAGACAGGTCTTTGATGTCAAGCAGCATGATGTCCTTTCAGGAAAGATAACTTTCACGAGAGTAACTATGAATAATGATTGATCTGAGGAGTACGTTCTTATCATGAGAGTTTTGAACAATGGGCATAATCACCGAAGGAATGGAGAGGAAGAATTTTGAGATGTATATGCTTAGAGGAAACAATAAGCTTCAATTCAACGTCAGAAACAGGGACCACGATTGAGTTGGAGGGAAAGTTAACTCCGCTATCTACTTCAGATCTTGGAAATCTTCGCGGGCAACGATATGCGTCACTTTCTCTACTAGTCTTGTGAAAACTCTTGACTTACAAGACTCCATAAGGGTTATGATGGTTCGTGATTCCGAAACGATTAAGTTATTTCCATGTTGCTACATCCATAGCTGGGGTAAGTACTCTACCTCGTAATCACCCTGTAAGTGTTCCACTAAATAACCTTCTTTCAGGGGGCCGCACAACACGCTTTCAGAATTGCCTATCGATACGAAATTTATACTTACCTCAAACTTAATACGGGGGTGATTCTGCGCGCATTAATACTGCAATGACAACACACCAGTTGATCATTTACGATATGATACCTTGTTATTCCGATATAGCTTTTTATTTGCGTGCCATCTCGAAAGTATAAATTACAATCCTACCTTCTCGGTTACAGTGAAACTAAAAGCTCGGCTATCTGTCGAGTCCTTCTCTAATAGGAAGCTGGTTGATCTCTCGGTGCTCGATTGTGCATGCTATACGCGAACGTGACTAAAAACGGGGGCGCAGCCGCGCAGGGGCGAAGGGGCGATGACGAGTTCCGGAATGAACCCTTCTTTATTTTCATAACCGTGTCCATTTCTGAGATCGACATCTCTGGACGGCCCGTTGCAATCGCGTCAAGATCTGCAAGAACATGTGGAGCAATATGGTACGTAAGCTAAGGTGTATCTGTGCCGATGGCAAATACCTCGGGCTAGAATGTTTTAATCGGCACAAAAAGTTAGATAAATGAAGTAAGTGAGGCTTACGCAATCTGCACATAATGATTGATTCCTAGAATCAAACACGCAGTCGTTGGTTACTCCCCGAAGCAAAGGAGTAGATGGTGTAATTTCACAATAGGCGCCGCCTAACGTCGAATATGCGGAAGTTTTGCTAGAGAGAGGTTGAGATGTTTACAACAATAACGGTAATGAACTTCTATTTGCATCATCATGCCAATCTGAGATAGCTAAACCATACATCTATGAACATTTGATTGAGATTCCATAGATCTCCTATTGACCTATCTTCGGTTCTGCTCCCTCACTTTCAGTAACTTTAACAAGCATGTTTGACTCAAGAAAGATCCCATAGCTGAACACGTCACATGGTTTGGCGGGGCTCAACAATTGGAGGTCAAATGCTCGCAGTATCTGAAGAAAGATTCAAGTTAGCTCGAAATTCGTCAAACAATATGGTCAGCTACGAACCTCGAAGATGGATTTGTTCAGCTCCATGAAAGCGACCGTTTTGCCAACACACATATATTGACCATAACCAAAGGCGAGTTCCACATTCCGTTCCATCTCACTCCTCTTCGATTTTTCGAGCTCCATGAAACGTTCTGGTCTATAAACGTCGGCATCATCTCCAAAAAGAGCTGTAGATCTCAGTAGAGAGGAGGTATTCATGCAAATTGCTGTACCGGCTGGTATGAACATTCCATGAAATTCTTCCCCACCATTCGGGACAATTTTAGGGAAGAGTCCTAAAAGGGGAGGACGCATTCGGATACCTTCGTAAATGACAGCCTAGGTTCTAAGTAAGCGCCTTTCATAATAGGAGCGAAGAGTAAGACAGTATTGCCAAGTCCGGATGCAAAGAAAAACTAACCTGGAGAAATGAAAGTGACTTCGCCTCTTCGAGTTTAATGGGACTTGAAACTTTTCCTTCTTCAACGGCCAGGTTGATCTCAGCCTTAAGCTTCTGATATACACGAGGACAAGTCATTATATGTATCAATGTAGACCGAATAGCGGATGCAGTGCTTTCCGTTCCGGCAACAATCATGAAGAGGCCTTCGACTTCGCACTCTTGCTGATTCAACCCGTGTCGGATGAATGAACCCTAGCACTAGGTTAACTGAATTCAATTTTTACGTGAACAGAATACTTACGAGCATATCTTGCTTTTCCTTTGCATCTGGTGCAAATCTTTTACCCACATGATGTTCTGCTACCCTATGTGTTATTAGTAAAGTTGGAATCGAACGAAGGGCTCTCTCTTACGCCATTAAAGCACCGAACCCCGTTTTATCAGTAGGCTTTGGGCCAAGAACTTTGAGAAAAGGGGGAGAAAAGAGGAACTTTCTAATCCAGGGGGTATCCGCTGATGTTGACATACGTGGCCAGAGATCGCGTACCCCGCGGAGGAAGTTGTATTGATCTGTTTCTTCTTTGAGGTAGCCAAACTCCTGACCGAAGGCAAGCCGAGTAATCACATCCATCGTAAAGAAGCACGACACTTCACCAAGATCAAGCAACGGCTGATGCAGCTTGATAGCATTCGATGCGTATTTGGAGCGCAGTAAGCCGATGAGAGTTTGAAGCTGAGCATTAACACCGACTTCCAAGTCAGGCATATCGCGTCCGCTGTAGGCTGCTGCAGTTCTTGCTTTTGCCTTGGCGTGAGGGCCCGGCTCCAGCATCGTGAACATGTTGTCATAATATGGATTGAATCGACCGGTCAAGTACCAGTCTCCTCGACGATGGGAGCTGCGTGCTGAGGATATCTTCTTGATGATTTCAGGGTCATCTGTAATGATATCTGTTGGTCCAATTCGCACCAGCGGGCCGTATTTTTTGTGTAAATCACGGTGGACCCAGTATTGTTTCCCGCTATAAGTTGTTTTGGCAAGCCAAAGATACGAGAATGTAGCGAGAAAGGATGGCGCAGGTACCTTTCGGAGAGGATACCAAGCTAAGACTGCACTGATAATATACCAGAGGACTATAGACACCAGACTCAACAAGCAAACGAAGGAGCCGAGGTTCAATACTGAAGTAACCATGTCTTTTTCTTTGTAGGAAGTTTAGTCGCTCGCTGTGTTGTATCTTGTTAAGACCTAAAACATGTAAAAAGAACTTGTAGGAGAATATATCAAATGTAAAGCGGAATTGTGCGTTCGTGAAGAATCAAGAAATTGTAATATGAAGTGCAAGGCGGCTTATGTGTGCAAAACTCTTTTCCAAATGTAAATCCGCAAGTGGCGATAAATAAAAACCGCGTGCATATAACGTCGAAAGAGATATCCTGGTTTCAATGACTTCCACATCAAGCTTTATCGCGCAGTGCAGATGATTAGTTGGGCCTTCTCTGTACTCTCCCCTCCCCAGGACAAAAGTCAAACTTTAATGCGGCTTACTACCTAAGTGTTTAACTTTTGTTCGTGGGGGAGCATGATCTCAAGCTCCTCATTACGAAAGATCGAGGGTTGTTCGCCCGGGTAAATTTTAAGCTTTCTGATCGGTTACGCCCGGAGGTCTAAATAAAGTTTCAGGCGCCGAGCATGAGGGGGCTGCGATGCGCCGAAAAAGGTGTATGTGATACCATGCATCCGACCTATATCTCTGCCGATTGGTCCGCAAATGAGAAAGGCGATGCAAGAACCCACTCACGCTAAGTGGGACAAGACTACTGCTCACCAGCTTCCAACATAAGCTCTACAGGTAGATAGTGTCTAGGAACGTTACGAAGTAACGGACAATAGTCAATGAGTATAGTAACCCTGACTACATAATCGTGGCACTAACCAGATCATTTGGAACAAGATTGTGCTTGGTATATATCGGTTGAATCCTCTATCGAAGGGGAGAAAGTAGGCACTTTACGGGTCTCCTCTCCTGAACCAAGTTCCCTAATTGGGTATCTATATATACCTATACTTTACAAGTGATCCTATGCTGCTGTGACAGTGAGTTACATCCGCAGTCCGCTAGTGAAAGTTTGTGAGCTCACTGCCACCTTGAGATTCTCTCAGCGTCTCGCCAAGTACAGGCATGAATGATAACAACTACTTCATCAACTGATAGCCAAGAACTCCGACTGGTGGATATCTAGACGACAGAATTCTAGGAGCGTTGAACGGCCTAATACGGAAGGTTAAGGTTTATATACGCAGATACAGATACGTAGATACATATGTAGATCCATCAGAACTGGCGAGCAAAACGATCGCAGTACCCAGACGGCGAGGAGTATATCTATTCGTTCCTCGATCGATCGGATGCATGGTTCCCATATCAGTTTCAGGGTCTTAATATCATACTTTCTGGCATCTCTTCATACATGTGGACGATCTCTTAATCTTATGCGGAGTCTGGGGTTCCGATAATGAGCAAGTCAATGCATGTTCTTGACCGAGAATGACCCGAAAATGACCCTTAAGTGGCGCCCCTTATCTGTTATGTATCGTTCGAAATACGTGGTAGACTAGTTGAGAATATCCCCGAGCGTTAACATCCATGGGAATGATCAGCTAGCACACAAATATGTAGAATGCGTTAAGTCCGTAAATCATGATCTAGGCCTAGGGCCTTAGGCAGAGCTCTATCGTCATATTGGAATGCTACCATAGTGCGATGCCACGATTCTTCGACGAGAGGGGCAATAGCCAGTGCGACAGGGTGCATGGAGCGGAAGAGCTCTTGCAAGAGTCAGCCTGTACATGAATCGATTAGTCGTAAATTTCAGAAAATACTGATTCGGGGCAACTGTAATTCCTGATCGGCAATAGACTAGCTCCGGCGTCCTGCTCAGTTGGTTCAGGCGATCGGAGTTAGGAGAGTCAGCTTGAGCTTCATGATGCATCTACGTCCCCCGAAGTGCTTATATACTCGATGACGGTGCTCTTCTATCGAGCAAACAAACATCAACTTCAGCTTTTATTCAATCTCCATACAAAAACTTCATTGTTACTTTAGCCTGTAGCTCATCAACATGCAGGAAGTTATCACCCAGACACTTATCGATGATAAGTTCGTTCAAATGTCAGAACGGACAAAGAGCGAAACAAGCAAAGGCCCAGGCATCGACAGTAACAAGCATTGGGGCCAAGATCAACCTATTCACGCCAAAGACTCGGATCAAACAGCGGCAGCAGCAATGACTGCCGCCACCCATATCAAGGAGCATAGGGACACCTGGTACTATCCTCCTGATATTGCGAACGATTTGAAATCTATCGACCTCCCTGCCGAATTGAAGGCAGAGATCTTTGCATGCGCTTGGGAATATACCCGATGTGTCATTCCTAACTATACAAACTGGGATAGATACGTTGCATTCATGCGCACTATTATCATCGGTGTGATCGCCGAGTTTCGAGGCGAGATGGTAGATGTCACTGCCAGTAACAACATTCTTGGTTACGATCTGGATGCTGTTCTTGCAGCTCTGTTTGAGGGGACCCCAGGAAATAAAGAAATGGCACGAGAGTACAAGACTTTTCTGCTCATCACAGCAGACAAGGCGAGTGATAGACGCGATGGCGAGCTATTCAGACGCTATGTGAACGCACTTGTGCAATCACCAAGACACTGGTTCCGCATGCGGGACTGTGACGCGCTGGCCAGGTTCACGATTGCCTCAGCTCTAGCTTGCAATGACCTCGACGACATCTGGTACACTGAAGAACAATTCGAAATTCTGACCGAGATTGGAGACACTCTTTATGATGCAGTAGCTTTCTACAAACATCGTGCTGAGGGTGAGACAAACAGCACCTTTGCCTATATGCCGGAGGACTTGCGTATCAAAGCCTACAGCGAGTGTCGCGAGATACTATGGGCCCTTGATGCCGCCTGGGCACGAAATCCTAAGCTAGTCAATGTTATCAATTTTGTGCGCTTTTTTGGTGGTCCTATACACATGATGATGCGTCGTTACCGATTCGTTGAAGAGAATTTGACAATCGGCAAGTCAGAGACCGAGAGAGTCGTTGATCAAACCCGGAAGAACTTCAAGCTCTGGAATCGAGTAGATGCCAACAAAAGATCGATTCGTAACACACCACGATACAAGACTCTCGTCGCTCGCAGTGAAGAACTCATGTTCCCCGGCCTTGCCGAGTTCCTTGAGATAGGCGGTGACGGGGTTTGTGATACATGCAGATATCGTGAGTCGTACGGCGCAGAGGTTTCTCACCAGTTTGGTGGTGTTGAACTATGCAGCGATTGTAAGATGTCGTGGAGACAGTACCTAGAATGTTTTGTTGAGCGTGCAACAAAGGTTTTTCCCGAGTTGAAGACTTATTTTGAGGTACAAGTTTGAAAATTGCGCTATTTTTATTGGCCAAGCCTCTAGGCCTCTAGCGATGTTATTAGTGGTTAAGTTTTTAGTTAGTTAGACAGACAAAGTTAAATTTACACCAAGAGAAACTCCCACGAAGTAACCAAGTCCAAATCATAATCTCATGAACTTCAGTATTGAAATCGATAATCACTCAAATAACTCTCCTGTTTACTCTGGTGGCGGACCACCTAGGTTGAGACACAATTTCCGGGAGAAACTTATCAATTTGTTTGGCCATCCTCAAATCCTTTGACAACATATAACCAACCTGGACCTTCGCAGGATTCACTGGAGAAGGCCTTGTCACGTAATATGGATTAACCAAAGGCTATTGATTCGGATATGCCAGATAGAAGCGAGTCCGTAATGGAAATATATGTCTATTGGTGATATCCATGTTGTTGAAGCGATCGCCGCTCGCGGGCTGAGTGATGGTAAGATCTTACATTGTAATGAGGTGAAGTTTTGTGGACATGGATTCGTATATCTCGGATTTCCTACAGGCTGATGATAACAGCCAGGGAGTAATTAAGGGGACATCCGGGATTATCAAGCGGAAAGGGAGCATGAAGTTTTCATGAACCCGAACCCTTACTTTCATTCCCGACAACGGCCCCCACTCGTTGGCACAACTTGCGGTTCCCTCCGCCTATTCCGCCCCCTAAGAACAACCCGCCGCGATTAAAACCGTGCGCATGGTATTTAGAAAAGCCATTTATTCCCGTTGTTAATGTGCTCAGTTCAGTCAGGCACATACTTGTGTGGGAAACAGAGTGAGCTGGGCCTCAGAAGGACGAAGTCCTAGTTATCATCCATTGTCTAATCTCGAGGTTGGATGGGAAGACTAGGACAAGCTTTCAAGTAGGGCTTGAAAGGCTCAGATGTAGATGGCAGCAATAGTAAACCATATCTATCTCTAGTTCACTGTCAAGAATTACGGTCACGGGCTCGGCACCGTAGACCAAGTTAAGTTGACAAGCCATGCAACCCAAACTACGAAGCTATACAGCGATCTATGATGGCCCCCTAAAACCAAGAGGAGCCCGTGGGTCCGGGTAGTTTATGCCAATCGCGTTTGGTGTCTCCACTATCCGCCTTCGTAATGGAAAGGGGGGGGGGGTCGCTTCGAATACTTAAATATTGTCAACACTGGTTGTGATGGCCGAACGAACATAGTAATTGTCTTTCCATGTACGAGAGATCCATTTCTTGATCTTCCGGGATCTTCTACCTCCTTATATTTACCCAGTAAATAGACAGCTGTTATACAGACATTCAGCCATTCGCTCTGGAACTATATCGCTAAACAAGCATGATGAACTTGTTGGGGGTTTGCTAATATTTACCTTCCTTATTGAGAGAAGTCCACATTTGAATAAACCCAACTCCATTATAGAACCCAGTTGTAACCTCAACCTCTAGATGCCTATGATTCTGCGAAGGGCTTGAGACAGGATATACGATCAGTCCGAAGAGTATGACTTCTTCGTTATCAGAGGTAACATTATACAGTAGACGACGGAGTAAAAAGAGGGCACTTAAGCTATCTCCTTGGTTTTCTTCTTCCGAGTCGAAGGTTACCTCCGTTCGTCCTCCTGAGGTCACTATATCTGGAATACAGATTGTATTTCTATTTCCTTGCAACGAAATGAGCGGGGCCTCGAGCTTGATGCAGGTGTCGTCAACTTGGCCATATGGATTACTGCCAGAATTCTGTATCCAGAAGTTGTGAAATAATCCCCGAGTAGGAAGCAGCGAAAGAGTACAATATCTTAGCTTTTGGCTACCTCGAAAAAGATATATGAAGTATTTGTCAGTTCCTCGAATAGTTAGTGCACTATCTAGCCGGTCTGATGTTCCTTCATCGAAGTCCATATCTCGATATGACTAGAGAATCTTGGTATTCAAGAATTTGAGCTATCGATTAGAGAGATAATACTTTTGCAGATACCATCTACGAGTATCCAGGGGTGGTATAACGTTATATTCTGGGCCTGTCTACGATCGATTCCCAATGAGCCGAGACTGGTCAGCGAGATATATCTCTATGCTCTGACCCGAGGATGAGGTTATCTTAACTGTTGAATAAAGTAATAGCCGGTGCTTCAGGAAACCTTCTGAGTCAGCTGAGGTGTATGATACTGATAGTGTAAGAACGGCGCCTTGGTAGACTTGTACTATTCTAGAAGCTTCTATTTCCTAGTCTTTCTTATCCCCCTGGATAATATATAGAGAGTTGATCTATAAATAATGTATTCCTAGTATTTGGGAAAACCAAATTGCTTCTCGAAATATTACTGGGGCGATACTTAGGGAGAATCTGTTCTGTATCTGTATGAAGTTATCTCGGGTAGTTATGAATATATTGGATCTGCCCCAGTAATAACTTAGTGTAATATATATACCTCGCTGATCCTTGGTAGATTCTATTAATTTCACAATATAAGTAGAATCACGGCAACCAATGTCGAGAATGCGGATGGGTAATAGAGGAGATTCGTTAATATAATAGGTAGGATAATTTTCATTACAATTCGAAATCCATTACTGGACCCTTTTGATTACGAGAGGACTGTAAGGATCTTTATATATCAGCATATATCTTTCAGGAAGCGAAGAGAATATATCTAGGTTATTTATGATCGTGTTAGTGATACCTAATCTTGTATCTTGACTTAGGACAAATACATATTGGAGTTATTGGATCGGTAAGCAGAAATACCTTTTTAATATAAATATCCTTTTTGTACTTGCTATAACGACGACCTATAGTTGGAAACTGATCTTTTCCAGACCAGACATAGTATAGGGGCTGGACGACAAGAAAAAGTTCGTAATTACTAGACTTTGTAACGTCCTCTGGAGTTGTTTCCGACTTGTCTATAAGATCGATAGAGATATTTATCGGCGGTATATTTAGTCTATTCGTAATAGCAAACTCAGGCAGCGCTCGGCAGAAGGGATATCGGCTTGCTTCATCGTTATCATTTGCAGCCTTCGCTACATTTAATTCCATGAGAGAACTTGTCGCCATTCTTAGTATCTAAGATATACTTACTTAAGTGGAAGAAAAGAATAGACGAGAAACAGACTAGTTGATATAAAAGAATCAACTCTAAAGAAGAAATCTATAAAGAGTTGATCTTAATCACTCGAAGGAAGTGGGGAAGCGGAGATTAATCGGCCGAAAGGCGGGGTTAATATTTAGCTTCAAAGGTCTATTGAAAAGAAGGAAAAGGGAGAACAGCAGTAATTAGTTTTTACCTAAAATTGCCCTATTAGACTGCTGCGACGTTACTACAATCTACTGTTACCCTTACAAGCAACCCCTAACATTCACCCACTCCCCCCGAAAGGCCCTTGTTTCATGTGCACACTATATAGGTATCATATCCTGACTGCACAAGCAAAGAATTTGCAAACAACCTCATCTCCCTTAAACTCTTTCCGAGTTCCCAATAGTACTGCTGCCGCCGCCTGCACTCTCACTGAGGACTTGCGTCCCCACAACTACACCTGTTTGATCGATGTAGATCGCACTGACAACGCTCAGTCCCACATATGGTTCGTACACATACTCCTCCTCCCGCACCTGTTGTCCGTTCTTTGTGACTGTAGTATTGTAGCCATTAAAAGTCATGTCTCCTCTAAAACTTCCCACCTCGATCTGTTGAGTTACCGTTCCCATGTTGTCGATTTTTTGATCCACAATGGTTCCGTTCTGGCTCAGAATACGGTTCGTATGAGTATTACCTGAATAATCATTGATAGAGTACAGAATGTTGTGCTCGAGCTGCCAGTCGTGGAGATCACGCTTGGAGATCGAGCTGGACGACGCCTTGCCTGAGCCAGCAAGGCCCCCAACAGCGGAGACTGCAGTGTCGGTGATGGACGAGATGTCTTGCGAGAGAGTAGCAATAATGGGGTTCAGATCGATAGAGTCAAGGACGTCTGATATCATGGTAACGAGGTTTTCGAGTCTGGTGCAGTAGGTCAGTTTCTGAAAACAAAAAGGGTTCCGAGCAAGCAATATACCTCGCTTCAAGCGTAACATGCGCAGAGATATTTTGGATGAGCAGGCTCACTCGGTCGATTGATGCGTCTACTCCAGCATTGAAATAGAGTAGATTTAGTACTTGGGCATCCAAGTTGACTTTCGCACTGATATTTTGAACATCCAGATAGATCTCCCCCACAAATAATGAGGCATTCAGGAAGACATCTGGCTCTGGAATAGTGAGCGACGTGTTCGCGGACGTCGAAGCAGTGTCGTAAACTACTGATTCTGGGTCATTGGACGGGATAAGAGTATAACCAATGTAACCACCAGAACTTGTAGCGGTCTGAGCAGCAACGAATGAGGCAAAGAGAGCGAAAAGAGTGACTGCGTTGAAAACAATATTATTATACATGATGAAGTGAGTGAGAAGAGCGACGAGAGATACAGCGCACTGGGTCTGCAAAGACAGCAGACCCAGGGGAGATATCAGCTCGCGAGGAATCGACTTGTCCGTTTCTAAAGCGGTCGCATAAGCATGGAAATTTCCCATCTGCAGCAATCCGATCAATGTGATGGAGATTTTAAGATACCCTAATTGGCCCCAACTGGGGGTTGCATTGATCGATCCCTGTAATGCTTAATCTCGGATCACAGGTGCATACCTCCACAACGGTAAATGTGGGTGACCCACAATTATTTCCCAGTTTTGCCCTATAAATGCCATATAATGATGTCAAAAATTCCCTTTATCCGTAATTGAATGGCTTAGTCCGGACAGGTACCAATGTTTGCCGGAACCTCATCTGGGACCCCCTGAGATCCCTTCTAGAGCGTATCTATAGTTGTGTTGACTCCCACTTTGGCTTCCACTATGTGTTCTGTAGCTGCCATTCATTTTTTCGTCACTCGCTACTTTGCACAATGTTGTCTCGTCTCTCAACCTTTATTTTGTTCCTGAGCATCCTGTCCACACTGGTGTCTGCTCAGGTCAAGCCGACGTCTACGAAATCAACGACAGTTCGTGCGACAACATCATCTCGCACCCCTCCTTTGACCGGTACATCTACCTCAAAACAACAAAATGGCACCACACCGACAACTTCTGGAAGTAGCAGTGCGACTGGGTCTACTGCCCCGGACGTTTATCTCAACGTACCAAAGCTGTCGGTAGGACGTATCGAGCTTGACGTGGAGAATCTTCAAGCCAACCTTAATCTCGCTGCCAATGTCGCAAGTCTTGTTTCAATCAACGCAGGAGTTGCAGTCTCTGTGACCAAGGTCAATCTCACAATCTCGGATGTGGAAGCTGAGCTTGAGCTTATCGTTCGTCTCGGACATCTTGTTGACGTTGTCAACCGGGTCTTCCAATCGCTTGACCTGAACCCTCTAATCATTACTGCTCTGAACAATGTAACAAGTATTGTGGACGAGGTCGTGGGTGCTGTGGACGGTTTGTTGGGATCAATCACCCAAGGAGGAACTACCCTTAGTTTTCTAGTGGACAATCTTGGAAACATCGTCCAAGAGGTTGGAGGTGTCAGCACAATTGTGGGAGACTATCTGAAGGTATGTTCGTGTGTTTGTGCTATATCCTCTCACAGCTGAGCCCTGGCCCACTATTCATACGCTAAAATGGGCGCAAGAATTATACTGACTTTGACTTCCAGAACATGACATACACGGGCGACAGCAAGAGTTTGCAAGGTGGTCTCACTCAGAAGACATACTCCTACTCGCCGCTAGCAGCTCTGGTGAACATTGTTTTCAATACAGCAGGCCAGATTGTACAAGCAGTCGTAGCCAAAGGGCCAAGCAGCAGCACCTCAACTTCAAGCTCAGCAACTGCGACTGCCACGCCTACAGCACGACGATTTTAATAAGAGAGAGGAAGTAATATAAGCACTTCTGTAACCATTTTTCTACTTATCTAATCAGCTTCTAGAAAAGTATATACTGGATACAAGTTGCATGTGTCGCTTGAGGCTTCGACACTCTGTATATGTAAAAGAGGTTTTACTACTTGTTGTTTATTAGTATATCTATAATGAAGGACTTCGGTCTTTCTTCATTCTCTCAACGCTTCTCTTGCCTTTCAACCTACAAATACACTTCCTGTATATCAACCAGCGAACCCACATCCTACCTATCAGCCTGTAAATACTCCTGCCCGTCAATATACGAACCCTCTTCCTATTTGTCAGCCAGATACGAACTCTCTTTCTGCTCTTCAACCGACGTACTCACTAACTATCTATCAACCTGTAAATCGTATTCGCTGCTTGTTCGCCTACTAATTCGCCTGCTTGCTCGCACACCTTTTTGCCTGCTCGTTCACCTGCTCGTTCGCCCGCGCGTTCACCTACTTATTTATATATCTATTTACTTATTTATTATCTATTTGTTTCTCTATCTCTAATAGACCGTTATATCAGAGTTCGATATTGAACTTCACTATCTAAAATTTAAACTATAATCTTGATTATTGAAATCGGGGTTAGAAGTTGAAAAAGTTTGATAACCGATCGCATCTATAGATCATTCGCCGTCAAGCTACTGATATGCTCCCTGGAGTTACTCCTGATTTAAGTTTAATGGACCCAAGGGATAAGAAATTAGTTAGATTAAATCTCTATCCGCTCAAGGTGGCTCTGCACTTCTGTTCCCCAAGTTTCACAGGTTCCACCTCCCTGCTGTTTGCCCCAACTCTACTATTCTTACAGTCCTATAACGAACTATCTACCTGCTGGCCCCGCTCTTGCTTCATTGTACAGACCTATATATCTGTTACTGACCTCCTCTCTTACTTCTTGCAAAAAGTCAGGTCACAGGTCGCGTCATAGAGAATGCACTTTTACTCTCTCAGTCGACCTCCATGCCAGTAGGTTCTAATTACGTTCCACTCAACACCTTCTATACCTCCGGTGCAAGAATGATACGACGATTAGTCGCTAAACTCATGTTCTTGTTGTTCTCAATAGGTGAGAATGATATGCATTTTCTAGTTTGATCATCAGTTCATATGTACAAGGAAAGAAGTTATAGACTTAATGCTTGAGATCGTTAGAGAAGGGTGAGTAACAGATGAATAACTTACTATGTTGTCTCGAGGTCCGCTCTCTCGGCCAGGTTCGATGATTGAAAGAAAAGACTCCTCCCGACTTGGAAACCTCTTTCCGCTTGACTGACATATCTAACTAACTAGGTAGGCTCGAGACGATTTATACTAGTTTCCAGGTAGCATGTGAGGATTGGTCACATAGAGAGACAAAGTGAACGAGCCAAGACCGTATAAGATACACCAATCCACACTTCCAAGTCCTCTACGAACGCGATCAGTAGGGTGGAGACTTATAAATCTTCCGAACGAGCAAATGGTACCTTTTGGTGGGATTAATAAAATATTTATCCATCAGTCCAATGGAATTGTAGGCGAAAGATGATATTTAGCCGTAGAGGAATTAAGCTTAATTTAGCGGCGACCCTGGTTTTACGCCCTAGGCTGAGAGTACAAATCTTCGGGTCAAACACAGAGAGAAAGTCATAGCTATTTCAAACATCAGATGAACAACTTCGGCCACCGCGAATCTTAAGGGGATAAAAATGCATATCCGATATATGCCGAATGGTATGAGTGGGATGTGGGATATGGGAATTACAGTATAAGTGCTCTTATCTCAGTTCATCCGAGAATACTTTTCCAGATTTTCATTACAGCAATTGAGATACGGCCAAGATCACCAATAGACTTGGCGAGGTATACCTTAAGGTAGAGAAAGTGATATTCAAAAAGTTAAGTTGCATAACTATGAATCTATAAGTTTGTAGAATATACAGCTGATGTAATATATTCCTATCTAGCTCAAAGGCACAGTACCTCAAATAGCACCTTCCAGATCTTTCATCACAATTAATCTTTCACTAATCCTTCTCCCATTCACCTCAGGCCCTACAAATTCCATCAACATTATCAGTCTGCTATTAATATAGCTAAATTATAAAAGATATGCAACCAAACCCAGAACTCCAATGACAGAACCATGTTTACTCAATCTTTCAGCTCCAGATGTTGAGATTCTAGTCGCCGAAGTACTTGTGATAGAAGCAGCGGTTCCGGCCTTAGTATTTGAAGCAACGGTTTCGGTGTTGGTATTTGAAGCAACGGTTCCGGTCTTGGTATTCGAAGCATGTGGTGATGTCGAAATTGCAGTTTTATCCGCAGTTCTAGAGGTACGCGAAGCTGTCCCCTCTGAAGTTGTTCCTTCTACTGAGACCGTCGTCTTTTGACCACTCGCCGCCGTGTATTCGCCTGTTTCAAGATTTCCGCTCCCCCCAGCATCGTCGTGAAAAGACCCTACAAGAGTAGAAAATCAAATTAGCTGCTGTTTGAAATTATCTCATTTGATAGCGTGGACTATGGAGAGAGAGAAAAGTTCATACCAGTATCAATGTTTATACATAGGAGTGAGCCATCGGTATACATGAAACAACTCTCACTGCTTGTGCAGCTAAGAGTTGTACGTGCTTTCATTTTCCTTTTTATCAGATCGTCAAGGTCGGTATCACCGGATGAGACACAATCAGAGCCATCTATCAGGGCTATGGAATTACACTCGCCTTCCGCTGCAGTTCCTAAGCAGAGTTGAAGACAGACGATGTCGTTTCCACATAATCCAGGACATGGATCATCTAAAGAATAGCCAGAATTGGAGTTATTGCTGGAAGGGTCATCAGATGTAGGCCAGGAGATTGCATTCGACGATGTGCAGTCGGTAGCTAGACCAAAAGGTAAGATTGCTAGCCAAATAACAGTTTTCTTCAAGAGCAGCATAGTAGAAGTTTGGGGAAATAAACAGCTTAATTGAAGAGAGATAGTGATACTGAGTGTGCTGAATTTTTGAAAGGAACTTGTGAAATCGGAGAGATAGCAAAGTTTATACAAGGAAAATATCCAGAGGGAAGAAATCTAACTAATATATGATGAAGCTATGTCTTCTTTGATGTCTTATACATAGAGCGTCCGGCCGCATATAGAATCAATTGAGCGTTGTACAACCTCGTGGATCGCAATTGGAGCATAAACGAGCAATCACAGATGAGCTCCAGAAATCAACATTTTATTCGGCTTCTTGGGATGCGTGCTGTTTGTAGGCGGTCTATTAGCGTTTTGAGGCTGAAGAGGCGTTCTTGGCTAGGCTGCGAGATTGGTACCACTGGTGGTTGGGAGCGCAAAAAATATTTTATGCCTATTCAGGAGTAATTATTGGCCTAGCATGTGACACGTTGTTTCTATTCCGTCAGTTGCCAAGCCCTTGGAAGTGGGAACCTGCAGCGTGTTCTAAGTGTATATGCATCGCGACAGCGGGTGAATTAAGGGTTCAATCTGTGATACGAAAGCTGAACTACTAGCGATATTACCCCGTGTATAGTCGGGCCAGTTGGATTTTCATTGAATGCCAAGATTTTTAAAGACACATCTAGAACCTGGCTCTCACGTTCTCGTCTTTCGTTTCCCACTCTCCAATCTTGGCACCGGGAATTTCTCTTCACATGATGCAGTTACTTTTTCGCTTTTACGCGAGAAAAATCCGCCAGATGGTTCTGCAACGCCATATTGACTTGGTAATATACAGAGAAGGGACAAAATTCTACTGGCTATGCAACCTGGCTCTGATCTGCGTCCCTTATGAAGAGGGATAGTACTAAGACGTAAAGAGGTCCCCTACTTTAGTATTGTGGTGGGCTTGATCGGGTCTCCAATGAATTAGTCATATATACATTACAACGACGTTCCTAAAATAAACGAGGTAATAGCTTCTGTCTGCCGAGGGGAAGTGAAAACACTCCGAAATTTAACAAGCAAAATATATCATAGAATACTTGTCTTCTGCGAAAGTTTATGGTGAGGACGACGAATTCACAGTCACAATACCAAAAGGTGTGTTTCTGTCATATGATCACGGTTGCATCAACGACAGTCTGGCAGGCGCCTGTTAGAAAACGTCACGTCTCAGGTCCAGCATCTGCGAACCATTTTGTTCTCGAAGTCCACGAAAGTCTATTGTTCGGGGCTGCTTGCCTGGTCGCAAGCCTCAGCAGAGGTGAAAGTTCAGTCACATCGAATTTGGCATGGAAGATGGTCATGTAATTGACGGTAGATCATAGAACGACGATGTAAATGCATCACATTACTCTCCTGGGTGGAAAAGGGTTGATATATACAGTTGATTCAGACGGCAAAACAGAGCAGATACGATTTAATTGCGATGATAACTAATTATAAGAACACGATTGAGTTAAGCGCGAAGCTCTACACACCAAGAAGATATATCTTGGCGATGTAGGTCGAACCCTAGATTCGTCCCTACATTCATTCGTCCCAACTTTTTATACTGACAAGGACTCCTACTATAATTACAAGTAATCTCTAGCCTAGGGCCCCCAATCTGCGACAGGGTCTCTTCATAACGTGAGGCTTGAAACTCATGATCATAGCGTCTGCACGATTATTACACCCTCCTTTTCTTTCATCTCCATCAAACCATCACAATCTCATCCTACAATCTCCTTATCCCCGCCCACCTCCATAGAGAGCAAAGGCACCCTTTGTTCATTTGCAAATTTTCAGTCCTTTCCCAACATACTCACAGCGGTATAGGGAAGAGAGACCACAAGAGCCGAGCGGCACAAGACAGGATTTGTGCGCAGCTGAGCGTGGATAACACGTGCCCCTGATTGTCCCATCGCCATTGTCTTTATAGAAATCATAATTCCCATTATTGCGGTAGAAGTTGGTCTTGACACCGCAGACAGTCATGCTGAATGCGCTTTCTTGCCCACTGCTGAAGAACTGCTGCGCGGAGTTGAACTCCGAGCATCCGACATCAATCTGTCCAGGCCAAGGAAATATTGACTCGCTGTTTGTCTTTCCAGAGCCACACAGAGCATACCCAATAGTGAAAAGTGTGGTAGCTCGTGCCTCTAGCATAGAGCTATTCGCTGAAGCGTCGCGGGTGTCGACTAAATTGGTTTCAACTTCGAGTGGAAGGGCAGCAGCGTGGACTCCGCCTAGAATGCCAGTAAAGGCAATCAAGATCGTAGGAAGATGCATTGTCAAGAGGCTCTGTTGTTGAGATTGGAAATGAGATTTACAGGATAGTAGAAGATAATGAGTTTGGTGCTCTTGGTAAGTTTGAGGAGCTGGTTGATTGTCGATAATTTTTCCAAAGAAGGATGGGCGAAGGCCTTTATATCTGTAATATTGCCTGCTCCTATGTGTGTTATTTGCCGCCCTTTTTCTTTATTATCTTCATAGAGTACAAGAACTCCATAGTGGAGTCATTGAGAATCTGTGAATAATCAGATAATCATCAACCAATAGTGGATGTCAGAATTCCGTGCGCACGAGCTATAAGCGACAAATATCCCCTAACAAAAATCACTATTTGTGATATTTTCAATAATTAATAACTAATTCAATTTTTAATATAAATCTTTGATAAAGATATCATTTTAAAGCTAAGATTAAGAACTATAACTTTCTAACCGGTGGTATTTCAATAATATGAATAGTTTAACTAGTAATTATATATTAAAAGTTATAACTTTTAAAGATAAACATTTATAGCTAAGTAATTTATAAAATTAAAATCGAACTTATAAAACTAAAGAATCAGGCTCTAAATAAATAATAAACCTATATTTATAGAAATATCTTATAACTTCAATTTGTTATTAATTATTGAAATCGTAGTAAATTTGGGATTTTTGATAAGCTGCGCACGGAATTCTGACACCCACTATTGCAACTGTACTGGTCCTTGTCAGTTAATGTTAACTATCGTATTCGAGGCATGGCATCTTGGCAATACGATCAGTAAGTTCATCCCGCATTCAGCACAGACTATACAGCCCCACTGCATCAAACTGTAATAATTCACGTGAAGTAAAAAACTCCCAATTTGAGTGGAACTGTCTCATCAATCCCTTCTGCTTTTTCTATACACCTCGGTGGTTGGTTCTTCTAGGATGTCGGTTACATATGTATCTTAAGCTCAAGCGGTGTAATTATCAAGTGAGCCTGAAGTTGGAGTATTACCAAAGCACGAGTTATTATGGATATCAGATACCATTTGACTACTTATATAGGATAATTTCCCTCGTGGAAGTTTACTACATTACAACAAAATCAAATCTCACATAGTGTGAAAAGCTCCTGATCAATACCCGCAGTAAGTTATCTCACGTTTCTTCGAGATTCAAGTTCATCTCCAAAACTAATCGACAAATAGATTTACTTGAACACACCCCCTCAAACCAACTATAATCAAAAATGCACCCATCCACGCTCTTCGGTGGCCTCGTCCTTTTCCTCTCAGGAGTCAGTGCAACGAAGCAGGTCCAAGTCAACTATTATAACGACCAATCATGTACCAATTACCTTGCACAGGTCGACGTCGACTGGATCCCAAGTAACAACGGGTTCAACTGCTACAAGTACAGATACGGTAACTCGGTCAACGTCGCATCCTGTCGGAACAACAAAGACTGTTGGTGTCAATTCCATCAAGCGAGCGATTGCTCTGGAACGTATGTTATGGCGAGGTGGAATCAAGACGGTCAGAACTGCGCGAAGAACTCTCAAAGGTTCAATTCTTTTCGCTGCTGGTACTGGGGGTAGTTTGGTGTCGCGCACCAAACAAGGAAGCAATTTCTAGGCTTATACAGCGGTTCAATCTCGATATCTGTGAACAAGCTCGTCGTGAAGGTACATAAGTACATTTGGTGATATTTTGCGGTAGACCCTAATTCTCTGTGATCCGCCCCATCTTCTCCATGTTATACAGTATACATTTCCCACTTATATTCTATAGAGACGTACAACATATAGGATGCGAATTAGGTATCCATTGATCACCTTCGATCCACCAAGAACCCACCCAACAACCCAAGTAGGGGTGGCACGGCCAATAGGTATCTATAGATTCCCCAACCCGGTAGGGTTGGGGCGGTGCGAGCTCTGCTCGCACCGTGGTTTAGGGACTGATTTCGTGAACGAAGTGATGTCCAGCGAGCGAAAGGCTAGTTAGGCGCGGGGTCCAGGGCACGCGGGGCCACTTAGCTATAGGGGACAGTTAAGCGACCTAGATACAACATTCCCTCTAAGTCTCTCTCAAGTTGCAATACTACCCCTTATCAAAACCCCCTTCTATGTTACGACAGTCAACATGTGACTCGGGGATCTTAGGCGCAATGGTTGGTCGACCATAGTAGAACTCTGGGAAGGCATCATATAATCTGACTGTCCCACTGAGTCCCATCGGTCCCACCTGGGATTTGGGCAGTAGGACATAGTAGGAGCGATAGGACAACGGAAAACGAAGGTCTATATAAACAGATGGATTTCCTTAGTATATAAACTATATCCCGGCTCAAAGCACAGCCCACCTCAAAGCACACCCCCATTAGACATTTCTTACTTTTGCTTCAATATTAATTAAAAATCAAATTTATAAGATATCACGATAAAAATTGAAGATTTATGTAGAGATAGAATAGAGTAAAAGATTTATATACCCAGAACTCCTATTGCTTGAAGCGGGATGGAAGAGTAATCTTACGGCCCCGAGTTGATCGTATTATACTACCCTCCCCTCCTTTTTCGATTATAACCTCCTTTGAGCCCGTAGAAACCTTAGGGACTGCTTTAGATTATATATTAGGTTTTCTAGCTCCTATAGTGGCCTTTTGAGCTGGTTTAATTAAAGCTTTCTTAGCCTTAGGAGCTCTCTTTTGAATGCTTTTAATCTCCTTCGTAATTTATCGATCCATCTCCTTCTGTATAGTCTTTACTATAGCCTCTAGCTTCTTTCTTTCCTTCTCTTCTTGTTTCCTAGCCTTCTCTATAGCTTTGGCCTGCTTCTCAGCTTCAATTGAAGCCAGCTTCTGCTATTGGAAGTCTCTTACATATATAATTCGGGAGGGGGAGAACAACTAAGCACTACCATCTGATTCGCCTACAAGGTTCAATCACTTTCCACAGCTTCTCTTCTTCTTTTCTAGCTTTAATACTTCTTCTAAGCCTCTAGCTCGGTAATCAGAAATCGAACGATAGACAGCAAGAGTTAAATTAGCTTTGAAGAGCTTCTCGAGAAGGGTCTCTTTTGGATAACAATAAATCTCTTTTTTGAGCCGATGTAGTACTTTCGCTGAATATAGAGTCTTTAAAAGCGAAGAACCTAATAGCGGAGGTGAAGTAGAATATAAGGGAACGATTTATAGGATAGTTTTAGCTGAATTCTGAGGATATATACTAGTTTTTTCGAATACAGAAAGAATATTCTTCTTATTGAAGGCATCTTGGAATATATACTTAAAGACCCTATAAAACATACCCTTCGTTATACTAATATGCCCATCGCCTACTGAGATTATATTATTGAGATAGACACTATATCGAGTAGAAAGAGACAAAAAGCAGCCTACATCGAGAGGTTGTAATCGATAGGTTGAATAAGGTAAGAGAATCAGAAGGATAATCTTAAGAATATCGTATTTATTGATAAACTCCATATTAATATAACTGGAATAGCCATCAACAATAAAAAGATATCTTAATCCTTTCGCTTTAGATCGAGAATATCGATCGAAGACGTTTATTAACCAGATTAAGCCGAAATTATTGTTTGACCACCTATTTGCTGAAGCTCCGAAGTAGTATATAAAGTCCATTTCGATATCTTTTACCCAGGAATCTTGCAGATCTCCAGAAGCACCTTGATAAATCAGTATAGGAGGTAATACAGTTCTATCTATATAGATACTGGCTAATAAACTTATAAATTCTCTGGATCTATCCTATAGTGCTTTGGTAGCTTTTCCTTGATCATAAGAACTACATATCATAATCCTCTTCATCGATCTTCCAATCCCAATCAAGAAGCCTTTCTCGTCCCAATTGTATATATTCCGGGGCTTTATATCATATTTTTCAACAGCAGCGGCAAGCTAAGTAGAAAAGGAGGAATTAGCCAAAGTAATCAATAATTATTTAAAAGACAACAACAATACGAAATAGCTTGAACCAGATTATAAAAATATTGGAAGTATTAAATAGAATCAGCTTTAATACATAGATTATCGATATTGCGAAGATACCGACTTTGAAGGATATCTTTATAATACTTCACGAAATCGGCTATCCAGTTCTTGCCTATAATACCGTTTATAATCTCTTCTGCAAGGTTTCTGACGATACAACTTATAGGAGTTATAGAGCAGGCTGAAAGCTTGTTAATCTGAGAGATTAGAGCCTGTTCCTACTCTAGAGTTAGTCGTTAACAGTATATAGAGGTGGCTTCCTTTCTCGAGGCAGTCAAGCCTCTGTATCGACGAGAGACAGCACTGTAGGATAATCCATAGTCTCTAGCAGCTTTACTATAATTCGGAGGGTCTTGTTTATCCAAATCAGCAAGCGCTGACTACATACAGGCTTCGTAGCTGATTCTATCTATGGTTGAAGGTTGTAGTTGTAGTAAAAAATATGATTTTTGGAGGTGTGCTTTAAGGTGGGGCGTGCTCTGAGCCGGGATATAGTTTAGAGCTTCGTGCTCAACTCAATTAGTAATTCCATTACTTAGTTACTACTGCCAGTCCGATTTCAATTGCCTACCTGTTGTTTATCAATACAAACCCACGTCCAGACCACTTCCACGTGATTCCTGGAGGCATGACGTAACAATAATTTCCTGCCTCAGGCTATCATCCGAGTCAAAGCTGCGAATACAGAGCGGGTATTTCCAAACAGAATGAAACAAAACGAATCCTTCCTATTGCGAGCCTTCCGACTTGCAACAGCCACTGATCTGTAATTTGCTGAGTATGGCTTTATAGCATCAGTCGACATGATCAACCCAAATGATCAGCTTCTGAACAGGACCCTGCGCCATCCAGTCCTTGATCTCCAGGTGTTGCGACAATTTCCAATTCCAATTCACTCGATAGTGAATCCCATCAATCTCTTCAAGGAGCAGCAATGCCACTCCCTTACCCCCTTCCTTTACCCCAATTACAACAAACTCCAGATGCTCAGGTTGATTCGACCGCCAAGCAGGGTCAATGAAGCAGCTAAAAAGTCGCTGTCCATCACGACCATGCACATCGTAGTCAAGTGTTGACCCCTGCTCGGCCTTTTGGCTGGCTAAAAGTGGTACCTTCAACGAGGCAACGCTTGTGTAAAAGGCTACGAGATGACCTGGACACGTGTGTTGCCTTAACTGACTTTTGCAGTTGACCTCTTGGTAATCTTCTGGTGCTTCCAGTTGAGCCATCAGCCTGGCTATACATTCCTTCTCTTGCTCATCGCTCTCTTTAGTTGGTTGTGTCTGCCCAAGTGCCTGTTTCCTCATCATGTTGCCCAAAAGTTTCATAGTGAGCTCCTCGGGGGGCAGATCAGGATATGCCTGCACCTGTTGATTGGCCATCATGAACCAATCCATGAGCTCGTTTGTCTGCTGCCTAGTCTTGGGAACCTCCTCTGTCACTTCTGGTCCTTCATGGAAGAAGAGCTGGAGCTTTCCTTCATTGTCAAAAATGAAAAACTTCATCGGCACTGATTCCTTAGGCATTTCGTACCCATATGCCCCAACTGTACCTTTCTCTGAGTCGAAAAAATCGAAATTCCACTTCCATCCGGCCCATGACCAGCTTGGGAAGCACTTCCGTTTCTCGAAAATTCCATGGTGAGCATCATTCCATAGCAATGAGCGACCGAAATATTTCTTTGGGAGGCCATGGTGGAACGGACCAAGTCTCTTCGAAAGCACCTTGAGAACACCGGAAAAGGCGGCAAGAGAGTCTGTGTCGAACTTCATGTTACGGCGGAGATAGAAGGTCAATAAGCCATCATAGTATTGCTTCCAAACCTCCTTTGGATCCATATCTTCTGGTATGTCATTCGCGGTCACCGAGATCCAGTCATCACTTGACTGAGCTGGCACCGGTGTTGGCTCCTCCGTGGCAGAAAGCACTTCCCCATCTCTGAATATGGTTTTTGCGCATCTGAAAAAGACATATGTCTCAGTGAAGACAAGAAGCCTGTTACCGAGGATATACTCTTGATATGTCCAAGCTCGAGTGTTCCAATGCGATTGTTTGGCTGAGTTTGTCGTTGAGGCTAAAGAGGTCATTAGTATTTTACCATTCACCGCCTCTTCACAGTTGATTAATGCTCTCGTTCGCTGGCCCATCCCAGGTATTCCGTGCTCGGCGCCGTCTCCAGCAGCGACAATTAGGACTGCTAAGGCCTGCCCGTATATTTCGTCCATCAATCCGATTTGGTCGTTTTTGTCTTGCTCGTCATTCTGGACAATACAAAGTGCATCAACCCAGAGGTAGCGCACTCCTATATTCCGGCAGACTTGCATTGCATCTCTTATGCTTTGAGGAATCTTAGTACTAATGGAGCTGAAGAACCCTTCGGTTTTTGAGTCATTGACTACGTCTTTGGTAAGCATGAACTGCGCAGCCATACCCCAGACATAACTCAATGTGAAGTACTCGTCGACATTTGAACCATCAACAATGCAATTCTTCTCCACATCAATAAGTCTCTTAGCAGGTGACTTCCTCGTTTCCGACCTGTTACACACTGCGCCATGTTCGTGCTTGCATAGGTTTATCCATCTCTTCACCAGACCAAAGTCAATTTCATCGTTCCGGAGTATCTTGCTCTGGCGCCACTCTTGTAAAGTCGCTTTTCCCGCAATGGAATAATCGCTCATCGCCCGTTGTGTAACAATGAAATGTGGGACACGCTCGTCTTCGTATATGAACTTTGACTATCAGTCGTTGCCATGAGGCCTCAATCTGTATTATACTTACGACTTGTCCACTACCATGCTGATCTTTATTGTCTAAGGTATTCTTGAAAACCATCGCAATCAATTCAATCCATCTAGTGCAACCAGGCTCAACACTCATATTCAGCCCCATTACCGCGTTTGGCGGACTATCATTCAATAATTCTCGGAAATAAGTTTGCATGGTCCTCCATACCAGTCTACACAGGGAGCATCTGTGGTTTCTTTCGAGCATTGGAATTGACCACAAATATGTTCGACCTGTCTCAGGTGCATCCTCTAGTGCTCCATCACCCATCGCAAGCGGATCAAAATTCTTCACATTACCACGCGTTTCACAGATGTTGCACAATGTGTCCTGTAGAAGGTCATCGTGTGTATTTGGAAAGCTTGACGGGTATGGGATCAAGAACCGGGCAGGAACTTTCATCACCTGGGATGTTCGAAAAAGTGAGCCATAGCCTCGTCGATCTGGCGGTAACGGGTTTGCCATCTTCTCTTCGGTGTGCTGGATAGGCTTCTGATCGCTGATAACAGAGCAAGACTAGAATATATAAGATGCGTAGGAGATGGTTTGAGGGATGTAATTCGAGGCTTGAGAAGCGAGGAAGGAAGGTATATGGATTGCCTTCATAAAGTGCAAAAAGGAGCGGCTGAACGCGTTACAGGTGGGCTTAGTCTAAGCTACAGGGGAATACGACATGAAGCATAATACGTGATCAGCTGAAGTTTTTGGAATAGGCAACCTAGGTAGGCGGGGAACCCGCTAAACCCAGAGGGTGCCTAAGTCAAGCCGTTCGATATTGGCGGAGGTAGGTAAGACATGTAGGACGTTGAGACTGCATTAAGACGAAAAGCCACCACAACAGCGAGTACTTGAATTTTCGGAATTGAGTCGTCCTTAAGTACAGACATAAGTCCTTGGAGGTCCTCGAAGATGTGTAAGGCAACTCGCGTCGCCCAGTGCGGTGATAGAAATCACTTGATTTGTTTATGTTTTCTATATATGACATATCACGCATGGATCGCAACGAGTGGTGGTGCGCGATAGGCGTTTGGGGCTGTGCAGTCGGTGGCGTTTATTGAGAGGTCAGCTCAAGCTCTTCCCATAGCTTGCTATTGAGAAAATTAGCGTTCCGAGAGTGTGTTACGAATGCTTGTCTTCTGAGTCACGTGGAAGTGGTCAAGATCTCGAATACTAACGGTCGGCGGGATCGATAGTATTATCGTAGGTTTATTATTGAAAACAGTCATATAGGGAATCGATAAAACTAAAAGTAGGTAAATAAGTAGTAATTGGCGTTGAGCACGAAGCTCTATATACTAAGGAAAACTATCTAGCTATATAGACCTCGCTATCTCGCTATCTCGCTGGCCAAGCTGTCGAGTCTTCGAGCGAACGAGCTAGATCATATAACTCCTACTAGGGTTCTAATTTGATTGGCCTTCCAATCTCTAAGCCTAAGGTCCCTGTAGTCATATGTTCTGTATAGGTCATAACACTCCATACCATGACTATAATCAAGCATTTTATGGTCAAAACGGGTCTACCCACTATGACCGTGCTGATTCTTCGATCTGTCTGACACCAAGTTTGTATTTCCCTATATATATCCACTTTTGTGAAGCCGTCAAGTTAGCTTGATTCGACGTCTCTAGGATGGTCATCAATATTGGCTTTCAAAGGCACCTCTACCTCCTTCAATTATACCACCCGTTCATGAGTGCAGACATGCCACTTGTTACAGTAAATTAGGAGATCGACTACGTTGTAATTTAGTGCCGTTGTTAATAGTCGCAGCGTCAAAGCATACTGATGCAGTGTGGTTTGTCTATCTTTTGTGTCGAGATGCCTACGCTAATCATGACTGCACAAGAAAATAACCCACCCGGGAGCCGAACCATAGCCGTACACTGAGGCAACTATATTACTATGCACCATTACATTCCAAGGTCTTCGAGTGATACTGTAGGTGTGACGCCGATTTCGAATCCCATTGTAATTTCTATTATAAATATTACACGTTACCCTAATACCACATCAATCTCAGAGAGTGTGTGAGATTCCCATGCCTCTTTGAAAACCCTTCCAAGAGCCTTTCTGAATGATATTTCCTTCTCCCGTTCAATCCATAAAACATTGTAAAATTCGTAAACTCCGATATACTCCCTTAACTCACTTGCAGTCAAACGATCCAGCTGCCTGTCTCCCGATGCGCGACATTGAGTATTCGCAATCTGGAGCAAAGCGTCCCGATTGCTAATTTCCTCTAACCAACATTCTGCATAACTATCTCTTAAATCAACATTTCCCATAGATATAGCAATCACCTCACAGGCTTGTCCAATATTACTTGACATCTCTACTGAATTCAATCGCATTGCTCCAACTATTTTTCCTGACCTATCCAGAATCTGGACTGACATACAATCCAGCGGCCTGTTCGACTCTTCCCTAATGAGTGCTGAGCCTATGGAGAGAAACGCTCGAGCTGTTCTGAATTGAAGGAGCGAGAAATGTTCGAAAGATCGCGTTCCGTTGTACGATGGGATTGGGAAAGGATACGCATAGGCTTGAGACATATTTGACATGTGACGGTAGCATGGTAGCCTTTCGTCTCTTTGGCGCGCAGGTGCCACTTTCTCATTCAAGAAATGAAATGAAGAACGTACCCAACCTGCTAGATCTAAGTGAGGAAACTGGGCCTCTGGAGGATAAGGCTGCCGATCAATGTTGAATATTGCGGATGATATTATCCACGGCGTGTGCAAAGGTCTACGAGTAGAACTCCACGGACAGAATTTGTACCACTGATGGCAGATATTATTAATGGGCTGTGTATCCGTTGTGTCGACTTTCTTCTTGTACCATTTCGTTATGGGCCGAATATCCAAGCTCTTAAGTGACCTTTCCTGCATTTCCATCATCGGGTGGATGATTCCCCGTTCCCAGAGATCTAGATCCAAGTCTCCTTCCCATCCAACCCATGACCAGCTTGGCAAGTAACGCTGGTTGTTCCATTGCGTCTTTCGTCGTTTCATTGGATTATTAGGCTGCCATAGCAAGGCTGTATCAAATTGAAACTCAGGGAGACCCTGAGTAAAATCTCCGGGAAACTGCAAGCTTACCACTTCAACAATGCCGGAGAATGCTGATAAGCCGTCTTCATCATTGGTTAGTTTCCTCGTGCTGTACTCTTGAACAAGATGTGCATAGAAATCTAGAGCCGGGCCTGGACGAACCACTTCTGACACAGTCTGAGGTAGAAAGAAAAAGTCGCCGAGTGGGGCAAGTAATTGCTCATGGCGTTCGTGTTCCTTGCATCTCCAGATTGCAGTGTCGTTAATGAAAACAACCAAACGAGAAGAGAGATTGTACTCCTGGAAAGTCCAGCCCCGACCGAAATATGTTTTAGGATCAAGAAGATAGTAGTAATTGGGACGTATGACAAACTTTTGGTCGGATTCTAATTCCACAATCGTAAAGGGGGCATTTGAACGGGGTGAACAGCCTCTTACACCCCGCAGACCGTATTCAGGATCATCCCCATCTGCAGCGACGATCGTCAGGTCGGCATGTGTATAGATAGATCCCATTCGATTGATATGTGTCTGTTTATTCACCTCATCGTCTTGAACAATGCATAACCGGTCAATCCACAGATACTGATATCCAATGTTTACGGTGAAACCCATAGCATCTCGTATTGTCTTTGAAAGAGTGCATTTAGTTGATCCAAGTGAGCCTGGCTGCTTGAGTGCTTCTAGATTTGTACTGGTTAGAAGTATAGATCCTCGTTTTGCCCCCCAGACATAGCTCAGGGCAAGATAGCATGCTGGGTTTTCTTGTTCCACCAAGTACTCTGCACCCACATCTATAAGTAATAGCTTTGTTGAACTATCAGGCCATGCAAGAGGCGTTCCACAAAGATTGTGACATCTAATACACTCTGTCATCCAGCCTTTCACAGCATTGCTGGAGATCCACAAGTTGTTAATTAGCCTAGCACCTTGAGTGAAGTCGCCGATCGGGTGGAGAGTCGTATGTTCGAGCAAGGAGGGACCGGCGCCAATCTATGTGCTGTCAATACTAATTCTTTAGGAACAGTGAAATGGTTTTGAACTACCGTGTCAAGGTGAAAGTACCACTCAAGCCCAAGGTAATATACAATGCTACACTCTACCGCACTTTCGGGACTGTAATTTCTTTCCATAACGTCAATTTCTTTTCGAAGATGTTGATAAATAGTCTGGCACGCCTGACAGCGAATTCTCTGTCCCAGCATGCTCAGCGAACCTAAACTCTGCTTGAATGGCTGGATTGTGTAAGATAACAAGCGCCAACACTTATGGCCTCGAATCCATTCACGCGGCTCCATCTATAATATAGATAGGCTCGAAGAGGACGAGTAACGATGCGATGACGAATTGTTAGAGGGTATAGAAGGGGGATTCCAGGTTTCGGGGGCTAATTACCTGCAGAAGAGGGGAAGCGGAGATTAATCGAGCGAGGAGCGGGGCTTCTACCCCGAAGATTCTATTTATAAAGAACAGTAATAAAGAAAAATAATTGATAATAATTAGTTTATCTTTAATTAAAACTTTATATTTAAACTCTAACTATATTATTATAATCTAGTAATATTTTTATAACTCTCTCTGAACTCGGGAAAAGGTTCACCGCTCCGTACAAAGAACCCGGAGAAATACTGGGAGGATGTGAAGAGGGTGATTGAGGATTCTGTTACGGAGGAAGAAAGTGTTGACCGGATTATTTTCCTGGGTTTTGAAGGTAGTGACGCGGAAGAGGAACTTCGATGGATCATTAGGGTTATTATGGAGAAACATAAGCCGGAAAGAAGGTTTGGATTGGTAGAAAGTTATACTGATAACGGCGAGGAGAGCTTGTTTGCTGTTGCAAGAGGTGCTGGCATAGTGGCTAGAAGGGGTATGGTGGATGGATTCAACGCCTGCCTTATGCCTGATGGCTGTGAAAAGGATGAACAAGTGATCAAACCTGAACTTTGAAAGCAGTGAATAAATGAAGAAGTCACTCTAGTTTCTAGTTTTTAGTGATCGTCTGAGATTTCCACCAACCTGATATTGTCAAACTCGTACTTCAGATCTTTCGGTCAGCGGGGATGTTGTGCTACGTACTGCGACTGTAGATCGTAAATGGATTACTGTAGTCTACACTGCTTCTTTCGTAGATTCACTTGGCGTATTTTGCTGCACAGGGCGAATTGGCAGGGCGAAGTGAGACGTAGAATGTGTGCTGCAGAATGTACTTGATGTCTAACCTGCCTCATATAGGTAGTATGAATTGTCCTGCATAAGAACGAGGCGTCTTGGAGCCTTGAATGAACATTTAATGCGAAGAAAGCTTGACCATCGACATATTTATTTTGCTTCTTGGCAGAAGCTTTAACCAACCAATCATCTACTTGTTTTCCAATGCCCTTGCGCTTCAGAAATTCGGTTTGTCTTCCAAGCCACACTTACGAGCCCATATATATGGCTGTTTAACTTGCTGCCTATTTCTGCCTCGCAAGATTCGATATTATACTTATATTCCCTGCCGACCGCCAATTTAGAGAGATATCTTCCTTTGGAGCGATTTCAGAGAGTTTGGTCCGAAACATTCGAACTATTCAATCTAAGCTATTTTCGTCCTTTCGT
The DNA here is from genome assembly GCA_002946415.1 of Rutstroemia sp. NJR-2017a BVV2. Classification (NCBI taxonomy): domain Eukaryota; kingdom Fungi; phylum Ascomycota; class Leotiomycetes; order Helotiales; family Rutstroemiaceae; genus Rutstroemia; species Rutstroemia sp. NJR-2017a BVV2. The sequence goes on along the minus strand of NJPS01000037.1, from coordinate 137,189 downwards.
ATATCCTGTAAGGCAGATATATGTTCAACGACAATGTCTTTGAAAAAAACGGGCTAGTAGGGACAATAGGAGGTAAGTGCAGATCGTTCACCTAGAGAAGCGGGGAAGCAGAGGTTGCTTACTATCAAAGTGGGTGTTACAAAGCCAATGTGTAACCTGGCGTCAAAGGATGGAATGAAAGAGCTGAGGTTTAAGGAGCTGACCACCCGCAGGAGCGGGGAAGGGGAGATTAATCAGCCGATAAACAAGGTTAGATAAACTATAAGGCTATGTTACTCAAAGCTAAATAAGAAGATAGACAATATATGGAGGACCAATATTACATTTCAATGCAGTTGCTGACCAGCAACTCGAACCTCGTCCCGAGGATTTTTCCATCCATGCTATACTATCGATGTATCTTCTCTATAAGCCATTTTCCCTCTCGCTATACAGGATCCTCTATCTTTGAGATCTAGAGATGGTCCAGTCCACCACCTAACTTCCGGATAAGGCTGCTAAGGTTGGAGTCGTGTCACTTGCGGGTGAGAAGATGGTTATACAGTAGTTGCCCTCCCGCATATCATGAAAAGCGATCGCAACGCCGGGAGAGTATAGATGCAAAGTTCCTGTTGGTATATATCAGGTTAGTTCGTCACCTTACCCACTACTATGAAGTGGCCAAATTAACAGTTGATGATGCATCGTTCTTTTATTCTGGGTGTGCATTGTAGCCCTTATTATATGCACCAGAAATGGTGCAATGCTGTAGACTAATTACAAATTCCATTCACTTAAAAGTGGTGGAGATTACCTCCAGTACGAGTGAATGCGCTTTGCCACTCGTCCCAACAGTTCCCAAGAGATTTTGCAACAGTCATATCTCGAAGTTAGGACGTAATTCCCTTAGAATGAGTTGCAGGTGCGAGGTTGCCTCGTCGCATCCTGAAAATCGGGAAGGAGCGATCCATGTCTGCGCTGAAAGCTTCTTGCTGCGCCGCACACCACAACCTCAACAGGCTGATACTCGGGCTGACACTTGGGTTAACACTCGGGCTGATATTGATATTAAAGTATATTAACTCTTTTCGTCGAAATTAAAAATGCTAATTAATTAGTTTATGTTTAAGAAATTATTTAAATGTTGAATTTAAATATTAATTTATATTATCAAATAAAAATCAAAAACTAAAAATATTTAAAATTAATTTGGATATAGATTTTAACTTTAATATTATAATATTATTTTTATTTTATTTGAAATATTATATTCTAGAATAGCAATTAATACTATAGTATAACCAAAACTATATCAAAGCTGGAATTATATACAAAGCCAAATTGAGGCTATATTGAGGCCGCGGATTGGAACAACCTCTAGCCACGTTCTGGGCGATGAGCAAATTAGATCATTAATGGCTGCGCTATCTTTACTAGGGTATAGTTTGAAATGGGATCGAAAGGATACGAGCTATATAACAGAAAAAGTTTTGATCCTGGAGAAGATTCGTTCCACCGTTCTCTATATCCTCTTCTCCGCATGAAAGTCCTCCGACTGATCCACTACACGATCTTCGGAGGTCTCGCTAGCTTGAAGTCAGTATTATCGGATAAGATGGAACTTCAAGGTAGAATCCGGTCGCTTTGGACAGTCTCAATCGTTCTCATATTCCACTTTGCCTCTGCCCAGCTTGCTTCTTTCCAGGGTGGTTTTCTCAACGATCTCACTGGAGGTCTTCAGATCTTTGGCGTCGAAAGCCCTCGAGGAAGTTTAGACCTGCTGCAGCTAATTCGGCGACAACAGGCAGTCTGCCCCTCAAACGCACCCGTCGATTGTGGTGCTCGTGGCTGCTGTTTGGCTGGCCAATATTGCTGCACGAATGTCAACGGCTGCTGCGAAGTCGAGTCAAACTGCTATAGTAACCCAAAAGGATGCTGTCCGAAAGCATCCGAAACTTGCGGCAAGGGGTTATGTCTTTCACCTGGGCAAACTTGCTGCTCAACGGGTGCTTGCAACCAAGGATATGTGTGTTTAAAATCGCCTGGTGGAAGGGAGACTTGCTGTCTTCCCGGAATGAGCGCTTGTGAGGATGGAAAATGTAAGCTTCAAAGTGACTAGTTGACCTAAAACTGATTTTGGGAATTACAGGTTGTTACGCGGGAACCAAATGCAGCATTTCCAACCCTGGAAAATGTGAGGCTATACGATCTACCACTTCCACGTCAACATCATCGTCAACATCATCGTCAACATCTAGAGCTGCGAACCCGAGTCCACCACGTCAACCAAGTCCATCGCCCAGTCTACCGAAAGATCCGAAGCCTCCAAAATTGAAATGTAAGAGCACGCCATCATACTCCATTCCGAACACAAAAAGAACCGCAATTCCGGAGCCTATCAAAGACCTGCACAACTGGAGTGCTTCCAATCCAACATTTTCCAAGCGGCAAGATGAGTCTGATAGCGGTCTTGAGGATTTCTGTGAGATAGATGATGAGAAAATCCCGGTCATGCTCTTCCCATGGTTCCCCGGTGAGACTGACGAGCTCATAGAGAGCACATGCAAAGGTAATTTGCACTCTGTTGCACAGGCCATTTCTTAGTTCCACTGACATTTACTAGGGATCAGTCAATTCGGTGGCACCGACGAGCTTCTTCTCACTTGGGCTGGTGATGGCCCGGCTGGCGCAACGACGAGGAGACGGAAAAACTGTCCTTCGGGATACTGTAGCAGTAGGTAGATCTTCCCAAACCATGAACTGATGCCTGACTTCATGATCAGGTATCGGACAGAAACAAAACACCAACTACCCCCGCGAGAACGAATGTGATGAGTTTCCACCAGGTATGTCACAATAAGCCGCACCCATAATCATTGCTAACTCCCACAGCCAGTAGTGTTGAAAGCGCCCAAGGCTCACATGTCATGTGCATCGATAAACTCCAGAACCAACTCGGCGGCAAACTGATACAAAGCTACCGCTGGCTCTACAAATTGCAACCACAACAAAAGTTCATCGTCCGAGTCATTCCGACCTGTGGTACGTTCGCATCCGCTACCAAGCATAAGCGTTCAACGACTAACTCGTATGACCACACCGAAAGCGTGCAGAAACGCGTCGTGGCAAACGAGTTTTCTGGATCCAACAGCTCATGGCTACAAGATCGTCGTCCCGGCGCCAGGAGCGGCGTTGGCTGGGTCTTTGGATCTCTCCCCGAATTACCGGCTGGAACGTATAATGTCTCATTCGGGTTTGACGGGTCTGTCTTGGATCTTTCGGTTTTTGACTCAGCTGGGCTCGAATATCTCCGATCGTCGTCTGCCTCGCCAGGTCAGTCATTCAACTTCACAGTCGCTGATGGCCTTCCTCTAGGAGTTGCGGCGTATACAAGGGAAGATGCCAAGATCGATTTATCATATAAAGGCCAGAGTATAATCAACTCTACCAAAACATCATTTGCAGTCGCAATAAAAAGTTTGCGGAATATCTATTTATTTAGTTTAGGATTTTTAATCTTTAATTTCTTTGAGTTAACTTGATTTTTAAAATTTATATTTAACTAATAAATATCTGTAATAAAAATTTAAGATATTTATAATATTTGTTTATAATATATAACTTAATATATCCGAAACATATCTATATGTATAGATTATTATAACTATATTACTTAGGATATTGTATATAATATCTAGATATAGATGCCAGAGCGTCCGCCTACAATGTTGTGTACAATTTGCCTGGGTATAAACAAGTGGGGGAGCTGGGTTCTCCTCTGCCGCTCTGAGCCTGCCAATTGGATAGATGCCTCTTCTCGCCAATACCACCTTCACGCTCATTGGTTCTGGTCTCGCCATGCGCCAGCAACACCTGTCAGACGAGGCTGAATTTGTCCCGGAGTCCTCAAAAAAGCGGGCGAGGACTTCGTGGCCATCAAAGCCGACGTAGGAGTGCGAACTGATATCGTGCGATTGGTGGAGGAAGTAGCTGCTGCGATGGGACGGCGCAGTATGAAATGTAGAGATTGACCATTCTGCCGGAGTCTTTATGAGAGCTGTAGGTGTGGTGATATGGAGTGATATATAAAGTGGTCGATTTTGGTACATGAATGGGTACTTCAAGTATGTTAGATCTGGTGATATTTTGGTGCAATGATGTAATAGTGGGAGTTGGGGGTGCAAGGTCTATTGAAGCTTGAAAGCTCCAGCTTCACCTCACATCATCACCAAAATATTATTTTGGATACTTATAAACTCGATTAATGATTTGTAAGATGAGTTTGTACTTTCATAAAGTAGAGATAAGTAGAGAATAGAATAACACACGAACGCTGTCATCTGGACTTGTCCGGCTGGTCATTGTGGATCGTTCTAGCCAACAGGCTCGGGCTTGGTCCGTTGTTCGCGCTCTTTCGCCCTCCGGGATTCTGATCATTAAGAATGACACAGCAAGAGGCCAGTCCTCTCGTGGACTTGCCTAATCAGGTAAAAAAGGACTCAGTCACTCTTCTATTATCCGAATCAAATCACTTGTGAGAGCGCACCGAGCAAAAGATCTGTAACCATTGCCTCATACGGGATAATGTCTCATATTTCTCATCGGTGAGATGGCACGAGGCTAGACCGTACAGGGCGCTTGAGCAGCATTAATACATATACATTATCTATTGAGAGACCGCAGTCTGATTATAATACAGATCGCAAGCATGAGGATGCTGAAGACAGTACTTAGGCACCAAAGGAGTGGCTCCAACACCATTGGCAACCAAATACTCTCTAAAATTGAAGATACGTTGCGTAAACTCCGTCACGCGATTTTCCCCAGCAGCGTTCTTGTTTCCGGACCAAGATAACTCGGCAAGAGCAGCAGCTCGAGGCCACATCTTGCCCGAGATAACAGTATCATCGACTTGCTCTGACCACAAAGGAGCCGTGACACCAATGATGCGTGCAGCTTCGGCCTTGGTGAGATTGGTCGTGAATTCATAATTGTAGATTCTCTGCCACGTCTTGTATGGCGAGCACCACGATCCACCGTTGCCACCGTAGTTGAAGCTGTCGGTGGTGGCTGTGGGATCAGGATTGGCTTGGACATCGTAGCGGGGATCGTTGCTGACCCAACCACCGAATCCGCAGTCGAGATAGAAGAAATCCGACGAGGAAACGATAACATCAAAGCCAACAGATGTCAAAGCTTTGATGTTGGTAAGGCCGTTGTTCCAGCTCTGCAAGATAATATCCTTTGGCAATGTTGGAACTTGTGGTGTGCTGGTGTAAATGTCCTCCCACATGATGAGCTTTCGATTCTTGGGCTTGGTGAAGATTGGAAGAGCGTGATCAACCCAGTAAGTAAGTAGATCATTGTATGTCCTTGATGCGTTAGCTGCAAACCAGGCGGTGGTTATGGCGCTTTCGTTGTAGCAACCAGTCTGAAGCTCATCACCTCCAACGTGGAAGAAGTTATCAGTAAAGACACCAGAGAGCTCATTATACACGTTTGCTACAACGTCGTAGGTCTTGTTATTAAGGATCTCCAATTGTCCAGGGTTGGGTTCGAGGGCGGTATGCAGAGCCCAGTTGTCATTAGACCACCAGGAGTTGGCGCAAGCTACGATTGAAGGATCCACCTGCTTCCATCCAGAAGAGGAGTGCCCAGGCATATCAATCTCCGGAATGACACGAACGGCGCGTGCTCTTGCATATGCAATGACATTTTTGATGTCGTTGTGCGAATAGACCTCACGTGCCGAGTATGCATCTTTGGTCATCTGTGGGTAGACCGACATCTGCACCGGCCATGATTGCGCATCGTCCAAATGCCAATGGAGCACATTCAGCTTCGATAGGGCCATGCCATCAATTTGTTCATAAATCTTTCCCAAGCCGAGAAAGTTGCGCCCACTGTCAATCATTATGCCACGGTATGGATAAAGTGGCGTGTCTTTGATCGATACCGGCTGCTCGACGAGAAGTCCCCCTTTCCCGTCCGAGATGATTATCTGTTGTAGAGTCGTGAAAGCATGGAGAGCTCCCCAAACCGTCTTTGCAGTTATAACAATCGACCGCGACCCCGATGTGATATCCAACGTGTATGACTCGTCAACGCCATGCTGCAGATCGGCTTGATAATTCGAGATTTGGACATCGACTTCGGTGATTGTGGAGGAGTTGGATGTTCGCTTGCTCTTCGGTGCTGTCGTGGGGAAGACGGCATAGGTAGCAATGGGAGCTTGCGTCGCTTGCGGAACCCATTTGAGACTCGTGATTGTGCTGAATGCGCGATTCCAGGCGTCGGATATGAGCGAATTGGATGGTGTTTTTAACGTCAAATGTCCTGCTACTTCCTTCGGCCCAGACGTGCCCCAGGTGATTGAGACAGGAGCAGGAAGTGGATCGACTTTGACTGCTACACCCACGCTGGCGAAGGCGCATGCGACAGCCACGACAGTCTGCGCTACCTGGTGGAAATGCATCTTGACGGTTGAGTGGCTGTAAAGAGAAGATGGTAGGAATAGAAAAGTGTGAAGCAATGAAAATGCAGCATATTTACCACTTATACAGACCTACCCCACAAAGAGTCAGGTACAGCTTGCGAGGGAAATGATAAGCATCACGGAAACGATGATCCGCGAAGATGGCAACGTAGCGTTGACCGCTGCATCGCGACCGACATGTACCAGGCTTTTGGTAGGGGAGAGGATATGCAAGTCTGCGAAGGATTCGAGTCCTGATTTTCTGTACTTAACGGTATCAAGCGGCACGATGTTGGCTTCGCATGGAAATCGGACCGTTACTGCAGGGTTGAGTTTGAGGAGATAATTTGACAACATAACGTGGTTGGAAATTGTTGTTACATTGGAAGGAATTAGTGGAGAATAATACGCCACTTTGAAACGTTGCAATGGGCAAGAACCGTGATGAACCTTCAGCCTGAAGTATGAGGACAGTATACAGATTTTATCACCTGACAGCCTTGAGATTTATCCCAGTTATGTGCCATCGCCGCTTGGGTCCTTCATCACTGTCACTGTCATCAGAGGTGACTCAGGAGCCAGCACAATAAGCCAGCCATACTAATTCTCCATCGCATACACAGATCTCAGAATAACGTCAAGTAAAGGGCCAACGTATCTAGTATAGAACCTTTCAAAAGATTATAAATCATGGCCGAGAAGAAAGCTGAAAGATGACTCAATTGAGTACAAGGTCCGTGTCGCTGGCTTTCAGGCTGTAATATTGTACGAGATGACGAGTTCATTAGTCTATTTGTCCTGCTCCGTAGAAGCCTCATATCGATGACTTGAAAGGCTAACGCGATTGTGCACGTGGGGCAGCGTCGGCCGGTATTGTACTCACCATCAGCTCAGCTCAGCGTCACAGAGCTTCTATGTCTAGTAATCTCTGCGTCTATGCTTTGTGGAAGCCATTCCAACTAACGACTGCCATGGGTCTGACATGGCAGACCTTTCGGGTTTTCATCTATGCAACGGTACTGGAGTTCCAAGATGAAGTGAAGCAATTCATTCTAGTTATGGTTATGTTCTCATAATCTATTTGCTTCATACAAGGTTCCGCCTAACAAGACGCAACAGTGGCCACTCACAATCACAAAGCCGATGCCAACAAGCATAAGAAAATGAAGGCATCGACTTCGAAGAGAAGCCTTATTCAATGAGCGTTGTGAGCACTCCCAGACTCACTGTCATTGAGCAGACAGATGCAATTGTTAGACCCACTAGTTCAGCTATCTGCGGCTCAGAGTAAGTTTATCTTCTAATTAAGACTTCTTTAGGTTGAACATACATTGCGAGACACGAGTTTGCTGGTACTTGAAAACCTAGTCTGCACATCTACCATGGAAGATGGCCCACCAAGCCACATTATACATTTGGTCATGAAACTGTCGCTATCGTGGAAGAGGCCAGAGATCTCGTGCAGTTCATCAAGAAAGGCGATCGAGTCATCATTAGCTTCTATAACGATTAAGAGGCTACAGATGAAGTCGCTGAAGAGGTTGGCGTGGAACCTCCGAGCGGTCTATATCCCCCATAGGTCTATGGGAACCTCCTATAGGTCTAAGATATTATATAAACTTATCCTTTCCCCATGTTATCGGCTTATTAGGACCCAGAATCGCAGCCTACAAGACAATATCTTTAGTGTCATAATGGTACAGGAATTGATTATAAACTTACTAGAGCAACAATCTCAACTGATACTCGTGTTCCTGCATTCTAATAATGTTCGAGCTTTATTAGATTAGATTTATTCAAGATCTCCACGTCGCGGGTGGTAGGTTCGTCACGTCATCACGATCTTCCACATGCTGATTGTTGCTGAGTAGATCCATGTTGAAGCAAAGTCTAGGAGGTTAGTCTGCCTACGAAGCATTGTGAAGGAGCTGCAAAACTTGGTGCGATGTTCTCATAGGAGTCGCCTATGAGATGAAGAATGCCTCGAGATGAAAGATGGGCGTACCATGCTTTTCTTCAAGTACCTCGTGCGCTATGCTGTGTGATATCCAATAACCATTAACGTGATCCTTTCTTGGGCGTGGAATTCTATGGTCCGATTGTTCAACACGAGAGATCTCCTCAATGGATGGCACTAGGTACATAGAGGCACCTTCTGACATGTCATTCCAACTAATTTAGTTGATGACTACGGACTGCCATGGTGTGGTCTGAAGACAGATGGTGTGGCTATTGGATGGGTCCCATCCAATGGCAATGCTACCGAGGGCGTCACACCCCCAAGATACACAATGCAGAAGATCAATCAAAAACTGGGTGCCATGTCAAGCACTTACGGGATGTACTCTCATTTGGACTCCGACAGCTATAATAGCTATGAACTCCTAGAGGAGTACGACGATGTAATTACGTCAGATGCTGTTTTCATACCTTCCGTAATGCCTACGCTATCCAGTGGATTCTTCGGTTTCACACCTGAAGTAGCGACTCAGGTTGCAAAGGTCATGAGTTACTTCACAGATAAAGGAGTTGTGGTCTGGCTTCGCTTCACCCATGAGATGAACTGGTATGTCGACCCTGTAAGAAGGCAACCTATCCCAGCTCACAAATCATTGCTAATGAACTTCGGAGACAGCTGAGCCTCCATATTATGGAACGCCCGCTGAGTACATAATCGCATGGAAGAACGTGGCCAGAGCAGTATCTGATAATCCTCTGGTATCAATGTTCTGGTCACCCAATAATCTAGGCGGAAATTCGGCTTCGGACCTGGACAATTGGTATCCAGGTGATGATACTGTCGATCTTGTGGGAATCGATTGTTACCCTCAAAGCTTGAACCAGACCTTCGAGTGGTGCTATAAGGACTTCTACGACCAGTTCGCTGCTGCTGAACAGAAACCATTTGCCATAGGCGAGACGGGTACAAATTCAAAGCTCAGGGAAACATGGCTCAAGGAGCTTGTGAACCCGAATAGCTCTGATTATCAGAATTATATCTCAATGAGCTGGTTTGAATATCTTAAGCAGGAAACGGACTTCCGTCTGGTAATGGCAGATAAAAGCACTGTAGAACAAACTAAAGAGATACTTGGGTTACGGTATTAGTACCATATCTCAGTGTATTCCAGGTCGCTCGTGCTCATGGCCAATGTATGGAGGAGTGTATGGAGGAGTGTGACGAAGTTGGTTGGTGTCTGAAATGAGGCCTTTATTGGAAGAATCTTTGAATTGCACCATTGGTATAGTTCTATAGTGCATATGATATCCCAAACATAGCATATCTTGATAGATTTGGGCCAAATTCATTTTGACTGCCCTACGCAAACGCAAAGTAATCTAATTATCTCCCAAGGCTGTGCTATCTAACTATGTGTCTCCGAAACAGGTTCCTGAAAACCTCACCCAGAAGCTGTAGCACCTACGTCATGTTGTTTTCCACTAACATCCAGCAAAGCTGATAATTTAGAATAGACGATTGTAGAAACCCTCTACAACTCTTGACATGAGGACAAAGATGACATGCAGATGAGGTTGCTTGTGGTGACGCTTGGGCCATATCTGGCTGCTGATAAAATTGAAGAGGGGTTGACCTCCTACCACCTATTCAGAATCATACCAGTTCTATAACCATCAACTTTGCGAGCGCCGGACGAATTTATCACCGTCGGTCTCTATGTACAATGTATTAGCGTCCCATTCGGCCGCTGGTGAGCCACTCCATGCTCGCCGAGACAACGCCGAAATCGGACCTTCGAAGCCTCACCAAATAGAGCACCATAAAACTGAAAACTTAACGCGATCGTGTGAAGAGTGCCGTCGCAGAAGAAACCGGTGCGACAGCAAAAGCCCGCCATGCGGGCAGTGCACGTGGTATAAATGTCCGCAACGTTGTCGTTATCCGTCAGAAGGATAGTAGAGAATAGCAGAATGCGATAATATACGTCAGCGATATCTTGTATATTGGAAGGTGGTTCCGAGAAATATCTAAGCTATTATTGATAGAAGCCTTCTATATTAAGATTGTTCCAGCTTTTCCTATTTCCAAGTCCAAATACCTCTCGACTCCAGTCTTGGGCAGAACTAGATCGTGCGTGAGAAAATAAAGCAAATCTCCAAACTCAAAAGTTATATACCAAATATACAAAACCTTTAAAATCTAAATATTGCAGTAGCGATAACGACCTCAAAATGATTTCTAGTTTTATTCGCGAGGCATAGCTCCCCTACCCCCCTTTCCCCTCCTCAGCTCAACACAAGCGAGTTAAAACCAAATCTTACCACCGAAGACTTTGGCCTAGCCTCTAGGCTAACAAGCTTCGGAACTTAGCGACCGGGCGACCATCCGCAGCTTCCCGCCTCCCTTGGCGCTAGCACTTTCACGGCCATTAGAATCTGCAGTGGAAGTCTCCAGCCAATGTCAAACCGGATGCAAGTCATGCATGCAGTGGCATATTCCGACTGTGGCTTACGCTATGGATCACTAAGTCGTTCACAATGATCTGTGCTACCAGACCTTTCCATCAAGTTTTGTGCGGGAAAGCTTCCGTACCGCTAAGGAAGAACTAGTAGAACTCTATTCAGCCACTTTCAATGAAGCAGCACTGCAAACTCCTAATTACTGCCACAGTATCTCACCATGCAGCATTCAGCACACCTCCTCAAGGTAGGTCCAGTAGGGCTGCGTTAGATTTGCCTTTGGTAGCATACCTTTCGGCACGGCGTCGGGCATCCGATGACTTACCTCCCTGAATTGCTTTTGAGCCAAGCATTTGCATTGGTTACCACCTGTCTAGTTGCTGAAGCCGACCATACTGCGAAGAGGCAACCCACTTTTTTCCCAGACTCACGGTTGGGTCAAGGGTTGCCAGGACCCTTTGATTCCTTTTTCTCGCATCGACATGAAACCCTTTGTATCATGCCCAAAAGCTATCAACAATCCAGGATTTCCAATTCGCTAGCGTCGTGACTCTACTCGCCGATCAATCAAATTCCCGCTTTCCTAATTATCTCATAATAAATCCACTAAATATTCCTCGAAAGCCATAGCACACCTGACGATCTCATAGGACACTATCTGTCTTTACTTAGGGAGAAACGCCAATAAATATCTCTACGTTGCTAGCTCTATAAGCTTCTGGGATTCAGTGTATATTGTCTTCTACCATCTTTACGTTTCCTATTCTACTCATCGTTATCTTCATAGTCATCGTCACAAAAACACAGCCATCATGATAACACTACTTTCTGACCACTACACTGCAGAGCCGGTCACTGTAGCTGACCTTCAGCTAGCATCTCTTGCATGGGGCTTTACAATCGGATTTGGATTCCTTACAACTTGGACTGCGATCAAGCAAACGGCGGGTATGAAGAGGAGATATGGATACTCGAAGCTCAATTCCCCTTATATTTGGATGATTTGGCTTGAGATATTGGTTTGCCTTATATTTTCAATAATATGTTGGCTCCATTTGAACGACATTATCCCTCCAAGGTAACCCTTCTAGGCTTGCCAGACTCTTCGACACTTGAGCTAATACTGTACAGTTTTGCATTTTTCTTTATTATCCGTAAGTCTGTGACCTCCGACATATCAGTAAAATACTAAATTTGAGGCAGTTACAACATGGGCGCTTCAAGTCCAGTTTCTACTTCAAATCATCATCAATAGAGTTTCAGTTCTCCTTACAGACCGACAAAAAGCTATGAGACTCAGAGTAGGGGTTGCTATTCTTATCACAGCTGTTAATATCTCTGTATATTGCATCTGGGTCCCTGCAAGGCTCCAGGTTTCCGCTAAATACAAGCATATCAACAATATATGGGATCGCTGCGAGAAAGTCATCTATCTTTTAGTTGACGGAGCATTAAATTGGTATTTTATCTACACCGTCAAAGCTCAACTTGTGAATCAAGGATGTAAGTAGACAGAGTATTTCTCCCCTTCCAAATAGATATAAGTGTCGGTTAGTTTTGTGATATGCTGTCACTCTTTCTATTCGACCCTTCTTTCCAATGCATTAGCTAGTTTTGGCGAGGATTGTCAAGCTAACACTAGCAGTGGTGAAATATAACCGGCTCGTTCGGTTCAATATATGGATTATTGGCTTTTCACTCAGTATGGATATACTTATCATTAGTATGATGAGCTTAAAGAATTCCTTCGTGTATGTCTCCATTAACATTCTTTTGCTTTACAAGGTTAATAAGTTATAATATAGTTATATGCAATTCCACCCATTTGCCTATATTGTCAAGCTCAAAATTGAAAGTATGAGACGAGCATTCTTTTATCTATTTCATTGGTTGCTTCTGATTACATCTCGATCACCTCGTCGACATGTCCACATCACACAAGTTACTTTACTTACAAGCCTCGGGAGTAGGAGTGTTAACAGAATTCTAGTGTCAATGGCAGATCTAATCGCCAAAGTTTCGAGCACCAACACCAATTGGAAAGATCCAGGTCTTTCCTGCACTCACGACTTATCACATATCACAAGTTGCCATCACGACTCACAACCAGAAATCAATCCCCGCCCAAAATCCTCGCATCTCAAATCGTACAACTCGTATTTTATATCCTCTGATCACGAATTGGACGATATTCGTCATGTCGGAGAATTAGCACCGTCGCGGATAACAGGTTTGGAGGTTATTATGAGTAGCGAAGTACAGATTTATGCGGAGAGGAGGAAGAGTTTGGGGGTGAGTACGCAAGAGGGGAGTGAATTGGAACTGGGGAATATTATATCGCCAATGGAAGAGGATACCGAGCCGTTAAAGGCGAAAGATGGAAGAACGGTGAGAGGAACCGCGGAGAGAAGTAGGGTGGAAAAGGGGATGGGTGTACATACTGAGGTTTGGAGTAATTGATCTGAATATGGCAATTTCAAAGGCGGATCGGGTGATAGATATAAGGGGATAGATAAAGTGAAGACTACATTAGGGTCTCAAACTGAAAGGCTGGTGGGTGCAATAAACCGGTTTACAAATACTAATATATAAACTAATATTAATAATATTTAATTCATCTGGATAAGTTGTATTATCTCTTCTAAGTCTCGTTTTATAATATTATATAAAGTAAAAGATACTTCCTACTAGTTGTACTAGGTCTCGATTCTTATTGACTAGAGACGGGCTATAAACTATTTGTGTGAAAAACTCTGCAACGGCATTCTCCGCTTGTCAAGCAAGCTAGTTATGTTCGACCATTCCCAGCAGGCGGCAAGTGCTTGAGCAGTGGAGCGATATCTCTCGTCTTTCACAACACCATCGCGACGACAGGCTAATATGGACAGAGTCAGTCAAGTACTCGCGCAAGGCGTTCCTCCTGGCGTGCCTAACTCGTACTGTCCCTTGCAGATCATGGTAATATCCCTCTCTCTACCCTCCATCATCGCGCTCGCGAGCGACGCTCGATAGAAGAGAAGGCCTAAGGCCAACAGTACCTCATACCGTGGGAAGAGGAAGTCGTCGTAAAGTTCGTGTTACAAATGTCTGATCTTGGATAACCCTATCTAGACCCTCTGATTATTTGGCCAGCTAGTACTGATCGAAGCAACTGGACCACGTTCCTAACCCCCGAGTGGCAGTTTGCGTACTCCAAATCTGGATACACCGATTCTAAGATCAGCTTAACAGAGGATCGAGTCAAATTATGCTCACACCCTAAAGCGTGCCCTAAAGCGTGTTGAATATCTTGGAAGACCTGGGGGAATGCTGTGTTTAAGCAACTTTCCTTTCGCGCATGACGTATCCACACGGATGACCTCGGCAGGAGTTTGATGCAGTCTAAACCCCAATACGGTGACTGGCGGGATTGAATTTGTTAGAGAGGCAATCTACCAGTGGCTGTGGAAAGGGTAAACTCGGGTAAACTCTAGTAATGTACTTCCGGTCTAATTATTAACCTTGATTGTTGTTACTGTAGCTTGTGTCTTAGGGGCGGTCTTGACGACTTCATAGTGGCGTCTGCATGTGGAGACGACAACCTGTTGCTTTGTAACGATAAGCAATACAGCAGCGCGACATGGTCTAATCTTGCTTATATAGCCGGAACTCACACTCCCCATTCAAATCTCCTCTAGCGCGATTATATGAACCCGCCATTTTTACTTTAAATACCTCGAACGTTGTGCTTGCTCTTTTGACATACGTCGCCAAACTCGACACCAATACTTCAGCTCAACCCTCACCACTTCCCAAGTATAGCACCTACAATCCTCATTGTCGGCGCCACGGGCAACACCGGCAAAAGCGTCGTTCGACATTTGCCTGAATTACTAAAAACCAGCAAGATAGATTACCGCATTCTCGGTCTAACCCGCTCACCAGAGAGCCTTGCCTCTCAAGAGCTCTCCAAGATTCACAATGTAGAAATGGCTCAGAAAGATTGGACGACCATTGACGAGGCCTGGCTCAAAAGCCAAGGCGTCGTGCGTGCATATATCGCACCTCACAACCAGCCAAACCAATTTGTAGAAGTGTCAGCCTTCTAGAATGCGCTACTCTCAGTCGGCGTCGAATACGTCGTCAAGGTCTCGACGAACGCGAAATATATTTCTCCAACCAACGCGTTCTTTTACGGTCGTGCTCATTGGGCAATTGAGAATCTGCTATCTCAGCCAAAATTCCATGCGATAGGGTTCACCAGTCTGCAGCCGAATTTCTTTACAGCAAGTTATTTGGCCACAACAGCGGATTGGATAGAACATCTCTCAAACACCGGAAAACAGGGTGTGCTCACCTTGTCTCCCGCAGCGGATAAACCCGTCGCAATGATTGATCCCGAAGATATAGGACGTGTCGGCGCACACCTTCTAGCTCTGGAGGATCCATTGCCTCACAATAAAAAGCGTTATGTACTCAGCGGCCCGGAAGATATAACTGGGAACGATATTGTCAACATTACAGAGAAAATGATTGGGGTTAAAGTTGAGGAGATAAAATTTAAAGATATAAACTTTATCGAAAACTTAATAGAGAAAGATATTTATCCTCAAGATAATTTCATCGATTATAATATTATAAGATTACTAAAGAATATATAACTATATAGAATATTAAACTCAATAATTAGTTAATTATAATAGAATTTATATATAAAATAGTTATATATTCTATTATATTTGGCTTTACTAATATTATATAAAAGTCGATACTAAAATATAGTATTGTATATTATAACTTATAAATAAAGAATTAAATGATAATAAAATTGAAGTAATAATTATAACAAACCTTACGAAAGCAGTTTGGAGCTAATTCCTTATCTAAAACTTATTTAATCAAATTCTTTATCTAAACTATTATAGTATTAGTATATTATATATTCTATATATAATCAACTTTCTATATTTAAATTCTTCGAGTTCTAGAACTTTCTTAGTTCTTTAGTTATTAATTTTAAAGTTAAATCTATTCTATTATTAAAGGTTTATTATATTATTAATAATTTATAATCCTATTAATTATATTAATAGTTATCCAAATAATATTAATTAATTATCTTTTTTTATCTCTAATTACCTTAATTACTAAGTAGTAAAAGTAGATTTATTCTAAAAGATCTTTGATATATAGTAATTATTAATAACTTTTATAATATATCTCCTATTTAATAATAATAATAATAATAAATAGAATATCTTCTAAATATTCAATTAATATCTATTTCATTATTAGTAATATTCTATCTTCTAGATAATATATCAATATCCAAGAAAGAGCTAATATAGATAATAATAATAATAATAATAATAGAAATTAGAATAAAACCTTTTCTTAATAAGAGATATAAAACTTAATATCTAGTATTATTATTCTCTAAGCTACTAATAAGAATACTGATAACCAAATCAATATAAATATATTAATATTAGAAAAATAGAATATCTTCTTTATAAAATAATTATAAAAACTTTCTAGAGAAGTTAATAGATTGAGAAATATTTAACTATTAATTGAGTAAATTATATTAATATCTTTAATAAAAGAATATATATATTTCTTTCAAGATACTTTATATATAATAAATATATATAAAATATAGAAATAACTCTATATATAAACCTATAACTTATCTATATTGATTAGTTTAATTTCTTATTATCTTAAGATAATAGATCTATATAATAAACTAAATAATAATATAAATATTAAACTAAGTTTATAGAAAGTATTTATATTAAAATAACTT
The DNA here is from genome assembly GCA_002946415.1 of Rutstroemia sp. NJR-2017a BVV2. Lineage (NCBI taxonomy): Eukaryota > Fungi > Ascomycota > Leotiomycetes > Helotiales > Rutstroemiaceae > Rutstroemia > Rutstroemia sp. NJR-2017a BVV2. The sequence continues at coordinate 120,528 of NJPS01000037.1, read as the reverse complement.
AAGATTTATCAATATATATTATCAACTAAAAACTTTTAATAATAATATATTTTAGAGTAGATATAAAGTATAATACTAATATATTTTGAAAGATTATATTTATAGTAATTCCTCTTTTTAATAGTTATATAGTTTATCGAATCAATAATAATTTTCTTAACTAATTTGGTAAAAATATAATATATAGTTAATAAATATTATATATTTTGTATAGATAATTTAAGTTTTACTAAATTCTATTAGTAACTTATATTATTTATTACTATTATAAATATTATAGATAAATATATCCTTTATTAGAACTTGATTATTAAAGTTATCGAGTTCTACTAATATATTATAGATATAGAATATATAACTAGCTAATTCTTTGAAAACAATATATAAATTTATTAATAGTTCGAAACAAATAAAGTAGAAATCAAGATTATAAATACTATATATTCTAATATCTTTATTAACAACTTTATTTATAAATTGCAAAATAGATTTTATATCGCGAATAAAAATAAATTAATTATCTAAATAAAGTAATTTAATATTCTATATATATATATATCTACAAACTTATATCTTGATATTTTTATATTTATCAATACTTTATAATACTTTATCTTTTATTATAATATCTCTGTTTTTTAATAAAGTAATATATAATATTACTTTATCTTTTTAAATAACTATAATAAAGATCGAGTTAAATTTTATATTCTCTATATTATAGATATAATTGAATATTTGGAGATAAATAAAGATTAAGAAATCTTTATAGATATCTAGAAGAATTTTACTTTAACTAAAGTAGAAGTAATTATTTATATAGTTTATAAAGAGATAAATTAGATAAAAGATATTATCTAATAAAAAACTCCTTTCTAGATAAATTAAGAGATATAAGATATTTGGATTTTATTACTTTAATAGAAGAAGAATATATAATATTTCTATATATTTTAATAAAGAATAATTTCTTTTTTCAATCCAAAATTCTTATTAATTAAAGAATAAATAATTTTATATTTATTAATATATCTTTCTTTAAATATCTTTTTTCTATTCTAAAATCTATTTTTAAATATTTGAAATTCTTTTTATAGATTAAGAGTTATAATAGTACTAAGAACTAAGAAATTATATATTATACTTTAATTAACTTTATAATTAATAATTATATATAATTATTTACTTCTTTCTTAATTATCTATCTTAGATCTTAGTATATTATTCTAGAATAATAATAACTTATTAAGTATTATATATTTCTAAACTATATATATTGTTAACTTAAATAACTAGCTAATCTATTTTATATATTCAATTATTTTATCAACTTCGAAATATAATTAGATAATAACAAATCTATAATCAATTACTTCTATCAAACTAATACTGATTAGAGAAATAGATAACTAGATATATTCTAAAGAAAGAAATATTCTCTAATCTAGATTAAAATAATCAATATAATTACTTTATTTTATAAACTAATCGAAAAGCACTTTATTATATATTATAATAGCTAGATAAAAAGGAATTAAGTAAAAATAATATTAGATAATTATATAATAAAGTAATAATTATCCGACTTTTTCAAATCGATCTTTTTAATTTTCTTTATAAATTAATAATCTTTATAAAAAAGATCTAAAATACAAAGTAATATCCAAATAATAAAGTTCTAAGATTATTAATATCGAAGATTTATATAAAGAGATTATTGATCTCTAAAGTCCAAGTTTATAAATTATTTATTAAATAAATTTGCAACTATATAGAAACTTTAATCTAGATTAATAATCTTTATAATCTATATTAGTTAATCAGTTTCTATAATATATTTCTTAATTCAAATATTGAATTATAAAATAAAGGAAATATTTGTGAAATTATACTAGAAATATCTTAATATATATATAATAAACGAAATAAAGATTGAATTTATCTAATTATCTTAAATTAAATATAAAAAAATAAATTAAGATATTATTTCTATATAAGATATATTAGTTTAATAGGAATATATATTATAATATTTATATTATTAATATCTGCTTTATAGATATCTATCTATAAAATCAATATTCTCTTTAATTATTATTTTGTAATTAGATAGAATTTGTTTTTTTTATAAAATTTTCTTAACTTCTATTAATAAGGTTATCTAGTAATATATCTTCTAGTATAGTATCTATTTGATATCAAATAATAATAATAATATATTTCTATATATCAGTAAATAATATCTGATTTTTGTAAAAAAGATATTAGAAAAAAATATTAAAAACTTTATAATTTCGGCCAGAATTATATAATCGATTTAGTAAATATAAATTGATAAAGATTAAAATTATAAATCGCGATATTAGTACTTTATTGTTATCTAAATATATATTAATATATAATAATTCGTTTCTATAATAGTAGATATAAAGTAATTTTTATAATTATATATATAATTCTTATTTATATATTATTATAACTATAATATAACTAATATATCCTATTTCTTTTCTATTTATTTTATTTGAAATCTTTCTATTTTCTATAATTTAATCTATTTATTTTCAAGTTTTTATTATATCTAATAATCAATCTAGTAAATATAGTTATCAATCTTTTGAAAAGTATTTTATATAAAACTTTTTCAAATCTCTTTTTATAAAGTATTTTAAGAATTTTCATATTCAATATGTATTTCGTAAATAAGATAATAAAAAATATATTATTAATATAATTCTTTTTATTAATTCTTTACTTTCTCAAAAATCCAAATCTTAACTTTTTTATATTAGATATTAAGTTTTTACTAATTAAGAATCTTTTTCTATTAGTTAATTTAAAGCTAGTTTTATTATCGATAATTATATTACTATTAATATAATTATTTCTAATCTAAGTAAAGTAAGTTTTTTTTTCAATTTTATTTTTGATCTTATTATTTATTTCCTAGATATTAATTATATTTTTATATCTATTTTTAATTATAATTTCTACAAAATAATATTAAGCTCAATCTTATAAATAATTTACTATAATTAGTATTCTCTATAATTACTTCTTTATAAATAGTATTTTCGAATTTTATATTAATTAATTAATAATAAAGATTTTTATTAAATATACGATCTATTATAATATAAAGTTTTCTTTATAATATATCTATATTATCTTTTATAAAGTTACTATCAAGTTTTATATAGTTAAGTAATTATTATGAGAATTTTGGCTAATAATATTATCAATAATTTATAAGTTTTCTATCTAGATATAATAAGAATTAGATATTTAATATAATAAATTCTCTATAAAATCCTTATTTCGGTTAAAATAGTTATTCTAGTTTTGATAATTATAATATATCTTTAGTTCTTTATTCTAGAATTTAGTTTAATTCTCCAACTTTATATTATAAAAATCGCTAGTTACTATTTCAATTAATAACTTTATAATAAACTTCTATTTTATCTCTTCAAAAATTTAAACTTAAAAATAATATTCTATTAATTATAAAATATAAAGTGAAGATTATAATAAGTAATTCGGAATCTACTAACTTAATTATTTATTAATAGAAATATAATGATATTAATAATTATAAGAAGTATTATATAATTCTATATATTATTTATATTTTTATTATTTCGAAGAATATTGAGAAGAGATATTATTATAATAAAAAAGATAATAGTAAAAGAAAATATTACTAGAATTATATTATAAAGAAATATAAATCGATTTCAAAATCTAATCAATTTCTCGAAACTATTATTTTCTTTACTACTAAGTTTGAGAATAGAGTTAAAAGTAGTTTAATTATAAATTAATTTATCTTTTTCAAATATATTATTATTATTATTTAAATAAGAGTTTGGTATTATTTATAAGTTTTGGAAAACTAAGTTTGAAATAACTAATTTATCTAAATATATTAAGAACTTGCTAATTTATTAGTTGAAATAGATTATAACTAATTTAGATATAATTATAATTAAGTTAGATAATAGTAAAGTTGATAATAATAATAATAAAGATAATAATAATATCTTTATTAATAGAGATTCTATCAAAACTTATTCTTAAAATTCTTATTACTTTATTTATAATAAGATATTTTCTATATTAAATTATCTCTAATTCAAAACTTCTTTTTATAATTATTCTAATTCTATTTCTTATAATAATTATATATATTTACTTATTTCTGGAACTTTAGATACTTCTCTTCACTATTTTGAATATAAATAATTTCAAGAATCTCTTTTAGTTTATTGTTTATTTTATAAGAAATCTATTATTTTTTTCTTTTTTTTTCTTTTTGGTTCTCTTTCTATTTCTTATTAATCAAATATTAATTTATCTTACTATTCTATTATCTAATTCTTATATAAATTAATTAGTTCTTATATATCTTCTAATAATATTATTAAGATTTTAACTTAGTTTATTTAATAATTCCAAAATCAGAATAAGGATTATAATAAAACTTTCTATTAAGTAATATATTATTTAGATAATAGATTAAAATATAGAGAGATTAACTAAGAATAATATAAGAATTTTTTGTAAATAGTTTTCATAGATAACTTTGGTTTTTGTTAAATAATTGAAATAGATATATTAAGTTTAAATTATTATTACTTTTATAAAATAATTGTGAAAAAATATATGAAAATATTATAAAAATAAAGTAAATAAATAGAATAAATAACTAATTTCAATATTACCAAAAAGGTATTTATAGAGATTAGCTATTTATATAAAAATACTAATATATTTAGTAAATTATATATTATTATCAATATATCTATATAATTATAATTATAAAGATTATTTATTTTATATTAATTAGATTATTATCTGACTAATAACTATAATATTAAATACTAATCTCGAAATTATCCAAAAATCCATTCTAGAAATTAATTTAATATTAGTTATTTATCTTAAAGATATTTTTATTAATATCAACTATTTACTTTTTTATTCTAGTTACAAATCTTAATAATATTTATTAGTTTTAAATAAATTTAACTAATCAATTATTATAGTTAGTTTATATTAGATTGTTTTTCTAAATATTACTTTTATATTCTATTTATCTTTATATCAAAAACAATATTGGTGATATAATTAGTAGAATAATATTAATAATCTTAGAGATCTTATTAATATCAATAATAGAATATAATAAATAAAAATATATTTTATAAGGTTTTGATTATTTTAGCGATTTTTTCTATTTTATCTTTTATATCTTATAGATTTAGATAAATATAGAAATATTCAAACTACTAATATATAAGATTCTTAATAAGTTTATTTATAAATATATCTTATATAAGGAGATATATAATATTAAATAATCTTTTTATATACTTTTATCGAAATTATATATTCTAGATATTAATATAATATAGTTTAGTAAAAAAAAATTTATTTTTGCTAACTATTAACTAGATTATTTAAATATTATTATAATAGATTATTATAAATTCTAAGATAACTAATTCGAGTTTTTTAAATAATCTTTTTATTATTATTATTTTTTTTACTATATATTCTATATTTAGAAACTCTATTTTAGTAATAGAAATAGTAACTATATCTTATTTAAATACTTTCTAGATAATTAGTTTATTATATAAAAATATAATATATCTTTAGAATAATTATCTTATTTCATTATTATTTATAAAGGAAATATCTGAAATAATAAGTAGTTAAATTAATAACTTTATATTATATTCGATAATAAGATATTTTATATTTTATAAATACTAGATATAATAATTAGTAATTATAATATATTTCTTTGAAAGATTAGTTAGAAAGTAATTTAGTTAAGAAATAGTAAAAATAATATCTATATATAAAGTTATTATAATATATAAAATCGATCTAATTTTTTCTTAGTATTTTTTAACTTTAAATCTAATTATTATATTATTATTTTTCTTGAACTTTATAATAAAAAATAAAATATTTATTACTTTGTTATTAGCAAAATCAAATTTCCAAGTAATCTTCTTAATATAGATATTATATATAAGTTATAATTTTTTTTGTATATAATCTCTAATAATATATATATTTAAGAACTATTCTATATTATCTATTTTATATAATTTATATATAAATCGGATTTCATTAATAATTTTCTTAGTTTTAGCTATATAGGATTTATTATAAATAATCTAAATATTATCAATAAAAAATAATACTAATATCTTATAATTATTACTAATAAAGATATAAAATTTGTTAAAATATAATTTTATTCTAAATTCTCTAAATATATTAATAAAATCCTTAAATTAGATTACTAAAGAATCTCGAAAATTATAAAGTATATAATTGATAATTATAATCTTGTTTTCTATTTTATATTTATCAAGAAAATAATATATAACTAATTCATTATTTAGATTTCTAAATATATTTATAAAAGTATTTATTATATTATATTATTTAGTTTCTAAATCGAGTTTAGTAATAATAACTATAATAATTCGAAAAAAATAAAAAATAAGTATTATTATATAAATTGATTTAATTATATTCTTAATCTAAAAGTTATTTCTGATTATAAGATATAATCTATAATATATTATATATTTATTTTAATTTATTTTGTAGATAAATACTTATTTAAAAAAAATCGATTTAGTATTAATTATATTAATTAATATCTCTCTTTATATATTTTATATTTTCAAATTATTGATTTTCTAATTATAATCTATTTTGAAAATAACTTCTAGAAAATAATTATCAAGATTATAATAATATTTCGGAAGTTTTTGAATTTAACTAATATAAATTTTGGGTAACTATATTATATCTAATATAGATTTCTTTTATTTATTTGTAATTATAATAACTATTATATTATGAAATATTATAAAATTTCTACTTTCTTTATCTTTATCTATATTTAGCTAATTAGATTAAAATATATTATGAAATTTATTAAATTTCTTAATATCTCTTTTAGATAATTAAATAATAATTATCTTCTTATTATATCTCTAATAATAATATCTTTATTTATATATTTCGAATTTAGAGATAAATCTATCTATCTTATAAATAAATAATCTAACTTTTAGAAAAACTTTTTTAAATATATCTAATCTTCTTATAAAGATTTCAATAGTAAATCTTAATCTTTTAAATAATTGATCTTTTTTATCTAATAATAGAAAATTATTAGATTAAACTATCTTAATCTCTTTCTATTTATATAAACTATCATTATTATATATAGTATATATAAGATTATATAAAATATTTTCAATTATAAAGTATATTAGCTAAAAAGATTTATTATCTGAATTATCTTTATATTCTCTATATAGAATATCGATAGTATTATAATATTTAAAATTTATTTTATTTTCAAACTTAATTGATATCTTAATTTCTAATTTATTAGTTGATATAAAATTATTTGATATTTAGTTATCTATTATAACTACTAATAAAGTATTATAAAAGTTAGTTAATTTTTTATTAGTATTAGATTAAGTTATAATATTATTAATTATCTGATCTGAGAACTAATTTTTAGATTAGTATTTATCTAAACTTTTATTATTTTCTTTAAAATATAAACTATTATTTTCAAATTATAGATTACTAGAAAGATTTTTATTATTATCTTTATTAGAATTATTATTTATTTCCGAGTTCTATTTATAAATTTCCTATTAGTTAGTAAATTATAAAATAATCTTCTTAATAGTAATTATAAAATCAGTTATATTATTATTCTCGAGAATTAATTTATTAAGATTTTCGATTATATAAATATCTAATAACCAAGATATTTCTTTTAAATATTTCTTAGAAATAACTTTTTTAAATTTAGTTTTTTTAGAATATAAGATATTCTTATTAAATTTAATATTTCGAATAATAATAATTTGTTTAAATATAGAAATCTAAATTCTATAAATTAGTATACTAGATATATAATCTATTAGATATCTTAGATAAATTCGAGAATTTACTTTATATAATATCTTATTTATATCCAACTTTTTATCTTTATCAAGAAAATAAATATAATATCCAAATTAGTATATTCTATTTTAATCTAATTATAGATTTATATAGATTTTAGTAATTAATATAAGATTATATTATCTAAAGTATTATTGAAATTATAAATCGAGAATTTTATTGAGAATCCTAAAATCTATTAGAGTTTACTAATAAGGAATTATAAGAATATTATAATATAGTAGTAATATTACTAGAGCTTTAATATAGAATTCTAGTTAAAGATAAACTAATTACTACTAATCTTCTTTTCTTTTTCCTATTTTTTATATTAAAGTTTCTTAAGATAAGAACTTTATTTCTTACTTAATCAATCTCTATTATCTTTCTTATATAAGTAATTAATATTTAGACTCTTGAATTTTCTTTTTATATTCCTAATATTATTTCCTTCTTTAAACCGGTTTTACTATAATCTCGCTATACTTTATATATATACTTTTACTATATAAGTATTTGAACTTTTAATTCCTTCTTTCTCTAGATAGATAACTAATATTATCTATATATAGTTTAATTATAATTTTAAAATTATATTTGTTAACTAAATAATAAAACTTCCTTTAATATATTATATCTGATAATCTTCTATTATTATTCTATTGTTATTATTATCTTCTTTAACTAGAATAACTTTTTATAACTTTCTAGATTATTATTATAAAATAATATTAGCAATCTATAATATATCTTCTTAGTATATTAGATATTGAAATAATAAATATAAAGTACTGATATTATTACTGAATTCGATCTATTTAACTTATTTATAACCTAATTCTATCAGAATTATATTAATATAAGTATTAAGTAAATAGTTTTATTTATAAATAATATCGATCTACCTATTTCTATTATATAATTTATCTGATTTTATATATAGTTTGTTTTATTTAATTCCGATCAACCTTAATCTAGATTATTATTATATTTCTTCCAAACTCTTTATAATTCTATAAAAGTTCTATTTTCTATTTATTTAATTTTTTTTCTTTATAATATTATTATTATCTTCTTTATCTTTATTTTTATTTTTCTTATTTCTTTATTATATTTATACTATATCTATATTACTTATACTATTTCTTCTTAAATTTCTTATTTACTATTATAATATCTATCTATATAGATCTCAAGATTGCTTCTTATTTATCTAATAATATAAAACTAATATATCTCTATTATCTTCGCTATTTCAAATAGTTTATAACCAATCTAACTATCTATTATATTCCTAAACCAGAAACTATTTATTATATCTACTATTTTTAATAGAAAACCAAGTATTATTTTATAAATAAATTTTATTCTTTAACTATACTTTACTAACCAAGCTAGATCTTATTACAATTTCGTATTAAGATTAATAAGTTGATATTCTTAACTAATTAGTATATTACTATATCAGAAAGTAAATCTAAAAATAGATTTATAATTTATTATCTCAAATCTATTTAATCTTACTATACTAGCCAAGTTGAGTTTATATTTTCGAAGAAAAATCAAGAAGATAATATTAAATTAAAGATATTATAAAATATTATAATTACTAGATTGAAGATATTAAACCAGATCTCTAATATTTTGGATAGTATTTTGGATATTATATATTATAATATAAATCTTATTTATACTTTGTTTCTACTTATATCTTACTAATCTTATATTCTTTTATCTAGAGTTATCTTCTTTCTATTATCTATAATAATAAGGAAATTGATCTTGATAATATATAGAAGAATAATATTCTTTATAACTAATATAGTAATAATTATATTTCTAATAATAGAGAAAATTAATTATAGTTTTGGGTTTTTAGATAATTTTTCTCTTTTTATAGATATTAATTAACCGATATAAAGATATTAAAAAGGAAAAGGATTTTCTTATTAGTTTTGATTTTTATTTTTAAAATTTGAATTTGAATATATAGTTTTTCACTTCTATCTTATACTTATATATATTATAATTTAACTTTATTATATTAATAATTTCAAATATTTCTAAATAGTTTCTTATATCTATAATAAATTTGTTTCTAGTTTCTCTATATTTTCTACTAAGATATAATCTTTCTACTATATCAAATACTATCTTCTTTTTTTCTTATTATAATAATTTTAAACTAATTCAACTTTCTACTTTAACTAGTTTTCTATTTATACTAATAGTAGTTCAGTTATTTCTTCTTTTTAGTTTATTTATAATTCTAATAAAGAAATATAAAAAATATTATAGATTCGGAAATAAGATAGTAACTATATATAGTATATTTAACTATAGTTACTAATATATTTAAGAATTGCAAATAGATCTAAATATTTATCTATTAATTTTATATTTAGTTTAAATTACTTAATATTATAGAATCTGATTATAACTCGATTGCTAACTTGGAATTATTATTATTTATACTTCGAATTATAAAACTTCTTCTAATATTTTTATACTAAATAAAGATAGATTACTAACAAAATATATTTTCTAGTAAATATCTCAATCTTTTCTTTGATATAAAATATCTTCTTTCTAGAAATATTATCTTCGATATTCTAAATATATAGAGCGAAACTATAAAAGATAATAAATAAAGATATATCTATAGAAATATATTAGGAGTTATTATATATAAACTTTATAAGTATAAATTTTATTAAATAGTTGTTCTAGTTATATATATAATAATAATAGAGATAATATTCAAATATCTAATTCTAATATTCTATCTATCTATTAGTTTAAGATCGAAATACTATACTAAGTCTATAATAGATAGATAAAAGAAAGTAGAATATAGATTAGAAATTAAATATAAACTAGATTCCTTAATTGATAATAATATCTATTAGTATACTAAAGTCTTTAAAAATCTTCTATATAAAAATCTATATTAATATAGGAATATCAATTATTTTAGTTATAAAGATATATTATATTATCTTTATAAATCTATTAATAATTATCAAAATCAAGTTATAAATATAACTATTTAGTTTACTTAATAACAACTTTATAATAAAATCTATTATAATCTCTTATTATAATCTAGTTAGAAGAGAAAAGAAACTTAATTTGTTATAAAATAAATATCTTTTGATTTTCGTTCTCTAATATATTATATAATTATTAATATATTATTTTATATCCATTCTTATATCGAACTAAAAGTACTTTCTAAATAATAACTCAAAAGTTCTAGAAAACTTATAATATTTTATTATCAGATTATTATAATAACTTTATAATAGTTCTATTTTAAAATTTATATTTAGTAATATATAGTAAATAATCTCTTTTTTCAGAAATCTACTATTTCTTATTATAATATTTATCTATATCTAGAATCTAATATTCTTATTTTACTTTAATATCAATTTATATTTCTTTTTCTAAATAAAGTTATTACTTTACTATAATATTAAGAAAATATCAATAATTAACTCTATTATAGATTCGAATACTATTTCGATTACTGATATATATAATAACTATAAGATATACTATTTATAATTAGTAATCTTATTAATAGATTGAAATATAATTTTTTTCTTATATATATAATTTAGTTTTATTATTTTTAGTTCTATCTTAGAAGTTTTATAGTATAGATATAATAGCTTAATTAATACTATCTTAATAATTTCTCTAAAAAACTATCTATATCGGTTCGATTTTAATCTTAATCTAGATTATAGATAAAGAAATAGATTATTACTATTTATATTAGATCTAACTATATAGTTTTCTATATATAAACTCTATATTATATATAGCTAACTAAATAATAATATAATTTTATTATATTATATATCTTATAAGAAATAGAATAAATCCAATTCTTCAATATTATCTTTAGTAACTTTATTTATATTTTATCTATATAAAGTATTCTTATTTATAGAATAGATTTATAAAAGATAAGATAAATCTAATTCTTTTATAATATTTTCAATAACTAAAATACTTATATTCCACTTTTATAATATAATAATATCTTCAATAAAACTGATTTATTAGAGATAGATCAAACCTAATTCCCTAATATAATTCTTAATAAACTTAATATATAACTTCTATTTTAACAACTTATTTGGTCGATAAAATATACTATCTAATTTATAAATACTATAATTAATATTTATTACTATTACTATATTTAAAGTTTATAACTTTATCTATAAAATAAAGAATATTTTATCTTCAATAATATTTATCTTTTATTAATAATTTAGTTATCTTAATAGATTATTTATAAAATTAGATTTATCTAAATAGTATTCAATTATAAAGTCGAACTTAGTTAAACTTTTTATCTATTTTATCTAATAGTTATTTAATTTCTTCTTAATTATAAAGTATTTTAGATTATTATAATCTATCTTAATTATAACTATCTTATATATATATTGAAGATAATACTATTATTATTTGAAATTTATAATTATAACTATTAACTTAAGATTATAGATTTTATATCTGATTTTAGAGTTTTATAATTTATATAAATAAAAGGTAATAAAATATTATCAGCTTAATAATCCTTTATTATATAATTAAGATAAGATCTCTACTATTATAAACCTAGAAATATCGATCTCTAAATAGATTCTCTTCGAAAGATCAAAATATTTAAGTATTAGTATAAAAGTAAATATATTTTTTAGTTATTTAAATACTATTTATATTTTATCTATTATTTGAAATACTTTTATTATATCTTTTAGTAAATCAGAGAGTAGTTATATAACTCTCAAGTAGTTTTCGATAAATTATTTATAGAAATTAGCAAATTCTTAGAAAATCTATATTTCTTAATAGGTTTTTAGTAATAACTATTTATAGATTATAATAATATATTCTTCTTCTATTTATATATCTTTTATTTCTAGAAATTAGTATAAAGTTTGAATTCTCTAAATCTCCAGAATATTTCTATAATAATATTATAGTATTTACTTTTATTTTCAAAGTAAATAAGGATATTATCAAGATAAATAATATAAATTATATCTACCAACTTTACCAAAACTTTATTAATATAAATCTAGAATATCATTAGAATATTGGATAATCTGAATAATATAATATAATATTTATAATATCTATACTAAATCTAGAAAGCTATCTTCTATTTATTATTTTCTCGAATTCTAATTCTATAATAAATATTCTTCAAATCTAGCTTTGTAAATACTTTAACTTAATTCAATCTATTTAATATCTTATTTATAAGAAGAAGAAATATTTGATTCTTGATTATAATTTTATTAAATTTATAATAGTCGATATAAAAATATAAATTATTATCTTTCTTTTTGATAAATATAATTAGTATATTTATAATACTAATTAAATAATATATCTACTTTCTATCTTTATAAACTTTGAGATATTCTCGCAAAACTTAAAACTTAAGATCTAATAATAGATATAAAAATCTAAAAGATAATATAATATCTAGTTCGAGATTAATATAGTATTCTATTATATAATGATTAAGAAATATTTTTATTCTATTTTATCGAAAATATCTTAATACTTTTAATATTTCTATAATAACTAGATACTTTCTATTTTGATTATTTTTAGTATTCTTTCTTCTATATTTCATATATTTCTTTATTATTCTAATATCAATATATAAATATCAAGTTATTTCTTCTTAGTATAATATATAAATTTCTTAGTATCTATAATTTCGATTATAGATAATATATTATTATAGTACTATATATATAATAGCTAGTCGATATTAGAGTTTATAACTTCAAGCTATAGAATACTCAAAATCAGAATTACTTTCGGGATTTCCAAGTTATATATAACAAAATAATAATTAGATTCTATTTATCTATTACTTAAGTTACTATATAATTTTCCTCTATTTTGCTATCTATTAATATCTATTTTATTTTCTATCTATTTAGTTTTTATATCTATATCGAAATAATTATTCTTTTTTCTTTATTTCCTACTTCTCCGAGAATATTTAACTATTTAAAAATAATATTAACTAGATAGTTCTATTTCCTGATAATTATAATATTATAGAGATTAGTTTTAGGTAATTATTAATATAATATCTAGTTTCGTTATATTTATAATAAGTTACTATTCTATCTATATATCGATTCTACTAATATTCTTTATTGATATATCTAAGTCTATTATAATTATAGTATTTTCTTTTAACTTCTGTTTTGTTATTAGTTAGAATCTAGTTAATTAATATAATTAATATTTTCTTTTCCTTAATTGAATAATTATTATCTATCTTCTAAGTTAATAACTTCTTAGTTCTATTCAAATAATAGTTATTATTATTATCTTAAAAGATATTATCTATTTTCTCTAATCTTTATACTAAGTTGATGAAATCCTATTTAGTTATAGAGATCTTATTATATTAGATAATTTTCTTTTATAGTTTAGAATCTAATTTCATAAAAAGTTTCTTTCTTTTTTTATCTGAATTAGTTATATCTAGTTTATATTCTATATTATCTAAATAGATAATAAAATTAGTAATAAACTATTCTAGTTTTTATCGGACTTTCTTATATATAATAGATATACTAAATATTCGGTTATCTATTTTTATTATTAAATCTATTATATATCCTATAAATTCTTTCTATATCGATCTTTCTTTTTTTATTTCTTTCTTTTATATATATTATATTTTTCTTAGAATTATATCGAAATATTAGATATAATAGTTAATCTTATCTTTATTAGTAATCTATATTAAGTTATAATTTATTTACTATTTATCTTCTATTTAGTTAAAAAATATATAAGTTTCTTAATAGATCTTTTTATTATATTAAAATAGATCTTTTATCTTAGATATAATAAACCTTCAATAATAGAGTAGATTTAGCTTTAGAATTAATAACTAAAGAACTAAGAGAATTTTAGAACTTGAAGAATTTAAATATAGGAAGTTGATTATATATAGAGTATATAATATACTAATACTATAGTAGCTTAGGTAGAGAGTTTGACTAAATAAGTTTTAGATAAGAAACTAACTCTAAACTGTTTTTGTAAAGTTCGTTATATTATCTCTTTTTTCAAATAAGTTTATCCTTAAATACTATTATCTTAGCTAAGAGCTAATAATTAATATTAGTTAAATAAGTATAAGGTAAGGAATATATTAAAGAAATAAGCTAAAAAATATATACCTTTAAATCAGTATTATTAGATAATTACTATCTATATAGTTATAATTCTCTTTTTTATCTTAGAATAGTTGTAGCTATTCGGATAAGAAAATAAATAGGCTAGGAAGTATTGGATTCTCTAAATAGAAGTTATATAGTTTATATAGTATTATCTTCAAGTCAAAAGCTTTATATTAAGTCAGATCAGTATTATAGTTAAGCTAGGAAATATAGTATTCTAGGGATCTATAATATTTTCTATAAATAAGTACTTTATTGATTTTATATTTATCGGTATTTATAATATTAAGTAATAGTGAGAGCTTATTATACTAGCTAGATAATAAGTTATTAGCAGCTTTATATAATTTATCTACTAAGAATATATTATAGATATATATTATATTAGATAGTTCCAAACAGAATAAGTAATCTATTTTCTCGAGTATCTTAAAGTATCTATTTATAAGGTAATCAAGCTTTCTTGATAGTTGCTATATCGGGAGATATTATATATCCAGTTATATATAATTATCTATATCGAAATCAATAAACCTTCGATATATATTAGTTACTTTAGATATATAGTTTTATATTCTCTATATAGTAGAGTATATATATTCAAGTACTTTGCGATTATAGTAAGTATAAATATAAATATTATCTATATTAAAATTATCAACTATAAAGTAATTTATTTACCAGTTCTATAAGACTCTAGGAATATATCTATAGAATACTTCGAAAGATAGAAGGTCTTCAAATAACAAATATAGAAGTATTAACTAGATATAGTTTATTATAGAGAGGTATTCCGACTAATCATTTTGGTAGTAGCTAATAAAGAATCTTAAGTACTTTTATAAATATTAATTATAAATCTCTATCTAGCTATCTATTTATAGGTAGTCTATAATAGAGAGTTTAGTATTTATATCTAAGATACTATTGAATTCTTTCTAAAAGGAGAAAATAAACTAAGAACTATAATTTAATAGTATAATAATTGGTAGACTATAATATTGATAAATATATATCAAATATAGTTTAGCCTATTTATATATATCGATAGTCTTATAATAGGAAATAGTAATAGTTTGTTTACTTAGATAATCGATAATAACTAATATATTATCGAATTCGTATTTATCCTTATTGAAGTTATAATAATCTATAGTAATATACTTCTAAGTATATATAGAGATTAGTAAGAGATATAGTAAACTAAGTATTTTATTTCTTGGTATTAAACTACAATAGTAGATATAGTAGTTATATATATAAATAGTAATATTATCTTAAAGGTTATACCAATAGTACTAGTAGATAAATAGTAATATAATCTTCTGAATACTAGAATATATAATTATTACAAAGTCGTGGACTTCGTAGATTAGAAAGATATATAAATTAGCTATATTAAGAATAATTAGATAATCTTTATATAGTAAAAAACTATTTTATATAAAAAGTTTAACTTGGTTGATAATCGATATAATTCTTAGTGATTGCAAGTTTTTCGTTTCTTGGTTTATCTATAAAATATATATAATAAGAATTAGTTGATTTGATATACTATATAGCTTAGATAGCTAAAAGTCAGTTTCGCAAAAGTAGATATATATTTGAATAACAATTATCTGAAAATCTAATTACTCTTTCTTTAGTAACTACTATACTTTTTTCTTCTTCTTAGCTTTATTCTAGAAGTTCAATTTATCTATTTTGTAGATTAAAGTATCAATTAAAGAGTTCTGCTTTCTGAAGTAATATATAATCAAGAAGTAGTAGTCGGTAAGTAGTTCAGTCTAGTATATTTAGCGAATATTAAGAGACTTGATTAATATAAAATACTTTAGTATCTTATAGTTAATATAGATATATATCTAGTAAAAGATATTAGTTAATTCGGTATATTAATTCGCAAATAATTTAATAATAGCTAGTATTTCTTTATTATATATCTTATAATTGAGCTCTACTATTTATATAGTTTTTGAGAAGTAAATAATAAATAAGTAATTATCTCTATATTTCTATAAAAGTATACTAGCTACTACTTTATCTGATATATTGGTTTCTAGTATATAGAGGAATATATAATTATAGTATTTGAGTAGAAGAATAGAAGTTAGTATCTCTTTTAATATATTGAATATTTATTAATAGCTTTTATCGAAATCGAAGTAAGTTCTAGTCTTCGTTAGATTGATCAAAGGTTTTATAATCAAGTCAAAGTTATAGATAAATTAGTAATAGAAGTTATAGAAATCTAAGAAAAATTGAATATCTTTTATAATATTAGAATATTGCTATTTTTGTATAATAGTAACTTTTTCTAGATTTACTTCAATATCTTCGGTAGAGATAATAAATTCTAAATATCTTATCTATTTGATATCGAATTTATATTTCTTTATATCGATCTGGAGACTAGTATCTTGGAGGTATTATAGAACTAGCTTTATATATATTATATATTCTAGCTTGTTCTCAGAGTAAATCAGGATATTATCTAAATAAACAATATAGAATATATCTAGATAGTCGAAAAGTATATTATTTATATAGTATTAGTAAGTTACAAAACTATTTATCAGTTCGAAAAATATAACTTTATATTTATATATTCTATAGTATATTTGAAAGGTAGTATATTCTTCCGAAATAGAATCTATTTGAATATAATAGAAGATTTAGTAGATATCTAGTTTAGTAAAGATCTTTGTATTTATAATATTAGTAAATATTTCATTAATTAGAAGTAGTAAATACTGATTCTTATAAGTAAAGATATTAAGTATTCAGAAATCGATATAGAAATATAATCTATCTATAAGTTTCTTAACAAAGAAAATAGAAATTATAAATAGTATTTAGCTAGATTCAATAAAACCTTTTAATAGATTCTCTATAAAGTATTTTTTGATAATCTCAAGTTCTTCAAACAATATTCTATAAAGCAAGTTATATTTTAGTACTTTCTTACTATTATCCTCTAAATAGATTTTGTAGTTATAGAGATAATAGGATAATAGGATATCTAATTTAGCTTTAGAGAAGATATAGATATAGTTAGTATACTTATCGGAGATTAGAAGCTCGATAGTATCTATTTATAGAAGAGAATATATAATTACTTATCAGAATTAAAGAAAGAGAAGTTAGATTATAAAAACTACTTTCTATTACTTTTCGTTCTAGATATCTCGGTATTAGTCGATTAGGTTATCTAGTTTTTGTAAAGTTATAGTAAATAGTTTGTAATTACTATATCTTTTATAGATAATATTTAAAGTAGTATCTGAGATAGTATAAATTTCAAAAATAGAGAATTTATATATAGTAGAAGGTATCCAGAAAGGCTTTGAAAAGTACTTAAGAGTTGGAGAAAATAGTATTTCTATTATTCTCAACTTCTTTTCTATCTTGATAGTACTTAGCTTTACTAACTTCTTATAGAATAACCTAATACTAATTGGAATTACTTTAGTTATACTAGAATTCAATCTACTAAATAGAGCAAAATCAGGAAAGATAGAATCTGATTCTGGTTTAGATAAGTACTTTTCAATTGATTTATAGAGTAGAGTAATTATATTAACTATTTTAGTTTAGATTAGAGAATATTTCTTTTTCTAGAATATATCTAGTTATCTATCTCTCTAATCGGTATTAGCTTAGTAGAAGTAATTAATTATAGATTTGTTGTTATCTAGTTATATTTCGAAGTTGATAAAGTAATTAAATATATAAAATAGGTTAATTGGTTACTTAAGTCGGCGATATATATAATCTAGAAGTATATAATATTCAGCAAGCTATTATTGTCCTAGGATAATATATTAGGATCCAAGATAGATAATTAAAAAAAGGATAAACGATTATATATAGTTATCGATTATAAAGTTAATTAAAATATAATATATAATCTTCTAACCTTTGATATTATTATAGCTCTTAATCTATAAAAGGGATTTCAAATATTTAAAAATAGATTTTAGAATAAGAGAAAGATATTTAAAGAAAGATATATTAATAAATATAAAACTATTTATTCCTAAATCAATAAGAGCTTTGGATTAGAAGAAGAAACTATTCTTTATTAAAATATATAAGAATATTATATATTCTTCTTCTATTAAGATAATAAAATCCAAATATCTTATATTTCTTAGCTTATCTAGAAAGAAGTTTTTTACTAGATAATATCTTTTACCTAGTTTATCTCTTTATAAATTATATAAACAATTACCTCTTTTTCAGCTATAGTAGGACCTTTTTAGATATCTATAAAGATTTCTTAATCTTTATCTATCTCCGAGTATTCAATTATATCTATAATATAAAGAATATAGAATCTAACTCGATCTCTACTATAGTTGCCTAAGGAAGTGAAATAGTATTATATATTGCTTTATTGAAAAGTAGGGGTATTACAGTAAGAGGTAAAGTACTATAGAGTATTAATAAATACAAAAGTATTAAGGTATAGGTTTATAGATATATATATATATAGAATATTAGGTTACTTTGCTTGGATAATTAACTTATTTTTATTTGTAATATAAAATCCATTTTGTGATCTATAAATAAGGTTGCTAATAGGGATATCGGAATATATAATATTTATAATCTTGATTCCTACTTTATTTACTTCGAACTATTAATAGATCTATATATTGTTTTTAAGAGATTAGCTAATTATATATCCTATATCTATAGTATATTGGTAGAACTCGGTAACTTTAATAGTTAGATCCTAGCAAAGAATATATTTATCTATAATATCTACAATAGTAATAAGTAGTATAAACTATTAGTAGAACTTGATAAAGCTTAAGTTGCTTATACGAAATATATAGTATTTATTAGCTATATACTATACTTCTACTAAATCAGTCAAGAAAGTTACTACTAATTCGATAAGCTATATAGTTATTAAAGAGGAAGATCGCTATAGGTATAATCCTTCGAGGTATACTAGTATTATATCTTATATCTACTCTAGAATATATTATTATCAGAAGCTCTTAGTTAATAGTATATACTAGTAAATCTTGAGTTATTCTAATATAAGTATTTTTTATAAACTTAGCTTAATATTTATACTATTATTTAGTTTATTATATAGATCTGTTATCTTAAGATAATAAGGAACTAAGCTGATCAATATAGATAAATTGTAGATTTGTATATAAGGTTGTTACTATATCTTATATATTTTTGCTATATATAGGATATCTTGAGAGAAGTATATATATTTTCTTATTGGAGGTACTAGTATAATTTACTTGATTAATAGTTGAATACTTCTTAATCTATCGATTTCTCTAGAGAGTTCTTATAGTTACTCTATAAGAAAGATATTCTGCTTTTCTAGTATTAGTATATTTATACTTACTTAGTTGTCGATACTTTTATTAGTAGCTCAGAAGATAGTAATACTAGATATTAAACTTTATATCTCTTATTGAGAAAGAGTTCTATTCTGATCTCTACTATTATTATTATTATCTATACTAGCTCCTTCTTAGATATCGATATACTATCTAGAAAGTAGGATACTACTAATAGTAGAATAGATATTAATTAAATATTTAAAGGATATTCTACTTATTATTGTTATTATTACTGAATAAGGGATATATTATAAGAATTATTAGTAATTACTATATATCGAGAATCTCTCAGAATAGGTCTACTCTTACTATTTAGTAATTAGAGTAATTAGAGATAAAGAGGGATAAATAACTGATATTATTTAGATAGTTGTTAATATAGCTAGTAGAGTTATAAGTTGTTAATAATATAATGAACCTTCAATAATAGAATAGATTTAGCTTTAGAATTAATAACTAAAAAACTAAAAGAGTTCTAAAACTCGAAGAGTTTAAATATAGGAAATTAATTATATATAGAGTATATAATATACTAATACTATAGTAACTTAGGTAGGGAGTTTGACTAAGCAAACCTCAGGTAGAGAACTAGCTCCAAGCTACTTTCATAAAGTTCATTATATTAGATATTTATTAATAGATCGAAAGAAGAATAAAGTTGGTATATAGTTATATAAGTTATCTATTTACTAACTTCAATATATCGATTATATATTGTTTTTATTATATCTACTTTATTATTATCTCTTATTCTTCTTTTACTTCTAAATTTGTAATTTCTATTTTTAAAAATATCTTTTATCTTTCTTTCTCTATAAATATATTCTCTTTCTATTACTTTTTTATAAATATTTCTTTATATCTTTTTATTTTGTTAAGAATCTTTTGTAATACTATTAATTTAACTTCTATAATTATCTCTTATTAGGTTATTAGCTAAGTTACTTTCTATATTAATTAGATATCTTTTATTTTACTTTTCTAATCTCTTTTACTAAAGAGGTTTATTAATATATTAGAATTATCAGAATTATTTCTCTTTTCTTATATAATCGATATTAATTAGATCTCGGAAATTAGTAATTCTACTAATAAATTCTATTTAACTATCGATATAATTCTAGTTTTTTATATTCCTATTATAATTTCTTCTTAGATCTGATATAGTAATATTCTTATAACGAATTATTATCTTATAATAAATTTAAAGTAATTAATATATTAGAGTTTACTAATAGAGAATTATAAAAATATTATAATATAGTAGTAATATTACTAGAACCTTAATATAAAATTTTAGTTAAAAACAAACTAATTATTACTAATCTTCTTTTCTTTTTTCTATTCTTTATATTAAAGTTCTTTAAAATAGGAATTTTATTTCTTACTTAATCAATCTTTATTATCTCTTTTATATAAATAATCAATATCTAGATTCTCGAATTCCTTTTCTATATTTTTGATAAAATCTTTTGTTTCTAATAAACTGATATTATAAAAATATATTATTATAACTATAATCTCAAGTTAAAGATTAGAAAAGAAGTTTATTTAGATTTATATTTTAATTGATTTAGTAATAATTTCCTATTTTGCTTTTTTTATACTACTATTTAATTAATAAATATTTACTAATAATAATTTTATTTTAATCTTTTTTTATTTAATTTAGATCTCAAAACTAATATAGTTTTTGATTCTAATTATAGAAATATTATTATCTTATTTAATAATATATATAAATAAGTTATATTACTATTTTATCTATATTTCAAAAATAATAATAATATAGAATATTTCTAAATAAGTTTTCTGAATTAATGGAAATCTAAAAATTTTCTTATTATATATCTCCTTAATTACTAAAAGTTATATATAATTATTAAATACTTTCGGAAAGTTGAAAAGATTTTATATAACTTTATAAAAGATTATCTAAATTACCAATTTCTAAATTAATAATTAATAACTTATTTAGTATATACTAAAAAATAGTTTTTGTAATTAATTCGAGAAATTCTTTTAATTTTTATTTCTCTTATTCTATTTACCAATTTCTCTAAAACAATTTTACTAAGATATCTTATATAATTATATTATATTTGAGCTAAATCCGATTATATTGATATAAAATCTTGAGATCAATTATAATATTTTCTGATTTTATAATTTATAATTAGATATATTATTATAATATAATTTATAAAGATAAAGTATATAATAGTTAGATAAGAAGAAACTTTCTTAAATTCCAAAAAAATTAGATTATATATATAAAGGAAAGTAATAATAATTATATTTTTCTCTATTAGATTATATCTTAATATATTATCAAAACTATATATCTATAAATCTAATTTCTACAAATATAATTTAGAAACAATATTTATATAAAATTCAAAAACAATTATTATATTAGTTAATATAAGGTTTTCAGTTTTTAGATTATTTATTTTATTAAGAATTTTCTTAATTATATAAATATTATATCTAATAATTTGGAATAACGAAGTATTATATTCGATAATATTATTATTATTAGTATTTATGATTTTGCTATTATTAAGAAATAAAATATTATTAATTAAATATATTATATTATAATTATCAAAAAAAGTTGAGTTTGTTAAATAATATTTTCCAATAATAACTAAAATAGAAAATATATTAGGATTATTGATTTATATAAGAATAGATAAAATAATTATATTAATAACTTTATTAGAAAAAGGTAATTAAATATTTATAAAAGTTTTCTTATTTAGTAATTTAATTTCTTTATTAATAAATAGTTTTCTTAGATTCTTCTATTTTAGATTATTGATTTATTTTTTTATTTATTTAATCTTGATATTTATAAAGATATTTTTCAAAAATTTATTTTATAATAGATTATTTAGATTAATATAGTTTTCTAGTTTCTAATTATATCAATTTTTAGTTTTCTTAAACTAAATAATAAAATAATAAAAATAAAATAGTTTAGTTTTGTTATTTTTATTTTATTGGTTTTGGTTATCTTTAGTAGATAATTCCAATAGTTACTAATTATTAAATACTACTTCTATAAATATATTATTATCTATAGATATATTAGTTATATATATATTCTTGTTTTTAGTATTACGAAATCTTATTTTAATAAATTTATTAATAATATTAATATAATTATCAAGAATCTTATATAATAAGTTAAATTATTAATTTATTTCTATCTTAATTAACTAGTTTTCCATCTAAATAAGATAGATCTTTTCTTTAATTACTTCGAAGAAAATAATAATTATAAGAATTCTTTAAATTTCGAAAAACTTATAATTTTTAATTTTAGTATAGATAATAATTTATTTTTTAAATCAAGTTGAGAATATAATATAATTCTATTATATTTATTAAAATATATCTCTATATTTATATTGAAAATTAAATATAATAGATAAATCGATAAATATAAGATATTATTTAAAAGAAAGAATTATATTATATAAAATAATTTTGTTAGTTATTAATATTTATTAAGAGATATTAATAAAGTAAATTATATTAACTATTAATAAAATCTATATATAGATCTCTTTATATATCTTATATATTATTTCTTATTTAGTTTTGTAATCTCTATATTCTCTTTTAAGAAACTTGAAGATATCTTTAATATTATTAATAATTGATAATACTAGATATTTTGGTTTCTGAATAAATAAAGTTATTTATAAAGATTGTTAAATACTTAAATTAGAAAAATTAGAAATATTATTTCTATCTATATTTTTGATACTAGTTATTTAAATATTAGATACTATTATAGATTTGAAGTTATTAAGATCGATATAGTATTTTTTATAGAATTCAGTATTATATTATATTTTATATTTATCGAAGATAGATAAAGATAATATAGAAATAATAAATTAATTGAAAATATTATTCTAATTTATATTAATTATTTTAAGATATATAAAATTAGAAATAAAATTAAAATTAATAAGATATTAAATATCTTTAATTAGATATTATTATTTAAGTTCCAAATATTATATAGATTATTAAGTATAAATAATAAGTTTAATATTATCGATTATATTAAAGTTCGATATACTTATAAAGATTAATAATAATAATAAAAATAATATAATAAATAAAATAATAAATAAATAAAGATAGTTATCAAATAAGCTAATAGATAGTTATATAGAAGAATTATATATTATATCAGATTTATAATTATTATATATTATAATAGCTAAACAAAAAGGAATTAAATGAAAATAATATTAGATAATTATATAATAAAGTAATAATTATTCAACTTTCTCAAACTGATCTTCTTAATTTCTTTTATAAATTGATAATCTTTATAAAAGAGATCTAAAATACAAAGTAATATCTAAGTAATAAAATTCTGGAATTATTAATATTAAAAATTTATATAAAAAGATTATTGATTTCTAAAAGCTAAATCTATAGATTATTTATTAAGTAAATTTATAATTATATAAAAACTCTAATTCAGATTAATAATCTTTATAATTTATATTAGTTAATTAGTTTCTATAATATATTTATCTAAACCGAAATTAGATTCTATTTTCCTCGATTTTGCTTTATCTAGTAGATTGAATTCTAATATAACTAAAGTAGTTCCAATTAGTATTAGATTATTTTATAAGAAATTAGTAAAACTAAATATTACTAAAATAGAAAAGAAATTGAAAATAATAAAAATACTATCTTCTTTAGTTTCTAAATATTCTCTAAAATTTCTCTAAATACTTCCTATTATATATAAGTTCTTTACTATTGAAATCTATATTATCTTGGATATTATTCTAAATACTATTTATAAGAAGTATAATAATTATAAACTATTTACTATAACTTTGTAAAAATTAGATAATCTAATTAATTAATATCGAGATATCTAGAATAAAGAATAATAGAAAGTAATTTTTATAATCTAACTTCTCTTTTTTTAATCTAGATAAGATATAATATATATATTATTATAAATAGATACTACCAAGTTATTAATCCTCGATAAATATATTAATTATATTTATATCTTTTCTAAAACTAAATCAGATATCTTATTATTCTATTATCTTTATAATTATAAAATCTATTTAGAAAATAATAATAAGAAAGTATTAAAATATAATTTACTTTATAAGATATTATTTAAAGAACTTGAAACTATTAAAAAGTATTTTATAAAGAATCTATTAAAAGATTTTATTAAATCTAGTTAAATATTATTTATAATCTCTATCTTTTTTATTAAGAAATCTATAAATAAACTATATTTTTATATCGATTTTCGAATACTTAATATCTTTATCTATAAAAATCGGTATTTACTATTTCTAATTAATAAAATATTTATTAGAGTTATAAATATAAAGATCTTTATTAAACTAGATATCTATTAAGTTTTTTACTATATTTGAATAGATTCTACTTCGGAAAAATATATTATCTTTCAGATATATTATAGAATATATAAATACAAAATTATATTTTTCGAATTAATAAATAGTTTTATAATCTATTAATATTATATAAATAATATATTTTTCGATTATCTAGATATATTTTATATTATTTATTTAGATAATATTTTGATTTATTTTGAGAACGAACTAGAATATATAATATATATAAAGTTAATTTTATAATATCTCCAAGATATTAGTTTTCAAATTGATATAAAGAAGTACAAATTCAATATCAAATAAATAAAGTATTTAGAATTTATTATCTCTATCGAAGATATTAAAGTAGATTTAGAAAAGATTACTATTATATAAGAATAGTAATATCTTAGTATTATAAAAGATATTTAATTTTTCTTAAATTTCTATAATTTCTATTATTAATTTATTTATAACTTTAGTCTAATTACAAAATCCTTAATTAATTTAATAAAGACCGGAACTTATTTCGATTTCGATAAAAGCTATTAATAAATATTCAATATATTAGAAAAGATACTAATCTTTATTCCTTTATTTAAATACTATAATTATATATTTCTTTATATATTTGAAATCGATATATTAGATAAAGTAGTAACTAATATATTTTTATAGAAATATAGAAATAACTAATTATTTATTATTTATTTCTCAAAGATTATACTAATTATAAAACTTAATTATAAAATATATAATAAGGAAATACTAACTATTATTAAATTATTCGCAAATTAATATATCAAATTAACTAATATTCTTTACTAAATATATATTTATATTAATTACAAAATATTGAAATACTTTATATTAATTAAATCTTTTAATATTTGTTAAATATACTAAATTGAATTATTTACTAATTATTATTTCTTGATTATATATTATCTCGGAAAGTAGAATTCTCTAATTAATATTTTAATTTACTAAATAAATAAATTAGATTTTTAAAACAAAACTAAAAAAGAGAAAAAAATATAATAATTATTAAAGAAAGAATAATTGGATTTCTAGATAATTACTATTTAAATATATATCTATTTTTACAAAATCGACTTTTAGTTATCTAAGCTTTATAATATACTAAATTAACTAACTTTTATTATATATATTTTATAAATAAACTGAAAAATGAAAAATATATAATTTTTAAGAATTATATCAATTATTAACTAAACTAAGTTTTTTCTATAAAATAGTTTTTTATTTTACAAAAGTTATTTAGTTATTTCTGATAAAGCTAATTTATATATTTTCCTAATTTATAAAGTTTATAATTTTATAATAACTATATATTCTAATATTCAAAAGATTATTTTATTATTTATCTATTAATATTATTAATATAATCTTTAAAACGATATTATTATTTATATATATAACTATTATATCTACTATTATAATTTAGTACTAAGAAATAAGATATCTAATTTATTATATCCTTTACTAATCTCTATATATACTTAGGAATATATTATTATAGATTATTATAGTTTCAATAAAAACAAATATAGATTTGATAATATATTAATTATTATCGATTATTTAAATAAATAGATTATTATTATTTTCTATTACAAAATTATCAATATATATAAATAAACTAAACTATATTTGATATATATTTATTAATATTATAGTTTACTAATTATTATATTATTAAATTATAATTCTTAGTTTATTTCTTCTTTCTAGAAAGAATTTAATAATATCCTAAATATAAATATCAAATTCTTTATTATAAACTATTTATAAATAGATAGCTAAATAGAAATTTATAATTAGTATTTATAAAAGTATTTAAAATCCTTTATCAATTATTATCAAAACAATTAATCAAAATACCTTTCTATAATAGATTATATCTAATTAATATTTCTATATTCGTTATTTAGAGATTTTCTATTTTTTGAAGTATTTTATAGATATATTCTTAGAATCTTATAAAGCTAGTAAATAGATTACTTTATAATTGATAACTTTAATATAAATAATATCTATATTTATATCTATTATAATTATAAAATATTTAAATATATATATTCTATTATATAGAAAATATAAGATTATATATCTAAAATAGCTAATATATATTGAAGATCTATTGATTTCGATATAAATAATTATATATAGTTAGATATATAATATCTCCTAATATAGTAATTATCAAGAAAGTTTAATTATTTTATAAATAGATATTTCAAAGTATTCGAGAAAATAAATTATTTATTCTATTTGGAACTACCTAATATAATATATATCTATAATATATTCTTAATAAATAAATTATATAAAACTACTAATAACCTATTATCTAACTAATATAATAAGTTTTTACCATTACTTAATATTATAGATATCGATAAATATAAAGTCGATAAAGTACTTATCTATAAAAAATATTATAGATTTCTAGAATACTATATTTCCTAGTTTAATTATAATACTGATTTAATCTAATACAAAATATCTAACTTGAAAATAGTATTATATAAGTTATATAACTTCTATTTAGAAAACCTAATATTTTCTAATTTATCTACTTTTCTATTTAAATAACTATAATTATTCTAGAATAGAGAAAAAGATTATAATTATATAGATAGTGATTATCTAATAATATTAGTTCAAAGATATATATTCTTTAACTTATTTCTTTAATATATTTCTTACTTTATATTTATTTAATTAATACTAATTATTAGTTTTTAGTTAAGATAATAATATTTGAAGATAAATTTATTTGGAGAAAGGGATAATATAATAAATTTTACAAAAGTAGTTTAAAACTAATTCTTTATCTAAAACTTATTTAGTTAAACTCCTTATCTAAATTACTATAATATTAGTATATTATATATTCTATATATAATCAATCTTCTATATTTAAATTCTTTGAATTCTAGAACTTTCTTAATTCTTTAGTTGTTAATTCTAAAACTAAATCTACTTTATTATTGAAGGTTTATTATAATAATAGCTAAATAATGAATTACTATTTAAATTAAATACAAAACTCTATATATTTAATAAATATTATTTATATTATAAAAACTAATTAGTTAATATAAACTATATAGATTATTAACTTGTAAATAAACTTTATATAATTATAAAGAATTCTATTAGTAATCTATAGATATTATAAGAAATTTAAAATAAGAATATATATATCTTAATAATATATATAGTAGGAAATCTAGATATATAAAAGAATTACTTCAATATAGAAAATCAAAAAAATAATAAAATAATTAATAGTTTCTTTAATTAAACTAAAGGAAATATCTTTTTATATAATAAAACTAGGTTATAATAACTAGAATTAAATTAAAAAGGGATATTAAAACTCTATATTCTTTTCCTTTTTCTCCAAATAAATTCAAAATAGGAAATTTTAACAAAAAATCAAACGATATTCTATTTAGAGTTTTTATTACAACCAATTATACTATCTACTTATAGGTTTTAGAAGATAGAAGATCTATTTATTTTATTTATTTATTTCTGACCCGCTAGCTAGTACCCACAGTATTAGCTATAAAGAAGCTTAATCTAATTAATTACACTAGTAGAACCTCTCCGGACGAAACTACTGATCGCGCCGCTCTACGCTTCCTACTCTTATATGCTTACCCTGCTCTCGTCCTTCGCAGCTACGCTACTCAGTTATTCCTCTGTTGTACTACTTGTATTATAGCTGGTTAGCGAGCCTGAAGTGCTCGAACCGCCTGCTCTGGATCAGCTATTTGGCTACCTGCTGTGCTTGTTTGTTCTGGGCTGTCGAGCAGCTCAGTGATAGTTGTTCCTCCTCGCCACTGCCTTCTTGCGCGCTCGGCGCCGCAGTGGAGGAAGATATGCTCAACTGTTTCCGCGCCGGCATAGCAGTGTGTACAGACCGGGGATTCGTAGCCTGGTACTCTCCGTGTGTTCAGGAAGTGTGACGCTTTGGGCATCGTTGACGCTTGGCCGCCCGAGTCTTGCACGTTGGGACAAAGACATTATCACTATGAATTTGCCAAATTCCTCTGTAAGTAGGCATGTGTTCAGCTGAAACTCTTGGAGGTATTTCAGGATGGTACTAATAATGTAGTGCCTGTAGGCTCTCAAATAGATTTAAAAGTAAGGGTGACTTGTGCTTGATTCAACTGTTCTACCTATTTTACAGTGGTAAAGGACTGCTTATTTATACCTTATAGGCCTCGCCACAGTGTTGGCAACTGGCCTATATATGGGCCTATTCCTGAAGGCAATATTCCTTCCTTCAGGGCTAAGCCACTTCCTTTAGGCCTATCAGGCCTATATAGGCCCAATACGCCTCAACAGAAACCATGGCACTAACAATGATACAGGATCCTGCGGGGATGTCATTGCGGGCAAGTGTGGAGTTTTGCAAGATTGCAACTGCTTTGCAGGATCGCTTTGCAAGGCACCCACTTATCTCTTGCGACGAGATTCTTGAATTCGACGATCGCGTTGTCCGGTGGCAGAAAGGACTCCCAAAAGTCTTGCAAAATGCAGATCCAACTCCTTCGACCTTGTGAATGGCAAGGGTCCTAATGAACACTCGGTATCAAAACTTGCGACTTGTCCTCTATCGACCTCGCCTCTTAACTTCTACAGTGCTTCGAACCTCGTTCCACACTTATCGTCCGATGAGGAAGTTATAGTGAAGCGATGTAGGGACATTGCAAGTCAGATTATTGATGACGTCCAGAAAGATTGGTTTCCCGTTCAGCGGGTTGTTCGAAACTCAATCTGGTTTATGTTCAATGCCTGCATGGTGCCTTTACTGAGCCTTCTCTCAGATCCTAGCCATGACGAAGCAGAAAGTTGGCGAAGGGATGTTATAACATCATTATCTTCGTGCGAAGAGATGTGCAGCTAGAGTCCTGTTGTAGAACGAACTCGAGAGGTCCTGGCAGCAATCTATGAAATTAGCAACGGCTCGACTGTTTTAGACCCATCGATTGGATTGGAGGCAGAACTTGACTTTTGTTGGGACTCTTGGAACGACCAGATGTTGGAATTATATAGGACTACACAGCTTCTCGGATAACCGTGGCTTCGAATCCGATCTTGGTAGTTACGGAGAATTGTACTAGCTGTCAAATAACGACTTCCTGTTGAATCATCCCAGAATGTAGAAGAATGACACTATATTAATCTCGCCGTCGTAGCAAAGGCCTGAGCCCCTTCATGGCATGCATTTCCAAGGCATATTGAAATGCGAAAAAAGTAGACTTAAGCACTTCATTGACTGCCGCTAATTCGTTCAAATCATGGCCCCAAATTCCTCCATAGCTATTGGTCTGTAATTCTCAATATGTTGATCGCTTACCTGATTTAGCGATTGTGGGAGCTCAAGGAAGCAAGGTAACATCATGGCGGGCGTTGTGCGGGAAGAAGCCTCCTAGAGCATAGTCGTTTTCGAAGCAAAACGTAAGAGTGGGGTGCCACCTTTCCGTATCAAGCTTCGGAAGAAGAGTCTCCTTTTGCATAAGCCTGCTAAAAAGCCGCAGGGGTTTTGCTACGTCAGCGCTGCAGTACGGAAATGCCATCAGTTAGGATCATGAGCCTTTAGGGTTAGTAGTTGGCGGATGACCGCAGCCGGGGGGTGTGGATTGCCTCCTCTCCTCTTTATGTATACACTAACCACGTCTTTACTCAGCGTTTCTTTGTTGCTTCTCCTCATATAGAAAGGTGCCTTTGGGATCATCTAGTCGCTATGGAGCTCAAAAGGATTCCCTTGACCAAAGGCTGGCACTTCAAGCAAAGCACTTCGCTGAACGATGGAGCAGCGGCCGAGTTTCTTCCCGTATCTCAATTTCCCACCGTTGCGCACATGGATTTGCTTCACCATGGACTTATAAAAGATCCATACATTGATTGTAATGAATTAGAAACTCTGTGGGTGAATGAGGCAGATTGGACTTACAAAACTACTTTCACCTCACCATCTACTACATCCTCGTCGTATTCTCACGCAGCTCTAGTCTTTGACGGCTTGGATACAATTGTGTCTGTGTATCTCAACAATAAGCTGATCCTAGAGTCCAAGAACATGCATCGTGCGTATCACGTGGACGTGACGGATACTCTCGGTGAGGAAGAAGCTGGCGAGAATGTGCTTGAGCTAAGGTTCAAGAATGCTCCCGAGTACGGAAGTAGCGAATTGAAGAGGATTGGGTATAAAGGAAATGGAACGGATGTCCACTTTGGTTTGTGACTACTGCCCTTGAGAACTATATGAAAGCAGAAGACTAAAATGATCAGGTGGCCCTGAGCGACTCTTTGTACGTAAAGCTCAATATCACTGGGGATGGGATTGGGGTCCTGCTGTCAATACTTGCGGTCCCTGGAAAGATGTTTGGCTAGAGACCTACAACTCCCGCATCTCCGATTTCGTCGTCCGTCAGCAAGTCTCGGATGACTTGAAAGTTGCGGAGCTTAAAATTACGGGTGGTGTTGCTGGTGACTGTAAAGGTGTAGTCATACAAGTGACTGATCCGAGTGGAAAGATGGTCATAGAGAAAGAACTTGCCTTATCGGAGGACAGCCTCTTTGAAGGCTCTCTGCTTATAAAGCAAGACCTGCAACTATGGTATCCCTTTCTCTATGGCCCGTCCCCCCTATACACGATATCAGCAAAACTGCCTGGTGCTGATGTCCAGACTCGGAAGATTGGTCTACGAAGATTGAGGCTCTTGCAAAATGATTTGCAGGAAGCTCCTGGCACAAGCTTCTTGTTTGAAATCAACAATATCAGGATGTTCTGTGGAGGTTCCTGTTGGATACCAGGAGACTTTATGCTCCCGCGGATGACTAGAGAGAAATACGAAGACTGGCTCATGCTGGCTAAGAGTGGGAATCAAACTATGGTAATCTCTAAAACCAAGACATAGCAGCTGAATCGATGGCTTTGCTAACCATGAGGTAGATTCGAGTCTGGGGTGGTGGTATTGTTGAGTCGGACCACTTCTATGAGATTTGTGATCGAGAAGGAATCCTCGTGTGGCAGGACTTTCTCTTTGCATGTGGCGATTATCCTGCGAGCCCAGACTTCATCTCAGAAGTAAAGGTAGAAGATGAGGGGCACCTGAAGAGAGTCGGACATCATGCTAGTATGTATTCCCTTATCTGGCTCCGTCTGGAGGCCTCACATAGCTTCTCAGCCATCGCAAACTACGCTGACCTTGATTGAGGTCTCGCAATATGGACTGGAAACAACGAGGATTACATGTTGGCTGAGCGATGGGGTTGGGAATACGATCCTGCTGATCAAGAAGGACCTTGGGACAAGACACAATTTCCAGCCCGGGAAATATATGAGCGAGTTCAGCCCGAGCTGTGCCAACGTCTTGCTGGGGATGTACCGTATTGGCCCAGCAGTCCATACGGAGGAAAGACCTCAAATGACATTACAGTGGGAGATACGCATATATGGGACGGCAAGTTATATCTCACATGTCAGATGCTTGAGCTAATGAAGTCATAGTGTGGCATGGAAAAATGTCGCCTTATCAAGAGTACAAAGCTTATACGTCCCGCTTTGTTTCTGAGTTTGGGTTTGAGTCTGCCCCGAATCTTCGTACTTTACACAAAGGCAGTGTGTATACCTGAGTAGCATTCTAAGTTTCTCCTCTTACTTTTCATAGTCACCGATCCTAAGGAACGCCATTGGCAGTCACTCACGTTCGATGCTCACGACAAGGGACCTGGACATGAACGCAGATATCCTATGTATGCCGGGGAAAACTTTCGGTTTCGTCTTAATCCTCTAGCAGATTTTGTATACTGCTCCCAGTTCTTACAAGCGGAAGCAATGAGTTATGCTTATAATCACTGGCGAAGAGAGTTTCGAGGTCAAGGTAAACCATCAGCTCGGTTATATTCAGGACAAGCTAACCTTTCGCAGGCAAGGAATACTGCTCGGGCATTCTTGTCTGGCAGCTGAACGATATCTGGCCCGGCACTTCTTGGGCACTGGTAGATGTTGATCTGAATCATAAACCATCTTTCTATGTCACAAAACGGGCATTGGCCCCTATAGTAGTGGGCATGGAACGAGTGGTGACTTTACCGCCTCCATATATCACGACAGGCTACCGCCCAATAAAGTCTGCGCTGGATATTTGGGCAGTAAATGGGCTAACAACCAGCTGCGATGCTGAATTGTATATTTCGGCGTGGGACATTGAGTCAGGTTCGAACGTGCCACTTCCAGAGGAGACAAGGAAAAGCACCGTCACACTGAAGCCAAACCAAAGCAATGAGCTTATGAAGCTAGACATTCCGAATGCTGCTCAGACTGTGATCGCTGCCAGCCTTATTTCTGACAAGGGCGAGCAGTTAGCGAGATGGGTGTCATGGCCAGAGCCATTGAAGTTTGTGCGATTCAAGTCAGACCTTGAAGTGAGCGTGGCGGTAGAAAAATCAAACGACGAAAATATAGTGGTGCTGAAAGCTAATGCGCCCGCAAAAGGGGTAGTCGTGTCAGTCCCAATTGAGGAGGGGGATGAAGCGGACTTCTCGGACAATTTCGTAGATTTGATACCAGATGAGGCGCTTCGCATCTCCGTGAAGAGTCTGAAAGGGAGAAAGGTTGAAGCTAGATGGCTTTGCGACTGGGAAAAGGATGGTTATTGATCGTGTTCAGTATATACAGAGCCAGTTGCCGGCAGGGGATAGTTATATAACCTTACCCCAAGTCGCGGCTGGTTGCTATATACCTTTCTCTACTCTTTCTTGGTTTAATTTCCCTTTTATTTCTAGTAACCCGGGAAAATTAATAGTATTTAATTCCAAGATTATCTTCTTTTTTTCTTTTAATTCTCTAATTATAATAAATTTCTTCTTTATTACTAATTTATTATTTAAATTATATAATTAAAAAAATCTAATATAAACTTTTTTTTAAAAATACTAAATTCTATAAAAATTATTAGAAATTAGATGTATATAATATATTCTATAATTTATATTATAAAATAAAGTTTGTTTAAAAATATTAAAAAGAAATAAATAATAATTAATCTCAAATTAAATCTACCTTATTAATTTAAAAGAAATAAAATTATTTTCTCTAAATTATATATAAATATATATATTATTATTTTAAAAAATATCAAATTATATATATATATAAATTATTTGAAAAAAGATATTTAATATAATTTTATTTTTTATTTAAAAAAAAATATATTATTTAATTTATAAATTATATTTATTTATTATTAACAAATTTATAATTTGATTATATAAATTAGAATATTAAAATATATTAAAAATAGTTTCAAAAGAAGTTTTTTATATTATAATTAAATTATTTAATAATTAATTAATAATTAAGGATTTTATTAGAATATTAATATTTTAACTAAATAATAATTATATAAATTATTATATTTTAAATATATTATATATATTTATAATTACTATATATCTATATAATATATATATATATTAAAAAGAGTTTCAAAGTATTTTTATTTTATATTATAAATAAATTATTATATAATTAACTAATTATAGAGAAAAAAATGTTTTTATTTATTAAATATAAATTAATTATTTTATATATAGTTTAATATTCCAGATAAATTGTTACGACGAAGTCATGTGAGCCTAAGGACCTTAGGCTCAGAGGGTAGCTAGCCAGCACCCTTAGTAGAACCTCAGGCAGGAAAGCAACAAGAGAGACGGATAGAACGTCTCGCCGTCTCTCCAGAAATAGACGGATAGAATATCTCGCCGTCTCTCCAGAAATAGACGGATAGAATATCTCGCTGTTTCTCCCACTGAGTACGAAGGTCTATATAAGTAGATAGTTTTCCTATAGTATATGGAGCTTCGTGCTCAACAACAATTACTACTTGTTTACCTACCATTACAATTACGATCGATTCCCTGTATGACTATTATCAATAATAAACCTACGATAGTACTATTAGTCGTCGCGACCTCTAGTACTCGAGACCCTGACCACTTCCACATAACTCAGAAGACAAGTATTCGTAACACTTTGAGCACTATTGTTGCTTCACATACCGAATCGATATAGCTCCACAAGATCCATCTGCTACCCGGACTACGGACACTGGAGACCGCGATAGCGACGTCCTTATAGGAGACGGACCTCCTACAAACCTCAAGTTACAAGAAACCCTTAAAGTCGCTAACCCAGACAAGTTCCACAGAGACCGACGAGAACTTGAGATATTCCTCTTGTAGCTCGGAATATACTTCCGATTTAACCCCGACAAATTCGATACCAGAGATGCAAAGAGCATTTACACTGCTTCCTACCTTAGGGGCGAAGCATTGAAATAGATCGAACCCTTTCTTTCAGACTACTTCGAGAACAGCACCCAGCCACAGAACTATATAGCTACAACCACCAAGATCTTCGACTTATAGGAAGGATTTCGTACAGAAATCCGAAGAGTCTTTGGAGATATCGACTCTATCAAGACAGCAGAGCATCGTTTGTTTGGACTTAGACAAACAAGGTCAGCCATCAACTACGCTACCGAATTCAGGAAATGGTCCAATCAGACCAAATAGGGAACTGCTGCCTTGATCAGCCACTATAAGCATGGACTGAAAGACTTCATCAAACTAGAATTAGCAAGGCAAACACAGGAAGATAACGACGACCTAGATAAATAGATTAAGGACTTTATTCGGATTGACAACTAGTACTATAAGTACCTCCGAGAAAAGCAGTCCTATGGAACCAGAAGTCGGGCCAGGCCTAACAAAGGCAAGCCACGACATTCCAGACAACGATACACTAGGGAAGGGACTTACGACGACCCTATGGAATTAGACGCAATAAGTTCAAAGAACAATCTTTCCTAGGATGAAAAGAACCGTAGACAAGAAAAGAAGCTTTGCTTTGAATACGGTTTTCCAGGCCACCAAGCACGAAACTGCCGAAAAAAGCCTCAAGGGACGAAGCCCAAGCAAACTAACTGGAATAGAAAGAAACAGCTCAAGTCTATAGTAAGACAAGACAGTAGCCAGGCTGTACCCAGGCACCAATTAAGTATAACGAGCAGTTATCGAACTATTCAGGAAACGGATCATATACAACTATCGTAGACCGCCTGCTACAAGGATTCTTATCTAGTTCATGAAGCAGATAAGAAGGGGGCAGGCTAGTACCCAAGGAAGCCTAGTAGCAAGAAAACTACTACCCAAGACGAACCTCCAAAGCAGAGAGAGGTATAGTTCCTAGAAAGAATCAGTCACTACAGAACCAGGTCTTGGAGAAAAAAGGAATTTGCCGGCTTACCAGGCGATAACGGACTCTGGAACGATACTCGGGATATCCGAGGTCAACCAATCGCAAGTTGCTACTACAAGCTAGAACTTGAGATTAGCTCTACCAGAGTATAGCGGGAAACTCGAACCCACCGGGAATTCAGGGAGTTTCAGTAATACAATCTACCAAGCAACGGAGAGACTTGGGAAGTTATTCACCAATATAGTTACAAGGACCAATGAAATATACTACTACAAGAACTGACTCAACCACAACAGGTAATATTACAGGTCCTTAGATACGAAGTATCTACCAAATATATCGATATTCCTATTGGCCGAATCCTCAGAGTAAGGATCGGAACGGATCTAAGCACAGTTTGGGAAGATATAATCGATACCTAGAAGAGATTCTTTGGTTTCATGAAAGGCAGCAAGCCTAAGGTCGTAGACCGAAACCAGAAAAAAATTAATCAGGAATAACTTACCGAAGGTATAAGCAAGGAGCCAACCAGGGAGCTGAAGGCCACCCTAGGGTCAAAACAGATCCTTTGCATCATATATATAAACGGGTATTCGCTCCGAACAATGATAGACTCGGGAGCAACGGAAAATTTTATAGCACCAGAAGCTACGGTATTAGCGAAATTACGAACCCTCAAGAAACCAGTTCCATATAGGCTTCACCTTGCCAACAAGCAATTAGCCAAAGGAGATGGATTGGTTCAATACGAAACACAAGAATTCGAAATACAGCTAGGACAGTATTCTGAGCGGATAAAAATGGATTTAGTCCTACTAGGAGGATACCAACTAATTTTGGGAATACTATAGCTAGAGAGCCACAATCCGCATATTAACTGGGTCGCAAGAACCGTACAATGCGATAAGTGCAAGTACAAGAAAGAGTCTGTACAGGGTCTTGCAAGACCAATACCCGGTCAAGAGCTGAAGACAATATACTTACCGAGGTCGGATACCTTAGCCCAGGATCCCTCACTGAAGGATATACCAGTACAGTACCAGAAATACACCGAGATCTTCAAGGAAAGGCCTCAGGAGGATACCTTACCAAAGTACCAGCCTTGGGATCATGAGATAAAATTGGAAGAAGGAAAGGAACTACTATTCTTGCTAATTATACCATTATCGGAGGAGAAGCTCAAATTGCTTTATGAATACCTTGACAAAAATTTAGCAAAAGGATTTATAAAGGAATCCTCTTCACTTGCAGGAGCGCCAATCTTCTTTGTACCCAAGAAAGAAGACGAGAAAGGTAGACCAGTTATTGACTACCGAAAACTCAATACTATTACTATTAAGGATCGATATCTGTTACTACTAGCTAGTAAGCTACAAGATCGAATCGGGAAGGCTAAATATTTCACTAAGTTGGATCAATGTACAGAATTCAACCTAATCTGAATCAAGGAAGGAGACGAATAGAAAACAGTATTTCGTATACGATACAGACACTACAAGTACCAAGTTATGCCTTTTGGGCTTACCAACGCACCAGCAACATATATACATCTGGTTAATAACTTATTGAGAAAATATCTTGATAACTACTATATAGTATACTTAGACAACATCTTGATCTTTACCGAAACCCTCGAAGAATATATCAAGATCGTACAAGAAATACTTCAGATATTAGCGGATATAGGTATCCTACTGAAGCCTTCGAAATACAAATTCCACGTTACCGAAACCGAGTTTCTAGAATATATTATCAGTACGATAGGACTCAAGATGAGTCCAAACAAAGTGAAAGAAGTTCTAGAGTAGAAACAACCCACTACTATAAAAGAAATACAATCATTCTTAGGATTTGCGAACTTCTACAGACGATTTATCAAAGACTATTCGAAAATCGCAGCACCTCTCATAGAGTTAACCAAGAAGGATATCAAGTACAAATAGAACAGTACGGCACAACAGGTATTTGAAACCCTCAAACAAGCCTTCATACAGACACCAGTTCTTATTACCTTCGATCCTGAACAACCAATTACTATTGAGACAGATATATCAGACTATACATTAGGTACAGTCCTAAGCCAGCCGGGCAAGGATAAGAAGCTACAACCAGTAGTATATTATTCAAGAAAGCTTCAGCCAGCCAAGCTGAATTATGAGATTTACGACAAAGAGCTTCTAGCAATCGTCGATACTTTCAGAGAATAGAGAGTTTACCTCGAAGGATCTAAGCATACAGTCCAGGTCTACTCAGATCACAAGAATTTGGTATACTTTATAACGACCAAAGTTCTAAATAGACGACAGGTACGATAGGCAGAAACATTAGCCATATACTACTTCAGAATACTGTATATCAAGGGAAATGAAAACACTAGAGCCGATACACTTAGCAGAAAACCGGAATACCTAGAGAATAAGATATACGAATCATATACTATATTTCGTCAGGACGGGGATTCGTTGGTATTCAACTTAGCCCAATTAGCCACAATAACATCACTTTGTAACAACCATTTGGAGAAACAAGTACAAGAGCACTACGAAAATAATTCTACTACAAAGAGAGTACTAGAGCAACCAAGCGAGGGATTTACAATCAAGGACAACATCATATACTTCTACAGGAAGATATATATCCCTTCGATCTTAGCCAAACAGTTTACTCAGGAACAGCATAAACTACCAGCTCACGGATATCAAGGAATCACAAAGATATTCGCAAGAATCAAGGCGAGCTTATATTTCCCACGAATGAGAAAGATAGTTGAGGAAGTTATCGGAAACTACGATATCTGTATACAGAACAAAACCTTACGGCATACTCTGTATGGTCAGCTCAAAACTCCGGATACACCTACTTAGCTATAGAAGTCCATTATATAGGACTTCGTAGTTAAGCTACCACCCTCGAAGGACCCAATAACAGGAGTAATATATAACTCTATCCTAGTTATAATAGATCGATTAACCAAGTTTGGATATATGATTCCATACAAAAAAAGCAGTACAGCTGAGGATTTAGCCTATATATTTCTAAGAATAGTAGCCAGCATACACAGGGTACCTACCGAAATCATCTCGGACCGAGACAAGCTCTTTACCTCGAAATTCTAGCAGATACTCATAGCCTTACTAGGAATCAAGAGAAAGCTCTCAATAGTATTCCACCTACAAACAGATAGTCAGACGGAACGATTGAACCAAACTATAGAACAATACTTATGATATTATATCAACTACAGACAAGACAATTGGGTAGAGCTACTACCACTAATACAGTTTGCATACAATACTACTGAGGCAATAACGACAAATATAATACCAGCATACGCTAATTTCGGATTCGAGCCGAAAGCATACAATACGCAATTACCGGATACAGCAAAATCAGATACAGGGATAACGAAAGCAGAGGATCTTAGGAATCTGCACGAACAATTGTTACTTGATATCAAGTTCATTGCGTAACGAACGGTACACTACTACAATACAAAATATAGTATAGAACCAACACTTAAGAAAGGGGATAAGGTTTACCTCCTCAGACAAAACATCAATACAAAAAGACCAAGCAACAAGCTGGATCACAAAAAATTAGGACCCTTCAAGATCAGCGAAGTAGTCGGACCAGTCAATTACCGCTTAGAGCTACTACAAACAATGAATATATACCCAGTATTCTATATTTCACTTCTAGAACCAGCACCACCAGAAGCACCGAATGTACCTTATACCGAAATTGAACCAATCAACCCAAACACCGAATACGAAGTTGAAGAAATACTAGATCAGAAGTATATTAGAGGAAAGCTTCATTACTTGATCAAATGGGAAGGTTACCTATACTCGGAAAACACATAGGAACCAATCAAGAACTTGAACTGCCCAGCTAACTTGGAGAAATTCCACCAAAGGAACCCTCGGCTTCCAACCAAGTAGCCAGCTCAGAATCACTTATCGGAGGGAGCTCGAAGACCGAAGGATCGACCCCGGAAGAACTAGATTGAGGAGCTTGTTCAGCCTGCTCCACTTATTCCTTCTCCAACCTCTCCCTCTCTTCCAACTTGTCTAACTTATCCAACGAGTTGAAACCAGCTTGAATCATTTTCTTTTTGCGCTTATCCAAAAACCGCTACTGCTTCCTCAAACGAAGTATTTTCGCTATAGCTTCCTGAGAGGCAACTATAGCCTTTTCCTCCTCTTCCCTCAACTGCTCATACTGACGGTCTATAGAATCCCAATCAGACAACTCCGGCATCCGATTCCGGGAAACGAAATCACAAGTCTTGCCCTGACGAGAGCACTTAGCACAACAACGATTAGGAAGACCAGAAAGTATCCCAATACAATTATCAGAGCAACCAGCTCTTTCACAACGAGAACAAACAACCATTTTCTATCCTAACCTTTCGATACAATTTCCAAGTTCAATTTATTTAGTCCTTTGAGTACGATCTGCAGGCATAATGAAGAAGGAAGAAGAGAGATATTTATCGAGGAGGCCCAAGTAGGCACCTCGTACTATTATAGTAAGCGTCGGGACGATGCTAGACTAGAAAGGGGATAGTGTTACGACGAAGTCATATGAGCCTAAGGACCTTAGGCTCAGAGGGTAGCTAGCCAGCATCCTTAGTAGAACCTCAGGCAGGAAAGCAACAAGAGAAACAGATAGAACATCTCGCTATCTCTCCAGAAATAGACAGATAGAACATCTCGCCATCTCTCCAGAAATAGACGGATAGAATATCTCGCTATCTCTCCCACTGAGTACGAAGGTCTATATAAATAGATAGTTTTCCTATAGTATATAGAGCTTCGTGCTCAACAACAATTACTACTTGTTTACCTACTATTACAATTACGATCGATTCCCTGTGTGACTGTTATCAACAATAAACCTATGATAGTACTATTAGTCGTCGCGACCTCTAGTACTCGAGACCCTGACCACTTCCACATGACTCAGAAGACAAGCATTCGTAACATAAATATTAAATAATATTATATAATTTTATTAAATTTTTTATTTTTTAATTTATTATTATTATTTAGAAATTTAATTAATAATTTTATAATAATTTTATTTATTAAATATAAATTAATTTCTCTATATTTAATTTAAGTTTTTAAATAAATATTAGATTATATTATATTATATATATAATTATTTTTATAATATAAAACAAATTAAAAATTTAAATTATTTAAAATATAATTTAATAAAATATTAAAAAAAGAAAAAAAAAATATAAAGAATAAAATAGAATAATGAAATTAAAAAAGTAAAAATTATTAAATAAAATTAAAGATAGAATATTATATAAAAATATAAAATCTACTTATATATTTATAGATATTTGAAAATTATTTAATATTGATAATTATATTTTAGATTCTAGTAAGAAAATTATATAATATTGATAATTATATTTTTAAAATTAATAGCGAAAAGTATAAAGAGATATTATTATCTATAATAGTAATATCGCTAGTATCTCTATAGTGGCCGAGAGAGGGTTTAGAGGGTAAATAGAGATAGTACCGGATCGGCGGCTATATTAGCCTTTGGTGTGGGGCAATATAGCATCGTGGTACGCGAACCGGCCCTCCGCGCCCGCCGGCCCTATAGCGCCTGGATATGTACTAACTCTTAACTCCAATGATACCATTCTAGCTACTGCAGCGAACGGGGGCGATCTATTGATGGAGTGGGTATACTTGGGAGCGAATGCTAGTGATAGTATATTCGCATAGCTGGCTTTCGGCGTGAACCTGAGTTATATGAGAGATGTATCTGATGCTGCCTTTCTCTACGAGAGTGGAGGCGTGACAAACCCAGACTCCTCATTCCCCGCCGCACCTTGAGGCTAATAGATGTGCTGCATGGCGGGAAATGGTCTGTGCCTTGGGGGTATATTGTATGCGACAAGGCTATACAGAGAATAAGCAAGTCGGAGAACTAGCTAACTAGAACAGGGTGCAGCAGTTAGAAACTCCCCTCAATTAGAAGCTTTTTACCTTGCTACTTTTATGCTGGCTTCTACTAAAAATAAAATACCTCTTTCAAGACTATTCCTACATGAGGTCGCGACAAGAGAGAATTCTACTTAGACAAGAGCTCGCATTTGTGAGATCCCTTCGATTCATTGGAGCGGTATCTCATCATCAAGGGATCGTGCAATATGGCAAAAACAAGCTGACTTCTACTCAAAACCACGAGGCGCTCGCCCTCGCGCCCCTTCAGAACAATGCGATCATATATACGAAGTTGTCACTCATTTAAATCCTTACATAATTATGCGAGATCTTCTCCGCGAAGTCAATGATGATTACAAAATCCGATGTAACAAAGCCTTTCGTTCGAGTTGGACAAGGAGAACGGGATAAGAAAGTAGACACCTGTTCATCATGCCTGAACACGCGAATGTACGACTTCAATGTGTGATTAGATACTAGGTATGATTGGATGGAGGTATTTGGTATGATGACAGATGACTTGGCGTCAAACATACCCAGATATTGGGTCCGTCTACGAGATCAGATTGCCGGATCGATGCTCTCCACTCC
This sequence comes from Rutstroemia sp. NJR-2017a BVV2, assembly GCA_002946415.1. Lineage (NCBI taxonomy): Eukaryota > Fungi > Ascomycota > Leotiomycetes > Helotiales > Rutstroemiaceae > Rutstroemia > Rutstroemia sp. NJR-2017a BVV2. The sequence continues at coordinate 76,602 of NJPS01000037.1, read as the reverse complement.
TATGTAGTAAACATTGAAGTGGATACACAAGGTCCCCTCCTTCACTGAACCACCAAGGTGATCTCACTCCTGAACCCCTGGCTCGATCTGCGCAGCAACTGGGTTTTTTAGTCTTGTATCTCTACGTACACGTTACCAAAGACGTGTCGATGCGTGGGTGTGGGTGGCGCCGACACTTTGGTAAAGAGGAAGAAGAGCTGAAAGAGTGGAGATCTGTATTAGCCTCGCATCCTATCGTATGTGATACTACCCTCCCCAACCCCCATGAAGAAAGGTTAAATTAACAGGTAGCAAGATGTAGAAAAAATAACCTTTGTTAATGGGGGCGGAGGGTATGGAACATAGGGTAGAAGTACCGGAGACTGGAGATATCTAGCCATTATTTACCCCTTAGCATAATTAAGAGGCGGGAGCGAGGCAGGTTCTGTAGTTGAGTAGTAGGCTAAATTCGGCACCTCACTGGCTACAATCCGCAAAACCAATAATAGGGCGACCGTGAAGGATACATCAGGGAGACTTGGAATAGATGGCAGTTTACTAGAACGAGACCGCAACTGTCGGATCGTCGATGCAAGCATTTGAAAATTATGAAGAGTGCTTGCCAGTACGATCTAAACTTTCCACCTCCTTCTTTACCTGAGCGTTCAATTCCCTTAGAATTACTTCAATTGCTAGAGCAACTAAGCTTACCACTACTTACCACTCGTCTACTTTAATACGTGTCCACTGGAGGGCTCTATGGGTCCGGAAGAAAGCCGGGGGTTTGCGCGTGTCCACGAAAAAGTTGAGAAGATCCAGAAATCTATTCTATGCCTACCACGAGCCCAGAATGGCCGAGTTGTTTTTCTTGTAATCAGATGAAGCCTGCAATGCCTTTGGATGATTATTTGACATGTAATATTCGCTAAGCCAAGTTCGGCGGGAGAAACAAAATCAGTTATAATGAGGAATAAAATGTTCAATAAATAACCCTTAAGCATAAACCTCACTTTACAGCTACGGCAAGATCTAAAAAGCCCCGTGGAGGGCCGTCTTGTATGAATTTAGCGGAGCGGCTGTGGCTTTGCCTGAGTCATCTGAGTCATGACGTTGGAGTTCCATCAATACCCTCTGTGTGGGGAGCTTCTGACTGCAAGAGATACGTACACGTCTCTTTCTCAGCTTGTTTGAGGTGTTGTATATAGTCGACTGAGCGCCTCTTGCGGTCTCTGACCTCTACATTGACTATGATCAGTTGAGAATCCGACTCCTCATTCATCTCACCATCCGTGTTTTTGATGTTAGTGGTCCAGCAAGCAGTCAGCGATTACCTTTTCAGTCACGTTTTCAATCAGCCTTGGATTCTAAAGATATAAAATGTCTCCATACTGCCCTCACATCGAAGATGAATCTGGTGGCAGCACCGACAAGGAGTTTGATAATACAGAGAAAGGCATGAATGTCCACATACAAAGCCTGCCCATTGCCGCCAATTTTGATACAACAGAGAAGCCTTCCAGGACCTTTTTATCACCCAGCACGCCAAATTCTGAAGGCACAACACCGTCCTCGGGTATACCAGTATTATTGCTGCCATTGCCGGCAGAGAATCAAGTTACTCATACTACTGCTTTGCCTCCTGTATCAGCCTCGAGACATCGATGGATCTTGTTCCTACTGTGGTTTAATACATATCGAAAGTTTTTTGTGTGAGGCCTCCACCCTACAGGGAACTCTCGAAGAGAGTGTTCTCCCTCAGAGCCCGCTAACACAAACCTCCAGTTTCGTCACTCTGCTTAATCTAGCTGGGATTATCATGGCGGCACTGCATCATTTCCCCTATGCTGAGAATCATTTAGGTGCCTTGGCGTTGGGCAACCTGCTTTGTGCTATTATAATGCGGAATGAATTGTTTCTACGAATACTATATCTCATTGCTATTTATGGGCTGCGAAGTGTAAGTTCTTCCCGTGCATAATTGATAGAACAGGCTGATAAAGGAATCAAAAGTGGGCACCCTTATGTATAAAGTTGGCAGTTGTTTCGATTCTCCAACATGTGGGAGGGATCCATTCCGGGTGCGCCGTTTCTGGTGCTGCGTAGGTAGATTCTGCATCGCTCAAGAACAGTGTTAACAAACTGTATAGTTGGCTTCTGTATAACATTATTAACATCATACAGCGTCAGACTACTGAGCATTGTGCCGTGGTTGCTACTGGCATTATCACGAATCTATTTGTGATTATTTCTGTCCTGAGTGCTTTCCCCCGGATTCGCAAGTAAGTAAATACGTCTTATGCAAGAAGTGCCGCAACTGACTTTGAACTTAGTTACCACCATAATGTATTTGAAAAGTTTCATCGCTTCATTGGGTGGTTAGGCCTTGCGGTATTTACCTGATCGTGACTTTGAGACTAGTTCTAACGTGTGCTAGGCCACATGGTGCTTTGTTATATTGGGAAACACCTATGATGTGACGCTCAGGCAGTGGAGAACCGATGTCTATTCTCTGCTCAACACCCAAGATCTCTGGTTTGCTGTTTTTATGACAGTTTTGTAAGCTCTCCTTCAAATATCCAAGAACGGTTGCTCACTTCCAAGTGTTCTCATTCCCTGGTTCACTCTTCGAGAGGTCCCAGTGGAGGTTGAAATCGTATGTCTTTCCCGGGTCGGAGTACGTTGCCCCATCTGACATCTGGTTTAGCCATCGCCAAAGGTCGCCATTCTTCGCTTCAATCGAGGAATGCAGCAAGGGCTTCTAGGTAGAATCAGCCGTACAGCTATTATGGAGTACCACGCGTTTGGGATTATCAGCGAAGGCAGAAAGTCTGGCTGTCATTACATGATTTGTGGTGTGCAAGGTGACTTCACTAAGACATTTGTTCAAGATCCACCTAAGACGGTGTGGACTAGAGAGCTTAAGTTCGGTAGATTTGGTTTCCTACTCGTAATATCAATGACGTGCCACTAATGTACCTTAGCTGGTGTCGGCCATGCATCCGCGATGTTCAAAAGAGGAATCCGGATCTGCACCGGAACTGGTATCGGGGCAGCGCTATCTACCTGTATCCAAAGTAAAAACTGGTACAGTCCCCGTTCAGTCCTATAGAGGCACACTTAACACAGTGCTAGGTTCCTCATTTGGATAGGGTCTGACCAGGAGAGTACCTTTGGACCAACAATATCGGGCCTAATCTACAATAACATCGAACCCGAGCGAATGATTCTCTGGGACTCGAAGAAACGAGGAGGGCGACCAGATGTTATGCAAATTTTGATAGATACATGGAAGAGTTTCGGAGCAGAGGTCATCTTCATCACCTCTAACATGAAGGGGAATGACGAGATGATGCAAGGTTGTCGCGCTGGTGGGTTCTTACCCTCCGTTCTTATACTCGCAAAGCGACGGTCGCTAACTCTTTGCTTAGCTGGCTTGCATGCCTTCGGCACATTATGGGACTTCTAATTGCCTGAGAACTTGTAGAGGATGTCGCTAGTAGATCCAGTGCTAGCAAAGGGTTAACAGCATAGGCGAGGGTGGATATTTGCCAGCTGTTTTGAACTTAGCCGAATAGATATAGAGTAACACAGATAGGTTAATTGAGACGATGCTCAAGGAATCTGAGACACCAGGAGCAAACTCGCAAGGCTTCAGCATGTGATTGATGAAAAGAACTTACTTCGGGAAACGCCACACAAGACAAAACTCCACAGCTTCTATAGAAGAAGAGCCTGAACAGCAAAGCTACGGTATCTGAGATGATCTTGGTCTTCTGCATTGGTTTACGACCGGAGAATCACGGGATAAGCTGTCGGCTTCAACAGCTTAAAGTGAATCCGATACCGACAATAAGATACAATTAATAGAAGGCAGCTGCAAGTTATAAATATCGTCGCAACTATTTTTGATAGAGTTGGTATTTATAATTATTATAATATATTATATCTAAGTTCTGCGGTTTGGGCTTCCGAATTCGGTGGGTTTGATTGCTATTTTATATAGTCTCAACTACCCGCGAAACCCACGATCAAATATATAACTATCTCGCTTACTACCTCGGCCGACCATTATTCTGCTTCATTTCGTTTGCTATTTCGCTGCCCCACTGAAGTCATCCAACAGCCAAAATAAGGAGCTAGAAATAGCTCCCTTCTCTTATCAGTTATAGTGACTCTATCTATCTTGCGGGCTATTCGAGTTATACAAAACCTCGACGTCTCCTACTCTATCTTCGCTCAATGTTACTATTACTCTCCTATATACTGTTACTACTTTTGTTTCTCCTGGCTCTTGCCGTCTTCTACTTAGTAAGTCGGTTCCTCTACTTGCTTCTCTTCTCCTATTTCTTCTCTCTGTGATTCCCCTACTTTCCTTCAATCACTATAAATATATAAAATAATTCGACTATTGTATTGTAGGGTCCAACTTCGAAAGTTCCTCCCTCTTCCTTGATATTTCTTCGTCCGATCCTCTCTATCAGATTCTATAGTTCTGTGCGTTCTCGTAGTATCCTGTATATAATTATGGCCCCTATAATCCGGATTCCAGTATAGGATAGTCTCAAAACCCTCCGGTATATCCTCAAAAAATATGTCGATGCAAATCGAGTGCTGAAGGAGAGAGAGAAGAAGATACTTTGTGGAGAAGATTATCGATGGATGGAAGCTGTTTACGATAATAAAGGCTTCTTGCAGCTACTAGACTCGGACAACACGAAGGCTAGTATCTACTATATCAGATACAAATTCATGAGGTATATCCGCAGAATTGGAGTCTATAATGAGAGATCAGGTTATGGTAATAAGAGGTAGATACTGTAAGAAGGGCGAGGTAGGGGAATAGGATATGGTTATAAAGAAGATAAACTGCAGTAAAGGCAGGATAATGGCGTTTCTCTGCTGGATCTGTGAGGAATACATAGCAAAGAAGCGGAAGCCGGGGGAAAGGAAGTCCGTCAATCAGTACTGGCGGGACTTCAAGATGCTTTATCGCCGAATCAATGGCTTCTATATAGATGCGAACGATTCAAACGAGGTTGTGAAGGTATGATAATCCTTGATTAGTTCGTTTATTAGGTATTAATCCTTTACCGAAGTTCATTAACACCGAGCTGAAGACTAAGTATAGCCTGGTCGATACTACTAAACCCAAACCTGTAGTAGGAATGGATGATCTACTATTATTACTGACCCAGCACTGGTCTCGTAATAAGTCTGTCTATCGTATTAAAGACGACTGGCACGATATAGCTACTATAATCCTCTTTCAAGCCTACACCGGCGGTCAACTGGCAGAGTTCGTTCATTTATCGAAAGGCAAAGCCAGTCAAGACCCGCTGGGGGTCTTAGAAGATACAGACAAGGTATAGCAAGATCGGGAAACTCTAGGTAGAATGACAACGAAGAGGACGACAATGATAGTAGCTTCGAATTCGATTATGATAGCGATACTGGAGATGGGCCTCGGTTCGATAACAACGGTGATATCGACTCCCTCTTCGACTCGGATGAGGACGACAGTGATGTCGACTATCTCTTCGATTCGGATGAGGACTTCGTTGACGAGGATGCTGGGGCCTTTGGCTATGATAGCGGGTACAGAACCGAAGAAACAGATGTTACGATGACAGAGGACCTCGATAATTGTTACGTGACCGAGCTCAACTAGTTCACGGGACAGGAATCACAGGCCTGCGATAGTACTGCGGCTGACAAGTTCGGAGAAGGGGAACAGATGTATAAAGCACTCTGCTACGATGATATCTGCCTCTGGATAGTGACGAATTCGAAGGAGGGAGAGCAGGACCTCCTTGCGATGGAAGTCCACTTGCGGAACCGCAAAGGAGTGGACAACAAACCGAAGCTGTATGTTACCCTTAATTGCAATCTACACCTTGACTAATTCGTTTTCGTAGGACCATATTTCTCTTCAGGGAAAACCCCCGCCCCATCCTATACCCGATCTCCCATATTTTAGCACGCATGCGCCGCGATGATTCGATTCTCGTCGACGGCTATACGTCCGCCGAACCCTTCTTCTCTACAGATCTAGGAGCTCAAGGTATAAAGGCGATGAAGGTTCAATGGAAACCAGAATGGCTCAAGCAGCCAGTCTTTCGGGAGTCTATTTGAACCATCCATAGCTGGGTAAAGTCAAAGATTAAGCCGATGAACTACTTGTTCTTAAACTTTTTCCTCAACCGCCTGGGGTGGGATGTTGGCTTGGAGGATAAGGTGATGAGTTATATCTTTCGCCGAGGTATGGCGAATTCTATTAATGGTATAATTAACCTAATGTTTTTGTGATACTAAGGCTAAAGATCTCTCAGATCTTGCCCCCGATACTATACATGACCAAGTAATAAGACACGATCCCTTAACCGGAGTTTTCAGCAGTTCATACATCAACCACCAAGTCAGATTCAACGTGCAAGATGCCTTTCTAGAGAGCGATATCTCTGATGATAGGCTTACCCGTGCTTTCACGCATATGAGCATTCGGTGTAACCCCGGGGCTCCAAAAGATGTTCCAAGGGAGGTTATGGATCCTCTTGTGGTAGCAGATTCAGACATCGCCAGCCTCAATCGGCATATCCTGGTGCTCTACAAAAAGATCAAATAGGACTACAAGTTCATCAACCGGGCCCCCGAGGAGATTCAAATAAAGTACAAGGACCTCTGCAAGAAACTCATTAACGCGACGAAGAGCTTGAAAGACGAGCTCAGGATTGAGAATCGGAAGGATTATTTCTTTCGCGTTCATAACGAGATGATGAAGATACAACTGAAGAGACGACAGAACAAGGCTGTAGTAGGAGATGAGGTCGAGCCTCTGGTTGAATATCGGCTCGAAGAACAGGCACAACTCTAGCGAATCCTCTGCGATTTCTCCAAGGACTTGAGTTCTGAAGCCATCGTTGCTCGAAAGATTCGTACCATTGACCATATAATCGCGCTTGCATCGCGGCAGGAGCTCTAGACCCGCTAGCCGCGGTCAGCTCAAGCACACAAACATCCACTTGAGGAGTAATTGCCTAGTCCCATCGCCGCCCTCGACTCCTCGTCCTCACATGATAAGTTTCCCCTTATCTGCGAGAAGACCCAGTGCATATTCTGTCTTGGTAACGAGCAGCTTCCGTATCCGCAACGGACGCGCAAATTCAAGCGTGTATCGCACATATGGGACCATGTTGAGAATGTCCACTTACACAAGTTCCCAGCAGAGCAGCTCTTCACCTGCCCCTATCCTGTCTGTAAGGCTCGAGGGTCCGTATTCAATAACGCAGTAGATTTCAAGAATCACGTAGCAATGATCCATGAGATAAACCTCCCACATAGAGCTTGCCCTGACTGCTTTTCGGAATATCCTTCATTAAATACAGCCCATAAGGAGTGTCGAATATGTTTGATCAACTGATATTTCTAGAACCGTTAGGATCTTTTCTATAGCTTCAAAAGGAAGAATCTCTAGGCACTTATAAGCTTAAATTTGGGTTGTTAGATTCCAGGGTTTGGTAATAGAGCTCAGGAGCCAAAAACATTTGCTAATTGCACTGCCATCAATTATTTTTCAGTCTTTTCTTTTCCCGTTGCTCTTGAATCAAAATCTCAACTTATATCTCCCGGTACCATATCGCCCCAGCAGAGCCTACTCCAGTGTCCGTATACGTATATATACAAAATTTGAGTCTCTGCTCTGGCTCCGCAGCCCGTATAGTATAAATCGCGAATCAATGTTTATCTTCTCAAAGATCTTATCTTCAACTTTGGAAGTATCTCCTTCTCTCGGGAAGTTATCACTCGATTGATATTCACGTGGCCAGATTCGAAGCCGAGTCTGTAGACGATAGCACCTGGGCCTATCTGAGCCGCATACTTCTGGTATTGTTTTTTGCTCGCTGGTGCCACATATGGATTCGATCGGAATTCGGAATAGTTTTTGTACTCTAGCTATATGCACAAATGGTCACAGATATAAGTCGGCTCTTCACGGCGGACATCTGGGGCTACAGCCTCAAATCTACTACTTCTATCAAGAGACCAATTGGATTCCTTTGCGCTTATTGTAACCACGTCGCCACAGATAAGCCCGGATCTGGCTATAGTTGGCGCCGGCGCTTCTATGAGAAACAGTGGAGTGCGAATATGCGCTCGTCTCGTATCTGTGGCATGTGGTGCTAGGAGATAGCGGGTACAATGGCCGGGATGGGGACATACATGATGCACTACTCTTCACGGTCAGTGAGGCAGATTTGGTGGTGGAGGAGACTAAATTCCACTTTCTACTAACTATGATGCATAAAAGCAAGGCTGAGGCCACCATGAACATGTATGAGAGGTACGGAACAGATGGTCCAGTTAGAACGATCAGCTAGCCTTCTGATTATCGAAGCAAGCACACGAGGACCATAAAGAATGCCTGAAATACCCATCTTCAACAGCTCTAGGAAAACCAAGAAACAAAGGGGTCTATTAGCTTTACAATCCTACCTGCGTCACATTCGTGACCATATGCAGGCAGGGTATGATATGATGCATATAAGTTCTCCTACGTAGTATTTGCCAGTTCATTGAATCCCTGACTACAGAGCCGACGAAACACTCCTGATTCTCTGTCAACACTTGGAGTCCGTGCCCTCTTAGTTCCTCTATAGATCAGAAAACTGTTTACCCCAATGACTATAGACCGAATGAGCCGGGCGCAGCTGTACCAAAGTGTATCTACCTCTATTAGCATACATTAGACATTATTCTCAGAAAGTAGTGAGCAGAATACTTTGACTGACTTTACAAATCGTGGCATTTATCAGTTTTTCCCAGCTTTTGCCTCCCACTAGCTTGAAGCGATCAGGTCCTCACGAGGAGCCCCAGATTCCATGTCGGCGATGGCGAAGCTGTTGAAAGTTGTAGCGCGTGTTAGCTGTAGAAGCATTCCTCTGTTGGAAACCCTCGAGTAGAATCAATCCTTGTATCATGTCGGTGGACGAGGTCAGATGGTGATAGAAGAGACGATGAAGGAGGAGGGAGATGATAAGGCTTTATGTGTCAACGTCCAATAAGTCTCTCTACCACTCTACAACTTCAGCGCCTGCGCCTCGAACTCCTTGCTAAACGGCCAAGTGGTATATCCCTCCTCCCCCTTGCTATAGAACGTTTTTCTATCATACGGCGTGAACTCAATGCCCTTCTCAACTCTAAACACTAAATCCGGGTTTGAGATGAAATATCTCCCGAAAACAATCGCAACATCCTTACCCTTGTACTCCTCATCAGCAGCTCTCTTCGCAGAATCTTGCGTGAATCCACCAGCAATCAACACCGGGCTCTGGTTGTCCCAGATATCAACCAAGAAGTCCACATTCTCTGTTGCTTCCACATCGGTGCTTCCAAATCGGTGCTTCCAAATCCGCGCCACTCGACGACGTGGATATATACCAGCTTCAACTTCTTAAGCTCCTGGGCGAGATATGCAAATTGTGGCTTAGGGTCTTTCATCCTCATTCCCTGGAATTCAGAGTAAGGGCTCATTCTGAAACCAGTTCTGTCAGCACCAACAGCCTCCACCACAGCTTTAGCAGCCTCGATACCGAATCTAGCTCTCTTCTCTACGCTTCCGCCCCAGGCATCAGTCCTGTTGTTTGAGATATCTTGGATAAATTGATCGATCAGATATCCGTTTGCGCCGTGGACTTCCACACCGTCAAAGCTAGCAGCTATCGAGTTCTTCGCAGCTTGGGCGTAAAGTCCGACATATTCCTTGATCTCCTCCTCAGTCAAAGGTGTCGGTGTCGCTCCGCCTTCGTACGGAATATCGCTTGCACCTTTCACTTGAGCATCTTGACCCAACTCCTTCTTCAGCTGGCCCGGCTCAGCAGCTCGTCCCAAGGCCCATAATCGCAGGTAGATGAAAGATCCTTTTGCGTGGACAGCTTCAGTAACTTTTTTCCACGAAGCAATCTGTTCCTTTGACTATATTCCCGGAGCGTTTGGCTGTCCGCCTGCTTTGGGCGCGATGAATGCGCCTTCGCTGATCAAGAGAGTGCCCGGAACGGAAGCTCTTTGAGCGTAGTATTCGGGAACAAATGGAAGAGGAACGTTGGCGTCGTCTGCACGGTATCGAGTGAGGGTGCGAGAACAAGACGATTCTGCAGCTCAACCTTGCCCAGCTTGAGGGGCTTGAAGAGATTGGCGGTCGACATGCTGCTATTCGTGAGTTGGGTATGGAGGGGTAGAGAAGGGCGACTGATAGGAGCGGTGATGTGCCAATTGGAAACGAGAAAGTGGTTTAAGGAAACGATACTTATGACGTTCTGCGAGGGAATATACCCTTATGTACCTACCCACCTTCCCTCCCCTTCCGGCACCGTCTCTCGGCATCTCTTTGATGGCGTGCCCATAGTTGAGACAGTACCTAGTCTCTTCGTTGACTGATGCTTCAGCAGCCAAAGCCTGACTTCGGAGAAAAGTCAAGCAACCAAAGAACAGTCGGAGATGCTTAGTCATTGGAATCGCAATAAACCCGCTTGTCCTCAGAATTTACTATCCACGAAGTGATAATGAGAAATCAAGAAATGGTGATTGAATATTGAAAGAGTGTTTAGTGACGTGGGTAAACCTAATTCATGAGCTGCTAGGTAAGCATCGAGACACGAAACTCTACCAGGTTTGAGCTCGAATATCGGAATATTTACGGATTACCTTCCTCCCACCGGGCTTCGGCCGCCAGACCTTGCAACTTTCCTCGAGTAAGAGCTGCTAGTTCTGGAAATTGGTCTGCGACTGTCGCTTCGTGGAATCACAATAGGCAACGCGTCTGTGTCAACAGCGAAGGTAAAGAGGCGGGAAAGGAGAATCCCACAAGAAGCTGTTAACGAGGGAGTTAGAGTGAGTAGCAGACACGAACGCTTCAAAAGAGGCCGGCATTCTTAATCGTGTTCAACAGATCAAGAGGAAGACTGTGCCAAACTAGGACATCATTTGCTGTTGAAGGTAGGATCGATTAGTACAATGATCGCGCACTTGATAATCACTATTTGGGCGTGATTCAAGCTGGCAAGGCTTTTGTAAGATCCAGCTGATGTGGGGGGGGGGGGGGGGGTTGGTTTCGGTCAATCCCCTTGAGTTCGGAACTGGCAGCCATTCCTATAGATGTAGCCCGACACTTCAGATCTGCTTCCGTAGAGGCATCCACAGCAGGATAAGATACTGCTAGTCTCGAGAACAGTATCCTCATGTACATAGCAGCTCTGGGTTTTATCTAGCACTTAATCATTAAAGTTTGCGCCCGCAGAATCTTATCTCGTTATCCATCTTATACAGGCACGTACAAAGGCACATCGGGTAAATTTAAGCTTAGAAGACGTCAATTTGAAGGTGCTAGATGCTTAACTTGATTGAACTGATGGGCTATCTACAGTGGGAAGGACTAGCTATATTTATAGGCATCTCCAGGCCTCTTGCCTTAGGCCTCACAGGCCTATTTGCCACAGGCTTCGTAAGCCTATTCTACAGGCTTCTACAGGCTTCTTAAGCCTGTTTCTACAGGCTTCGAAAGCTGCCCCACCTACCCCACTAAGGTGGTTCCAACAATCCATACTAGTTTTGCTCCCGGAGAGTCTCTCGTTAAACTTATTTCATGCCGGCTTGTTTCGCCCACGTGCCTCTACACTATTAACTTAGTCTCGTTTGATCATCAAACCATGCAATCTTATCGGTTCTCATCTGTACAGTACCGCCACCGGATTCCCACTAACTTAAGTATAATCTTGTTTTACTTTCGTGCAAAGGGTGCGAAAGGTACACCCGCACTAGTGTTACTTGGACCGTCGAAAGGAGCCTACACCTCTGCTCTAGGGAACTCACCGTAGGAGTCTGAGCCGGCTTACTTAGAAGTTCCCGAACAATAGAGCATCTACGGAGTACACTTTCTTTTTACGGATTTGTCATAACTCTAACCTTAAATGATTATCAATCCCCCCACTTTCTTTGTCTGAAACCTGTCACTATTTGAGGATATTGTGCCAAGTCTTGTTCATGACCTAGCCTAGCTCGTTACTGCGTATCAACGGATCAACCCGATATAAGGATATTCATCCGGTTCTGCAATTGCTACTACTCAATGCAATGCGATCGTAATCAACTCACCTCACATCGTTCGGCGGCAAAACGACAGTGACGTACTCCCGCAATCTCAATATGCCCCTCTTTCACCTTTAAAGGATACCCAGTGTTCCTCGAGGTACACCACGGCATCCTACCATTCGGCTGGGAAGAAGTTATCCTTACAACCCCCTTTTTTGGGTAGACACTTCAATTTCAGCAATATACCGGCCAATATTGCAAAGCATGAGTGCTACTCGGACTCCGATCTCTCACTCGCAGCGCAGCGCGCTGCGCAACTATTTTCAAACGACCGATCCGAAGCCTACTCATTCCGCTTTGAGAGCATGGTTTAAGTCTCGATTCGGCCACGAGATTAGTCAGTCTATCGTCAGTCGAAGCCTAAGTGACAGCTTCGCTTGGCTTGATGACTGTGTTCCGTCAGTCTCTGAATATCGTTTACGAAATTGCCAATGGCCTTGGATTGAAACTTCGCTCTCAGATTGGCTTCAGGAAGTGGAGAATCGGTCTGGTAGGGTCTCAAACGACATCATCGGACGTAAAGCCAAGCAACTATGGGAACAATCAGACAAGTCCCAAGGTCTAGCGACCCCAAGCTTCTCGACCGGCTGGGTTGTCAAGTTTAGACGAAGACAGAGAATGCGCCTTCAACCTTTCCCAGATCAACACCGCATCATGGTAACATCAAGACATTCACCATGTCGAATATCCTCTTCATATTCGTTCGCACGGAAGCGCTGTGGACACATTCAAGCAAGCTTCCGTCAAACCTTCGCCCCTGTCAAAAGCAGTGATAACGATCTCTTCCACGGAGAGCGCCAGCCTCGATTCCGGGATCAACGCATCAGCGGCGCTTGCCTTCTCTTCTGATCACCTCATTCACCTCATCCAACACAACGTCCATCGGGCATTATTGTCTAATAAGTCTTTGCTTCTCGCTGCAACACTTAAACTAGAGGCATCAGATTCCACGTCATCCATTAAGCAGTTTCCTACGCAGATTTGTGGTGGCTTGACAGTCATCCGTCCTCTTGTCAACCAACTTATCCCTGATTCGTTATATCCGACGCAATTACAGATCGACTGTGCCCATACTGATTGGATTAACGCTTTTCCTTTCCCGAAGTTTCGAGACAATCTCATCAAGAGAGGTGTGCATTTCGTGCCTGAAGAAATGTTCCGGGACCTCTTTGGGGACATATTTCCAGAATACATCACGCCAATGTCTAGCACTGATGAACGCTATGTTTGCGACATTTCATCAGTACCGTCGTCGTATGTGGCGAATAGAAGATTTCATACAGAAGAATTTGAAGATCAGGGTGATTACACGGCTGGACGTAATTGTCTAATCAGTTGGGGTGATCCATGGATAGTAACAAACTGGGAAGTCACGCCCGGATTTTTGAAGAGTTGGGGATGGACATTAGAAGGATGTAGTGATTTGATTGAAGCAAGTAATCGGTGGTGTGCACTGAGAAATGAGAAGCCAATAACCTGTATGTAATACGCGGACAATCTAGCTATCTACCATGAACTTTGACCACCAGTCTAGTAGCGTGTTCAATCGGAATGTCGTGCTTAAACTTCACAAAACACGCGGTCAAGTTCAAAGTCCTCTTACATAATTGTTGGTCGGCTTCTATGATTTGTAGGCCTGCAGCGGTACGACGGTACAACATGACGAGTGGAGCGAGTTTAATTTCATGGAAGGCTTAGTTTATTCGCCTGATTATCTAGTCTGGCAACTTCTGAAGACATAGCTGCAACTGACAGAGGAAAACAGGTAGAGAAGATGATGGAAAAGACCTCGCCATTCCAGTCTAACACGGCCTACTGATCATCTGTCAGGCCTACCATCTTCAACGAGTCTTTCCAAAGCCGAGCCTCCTTCTCGGGGTTCATAAGCATGCCCAGCAAACCCTACACCAGTGATTTCGTGTTTGTCGTTTCCACGAGCTGTTTTCCCGCAATCAGCAAGATACTCTCCGCCTTTCTTCTCCCATTCTTGCCCAATCGCAACCCACACCGTCGTCGCAGCGCCCTGCTCTGGAGACTTCATGGTTTTAATCAATTCTTCGTCCTTTGACATCCCACTTAAGACTGTAGGGTCCACATGTTGCATAAGCCCCGTCATAATCCCACCAGGATGGATACTAGTCGCGTGGAGTCCTTGCGATCCGTAGCGCCGCTCGATCTCGTTAGCCATATAGATGTTGGCTGTCTTTGATTGCCCATAGGAAACCCATTCATTGTATTCGGTCTTCTCAAAATTGTAGTTGCCTGATTCATTGATCGAGGCTACGTGGTGGGCAGAAGAAGAGAGGTTGACGACTCGAGATGAGAATTCGGCGCTGGCGCTAGCAAGGAGAGCTGGCTTCAAGAGCTGAAAGAGCAGAAAATGAGCGATGTGGTTGACTCCGAACTGCATTTCAAAGCCGTCTTTTGTGTACTCCAACTTGGGCATAGCCATGATACCTGCGTTGTTGATAAGGATGTTGACTTGGTTGTTCAACTTCTCGAGAATGGCTTTTGCGGCGGCACGCACGCTGCTCAAGGAAGTATTATCCATCTCAACAATTTCAACACGCCCTGGTTCGAGGATTCCATTCAGAGCAGCATCAGCTTTGCTCAGGTCTCGTGCCGTCAACAATAGCCTTGCTCCAGTCAAAGACAGAGCGCGGGCTGTCTCGATCCCTATTCCTGACGAAGTGCCTGTGATGATGATAACTTTCCCGATAAGGTTGCCCTTTACTCGCTCATCCTCGATAATCTGAAGGGCTGTCGGACGAGCGTCCTCGGGACCGCTAGGATTCAAATGAGCTTCTGCGTATCGGGACATCGTGATTGAAGTAGGAACTTTGCAAATGTTTGAACTGGGTAAATGATTTGGATGAAACGATTTCTGATGGGTCTCTGTTTTCAGCTTTTGAGGGCATAGGTGAACTATTTATTTTTCTACTTGTCGCTTTAGACATTTAGGCTTGTTCGGAGCTGTTATCTCCGTCACCAATATTCGGACCATGAAAAGTCCCAAATGTAGCGCTATGTTCTGCCCTGGTGAACTTACCAGGACTGACCATCTATCGCTTGATTTTTCAAAGTTCAACATATCCCTTATAGCGAGGAGAATGAATCAAGGGATTAAGCTAGCATGGGTTCTGAGTTCTGGGCCTTGGCATGATATCCTAGTAGCGTGACTATTATGAGGTGGACATGTGGCATTTTTGAGTTGCACGACCGCGCGCCAATCCGAACTACAACTTACGAAAGTCATTGCTTTGAGATGTAGAATGTGATTTGCAAACACCGGACTGGGCACTCCGTCCCTTTGGAAATTAAAGGCATTTCAGCCTCGGCGAGTGAAAACGGCGGCACTCGGCCAACGGTCACGAAGTCGGTTACATCCCGCCCCCCCGTTGCTGGCGCCCGCTAATACGTTGATACATATGTGAGTTTAGGCGTCACAGAGATGATGATTGCACATTTTTGTGCTCTACTTTTCTAAAACCAGCAGGCGCTAGAAAGGGGTGTATTTACACTTTTGGCACCTCTTTGTACTTCCGTAACGACGGAACGACTGCAGGAGGAATTTAGAAACAAACTGCGAGGAACTCCGATGTTGTGACGTGGATATTGGGCCGGATGGGTTTAGAGCTTAGCCTCAGATAGGGTATTCAGCCAATATAAAAGTCGGAATTGGCGTAATCGTGGGGTCGAAAGTGCTAGGAAACGCTAACAGAGGTAGAATCAAGTATTTGTCGTTCGACCACAATACTCATAACAATTATTCAGCATAGAGCCCTCATCCTAGGCTTTATCCAGGGAAAGAGTTCTGAAGTTTTCTTACCGCCGAAGTACAGCTCGGACATAACAAACACAGTATGCTTTCTTCAACATTTTCCTTTGTGTAACGATGTTTAAATTTCACATAAGATCCCTCTCGATTCCACTCAAATTCCAGCAGTCTTTCTTCACAACACTCAAGATCTCAGTTATCTATCTACTGTCACAATTTCTTCAGCAGCAATTCCCAAAACTACCAAAGCCTGGACTGTCGAAGCGCAAGATGGCTTCGAGAGCTTGAGGCTCAACAATAAGGTGCCCATTCCAACTCTCGCAGACAACGAAGTCTTCGTCAAATTCCACGCTGTTTCTCTCAATTACCGCGATTTGATCATTTCAAAAGGTACGTGAACAGCAGCAGACACTATAGGAAACCTAAAAGGGCTCATGTTTTGCTTTCCTCGTCCCGTGCACCCAGCTGTCACTCAGCTATCTCACATGTACAAACAGGAATCTATCCATACCCGGTCAAGATAGGCGTCATCCCCGGATCCGACGGTGCAGGTGAAGCCCTTGCCGTCGGCAGCAAAGTAACACGCTTCCAACCAGGCTTTAAAGTCCTAACGCTCTTCCACCAAGCCTACCTCAGCGGCTCCCTAGAGCCCCGAATCCTCAGCACCGGGCTCGGAGCCATCAATGACGGAACCTTCCGCCAACACGGAACGTTCAACGAAGCCGGACTTGTAGAGATGCCGGCGACGCTGGATTGGCAAGAAGCCTCTACGCTGACCTGCGCAGCGCTCACGGCGTGGAATGCGTTGTATGGCTTGAGGCCGCTGGTTCCGGGGGATGTAGTTCTCACGCAGGGAACGGCCGGCGTATCACTCTTCGCGGTGCAGTTTGCGAAGGCGGCAGGTGCGACAATCATTGCAACGACCTCTTCCCCGGCAAAGGCTGAGCTGCTGAAGAAGCTCGGCGCGAATCATGTTATCAACTACAAGAACACGCCTGAGTGGGGTGCGAAGGCCGCATCGCTCACGCCTAATAATCTGGGTGTGCACCATGTGCTCGAAGTCGGCGGCGCGAACACAATGGCGCAGAGTCTAAAGGCTGTGAAAATCGACGGCGTGATCTCCGTCATTGGATGGTTGGGAGGCCAATCGAATCAGCAGCCAACTCTTATGGATACATTGAGCAATGTGTGTGTGGTCAGAGGATTGGTCGTTGGAAACAGGTTGCAATTTGAGGCTATGAATAGAGCGATTGACGCTAATGGTATCAAACCGGTGGTGGATGAGAAGGTGTTTTCACTGGAGCAGCTGAAAGAGTATGCTCCTATGTCTCCTGAGAGTGTGTTGAGTATGTTGACTAATTGTTGCATAGGGCGTGTCAGCATATGTGGGATCAGAAGCATTTTGGTAAAGTTACTCTTCAGATTGAGTAGGCTGTTTGTTGTGTCGGATGGGCTAGCTACAACATTCAGTCTGGGATTGCAAACCTACGAGATTGAGCATTGCTCACGTCCCGACATGTCTGAATGAAACTTGGGACCTCATGGTTCGTGACCACAAACTGATTGATCTATACTAATTGTCGCTGCCTCGCGCCATCTCCTCGTTCTCAAATAGCCAATCCGAAGGGGGTAGATCACATAAACCATTACCTAAATCCAGTCTTAAACCGAAATGCGGCATCTCATTACTTTACCTTGATTTGTTTCGAATCACCATCTTCACAAGGTCGACGTGGCAGATGACAGAAAGTCGACGTGCAGGAAGTGCGAGGTTGCAGGTATGAGTGACTTCTCGCTCTAGGAGGTAATTAGTAGGGTCTAACTTGGATCAGAGAAGAATGGCCTTAGCTTAGCTGAACTCATCTTGTTTCTTGCTAGGTGCGGCAATGAGCAGAGATCAAAGGATGTGGTTGACGCTGAGCCATGCATGCCTTGGCATTGCGTCGCAGTATTATGTGAGTTGGCGCTGAGTCGCCGCCACCCAAGAATAAATCAGCGCGCTAAATCACGAGCTAAGTAGCTTCTATCGTATCTTCATCTTCGTTCATATCTACTACAAACTTATTTTAGAAAAGTAATAATTCTTTTTAATTTATATAAATATCTTTAAAATTCCCTGATATTTATAAACTATTTATTTATAATATTTATATATAAATGATCTCGCTATTTTTATTAATATATATAATTTCTTATTAATATATATAATTTCTTATAGAAATATATTAAATTATTCTTAATTTCAAATCTATTCTTTTTGGATTCTAATATTTATTTTATTATAAAGTTGGTTTTATAATAAGTTTTTATTTCTTTCTATATTATTATATTATTTAGTATTAATATAATTACTAATTATACTTTATTGAAAATTAATATATTATTTTCTTCTTTAAGAATTATATATAATTTATATATTTTATTTTCTTTATATTTTAACTTTTTATTTAAAGTCTTTATTTTTATATTTTCTATTTCTTTAATATATAAAATATAGAAATTATATAAAACTAATAATTTTATTTATTTAATTTATTATCTATTAAACTATTTTATAATTATAAAATAAATCAAATTCTTATAATCTATATATATCTATATTGGATATTTCCATTTTTTTAAATAAATTCTTTATTTTCTAAAAGTATTTATTATTATAAATAATTCTTTATTAGAGATTTTATAATTCAACTTTATTAATAATAGTTTTCTTAAATAGAAAGTTATTAGTTATTATTTTTTTTTTAATTAATTAAGAATTATTTTAAATACAAAATCTAATATATTAATCTTAATTATAATTTTCTTTTTAAGATCGAATATAATAAAGATTAATATTTCTGAAAAGACTTTTTACAGAATTTCGAAGATAATTTATATTTTATTATTTTATATAAATATTTAATCTTTTTTTATCAATTCTATAAATAATATAATTATAGTAAAGTATTCTTTAATAAATCTTTTATATAAATTTGTAAACTTTAAAAAAACTTAAATTTCTTTAATATGTTTTAATTATTATTATTTAAATATATTATTTATTTTCTTAAAACTTATTTTAAGTTGTTTAATATTAATAATATATTCTAAAAATTCTATTTCGATAATATAAAATTAATATTTTTTAAATTTAAATAAGATATTTATATTTATTAAAATTTATAATATATTTTGAATAACTTTAATATATTCTATTTCTATTTTCGAGAAAACTAGAATATTATTTAAATAATAAATATAATATATTTCAAGTTATTTATATAATAAATTGTAAATTAAAAATATATATATAATTAGTATATTTATAAATTTAAATAATATAACTAAATATTCGAAATATCTAAATTAAATATAAAAAATAGTTTTATATATATATTTTTCTTTAATTTTAATTAAATTAAATTTTGATTTTTAATTTAATTTTGTGAAAATTTTAATTTATTCTAATTATAATTATATTAAACTTTCTATAATCTATTATTAATTATTTCTTTATATCTTCTAGTTTTGATATAAAGAATATTAATATATTAATTAATAATAATGAATTTTATATAAATTATTTAATTAATATTTCGTAAATATATTTTTTAAACTTCTCTAATTTTATTTCTGAAAATAATATTAATAAATAAAAAAGTAGTTTCTTTTCTTTTTCTAATTCAATTTTATAATTTCAAAATTTATATTTCGAAATTATTTTCTTTATAAAATATTTTTTAAATATTTTGATATATTTCTTATATTATATTAATATTATTATTAATAAAGGATTTTAGATATTATTTAGAATATTAGTTTTATAAATCTTTATATATATAATTAATTATAATTATAATAATTTAAACTAATTCTTTTTATAATCTAATTTATTCTTAGATTATATTAATATATTTATAATATTTTTAGAATTATCTAATATTTATTTAATAATATAATATCGAGTTATATCTATTTTTTATTATTAATAATTTATATTATTATATTTTGTAATTTCTATTAAATTATTTTATATTTGCTAACTAGTTAATTATTTATTAATTATAATAAATATAATTAAGTTTTCAATTAAATTTTGAATTTTATAATTTTTATAATTTTTAATATTATAAAACTTCTTATAACTTTTAAATTTATTATAATTTGAAATTAATATTTATTTAATCTAATTAAATAGAAACTCTAGATTTATTTTATAATTAATTTTAATTATTATTCCGAGTTTTTAGAATCTTGAATTTTCTTAATTTCTTTATTTCTAAATCTTCGAGAATATTATTTAAATTTATCTTTATTAAATTTATATATTAAATAATAATTATTATAATATACTATTTATAAAAAATAAATATATATTTATTTTAATATTAATTTAAATCCCAAATTCTATATTTCTAATTTTAGTTAAGAAAGTTATATTATTTTAAATTATTATATTTAGTTTTTTTATTATTTTATTTTATTTTATTTTTTTTTATATATTAACTCGATATCTCGGTTTTCTATATTCGAAATAAAGATTTTCTTTTTAATATTTCTTTATTTCTTTTTTAAATAATTCTTTATTTTTTTAGATTATATTTAATTTTATTTATTTTAGTTAATAATTCTTTATATTATTATATTATCTTTTTTACTTAAGAAATTATTTATATAAATAATTATCGATTTTAATTATTATAATTATTAATTCTCTTAGATTTTCTAAATTATCTAATTAGAATAATTTATTCTTTATATTATCTTTTAAATTTTAATAATATTATATTTGAAATATTTTATTATTTTATTCAATTTTATTTTATATTATTGAAATTAAATAATATAGTTAATTATTAAACTTATTTATTATAAATTTTATAATATTTATTTTATATTATTCTTTTAATCGATATTTCTAAATATTATTATAATCTTTTCTTTAAAATTTTTAAAAATTCGAAAAATTTCTTTTATTTCTTTCTTTATAATTCTAGAAATATCTTTATTTATAATTTTATTAATTAAGAAGTTTTCGAGAAATAATTAGATTTAGTTCAAAATTAATTTTCTAAAAAACAAAATTATCGAAATATCGATATTTTAATTAAATAGTAATAATATAAATTATTATATTTCAAATATAGAATATAATTTATTAAAATAGTTTATATATATTTATAATTATTATATTTTTATATCTCTATATATATTAAAATTAGAATATTAAATATATTAAAAAGAACTTTAGAATATATTTATTATATATTATATTATATATTATAATAGTTAAATAAAAAGCAATAAGATAAGAATAATAATAGATAATTTTAAAGTAAAATAATAATTATTTAATTTTCTCAAATTGATTTTCTCAATCTCTTTTATAAATTAATAATTCTTATATAAAAGATTAATAATATAAAGTAAATTTAAATAATAAAATTCTAAGATTATTAATATCGAAGATTATATAAAGAAATTATTAAATTTCAAAATCTAATTCTATAAATTATTTATCAAATAAATTTATAATTATATAAAATTCTTTTTAGATTAGTAATCTTTATAATTTATATCAATTAATTAGTTACTATAATATATTATAAATAAGTTATTATATAACTAATTAATTATAGAAAAATAAAATAATTTTATTTATTAATATAAATTAATTATTATATATTTAATTTAGTATTCTAAATAAATATTAATATAAATTATATAACTTTATTAAATCTTTTTCTTTTAAATTCTTTATTTTTATAAAAAGATCTAATTAATAGAAATAATTTATAATATTTTATTTATATCTATAATAAATTTCGCTAAATTAAATCTAATATAAAGTTTAATTTATATAATAAAAGTTTTGAAATGGAATTATTTTTCTAAAAATATATTAAATAAATTAACTTTAATTTAAATAAATTAATTTATTATAATAGATAATATTATAATAACTAAAATAGTTATTTGTTATTTTCTAATTTATAATACTAAGATATTATCTATTTCAGATATAATTTATAATTTAATATTTATAGTAATTTAGATATTCAAAATATTATATTATTAATTATCTAAATATATAAAAGTAATTAGAGAACTAAATAAATTTAAAATTGAAATAATTAAATAAAGAATTATATAATAACAAAGTAATATCAATTAGTAACTAAATAATAATTGAGATTATTATTTAAATTAAATATAAAACTTTATATATTAAGAAAATATTATTTATTTATATAGATCTTTATTCTCGTTATATTAATTATTTCAATAATTTTAATAATCTCGAATTATTGATATTATTAATTTTACTAAATAATTATATAACTTTTTATATAGAATTCTATTATAATTACTTATTTCAATCTTTAAATTTAAGATCTTTATAATTATATATATATTGGTTCAGAATAATAAATTATTATATTAATATATTTATTAAATTTTTAAAAAAGATAATAATTTATTTATTAGAATTTTAACTTAATAAATAAATATTTATTTATCAGATTTTTATTAAAATTTAGTTTCAATTTAAATAAAATATTCTATCAATAATTAATATTTATAATAAAATAAAGTCCCGACTTTTCTCTTCTAATAATTTATATACTTTATTTTCTTTCTTTTTTAAAATTTATATAAAACTACTAATTAGATTTAGATTATAGATTTATATCAAGAATAAAGTGCTAGCAGCTTTTAAAAACTATTTCTCCGTGGCTATATATTTACTTTTGTTATAAGAAAAAATCTTAGATTAATGCGAAGTGCAGTCTCGAGGTAAATGCTAGTATTCAAGGGAAAGGAAGGATGTGTCCCCGGAAATAAGATAGCTTGACTGTGCGCTATGCTTAGACCCACTAGCAGAATAGTATAAGCGCTGCAAGGCCCTCGTATACTGGTAAGCTGCAGCTAGAGGCTAGAACAGGACATCACTGGTGGATCAACCGTCTTTCCAATGTTCTGCTTGAACATCGCCTAAATGAAGCATCTGCTTATCCGCCGAATTCACCATCGGCTGGCTGCTTATCTGTTGACTTCGCCATTCGCTGCTTACAGAGTTGTGATCTGCTCCTGTTGATTTAAACAATCTATTCTACGCACTCTGTATGGTGAACGTACTGTTTTTATCCAAGATTATGCCGTTTTCGGCACTGCTTATTGCTGAGGCATTGTACCTTGGTGTCACCATCCAAGAGGCAAAGTTGGAGGATAACATGCGCATATTAGGATCGCCACTTTCATATGGCGCATATGCATCAGAGAATATTCCAGCCTCGCGACATGTGACTTGATCTGGAAAGTAGTGCAACCAGGATAGCTCACATGCCTGTGTTGGGTACCAGGTGGTCAAGCCGCCTTCTTGTTATTGATTGGTCCACCCTCGGCACATGCAGACCGATCTGGGAAGTGATGCTCGCACGTGTTCGATGTCGACTGGTCCAGCTGCAGATCTATCGGCCCTGTTCCCAGCCCATCAGCTCCCGGCAAAAACAAGACATAATGAACAGCGAGTTTGTGAATCCTTCGATGGAGAAATTCTGCTTTCCCCAAATCCTGTATTCTATCCTTCCAGCGCACATACACAAAACCCCATTTTTGAGCTAAGAGCCCCGGCTATGGCTAGTCTGATATTACTCCCCGCAATCTGTGTTGTTGCATACGTCTTGAATAGGCTACTTTTCGGTCGCCGAAAGAGTGAGGTACCACTTCCACCTGGCCCAAAGAGCCTCCCTCTTATTGGCAACATCAATGATCTACCGCCGTCTGGCTCGGTGGAATTCAAGCACTGGTTAAAGCACAAGGACTGCTATGGGCCGATCAGCTCCGTAACTGTTCTGGGACAAACTATAATCATCCTCCATGGTAGGGAAATTGCTTCAGAGCTGATGGAAAAGCGCGCAAACATACACTCTGGTAGGCCAAAGATGAAGTTTGGCTTTGACATGTCAGTGCCCTTTGCAGTTTGGGACTTATATACAAGCTCTACTAAGCTTTACGTGACAGGGTCGGTTGGGTCAATACAATGTCGGGTGTACAGTACGACCGCACACACAGGTTATACCGGAAATACGCGTATCAACAGCTAGGTTCTAAAGCCGCTGTTTCGAAGTATCACCCCTTACAGGAAGCCGTTGTCGGACGGTTCCTTTGGCGCATCAATCGCGATCAAGGCAACCACTTGACTCAGCACCTGAAAACGTATAAGAAGACTTCTCCCATCACTAATTCTTCCTGCTAAAATATCTTCTAGCGAAGCCGGTGAATTAATCCTCAAATTGGTATACGATTACAGGATAGAACCGCAGAATGCCGACCCCCTTGTAGACAGAGTAGACCAAGCCATGGATCAATTTGCTCAGGCTATAATTCCAGGAAAATGGCTAGTGGACATCGTTCCGTTGCTTGAGCATGCACCAGCCTGGATACCTGGTGCAGGCTTCAAACACACTGCACGGCTTTGGAGGAAGACGCTAATGGACTGCGTCAACGTCCCTTATGCATACGCCAAAAGACAGAAGGCGCGAGGAGCAAATAGACAGTCATTTGTCTCAAGCGCAATCGACAACGCAGAGAGTGAAAAAGCTTTCGGACCGGAGGCAGAGCATGCAATCAAATGGACAGCAGTATCGCTATATACTGGTGGCGCAGATACGTCCGTAATCACCATGAGCGCATTCTTTCTAGCTATGAGTATGTTTCCAGAGGTACAGAAAAAGGCACAGGAAGAGATCGACCGCGTCGTGGGTACGTCAAGGTTGCCTACCTTCGATGATCGAGAGCAATTGCCGTACATCAACGCCGTTGTGGAAGAGGCCCAAAGATGGCACCCTTTGGCTGTTATGGGTCTACCGCATGCAACAGACGAAGAAGATACCATCAATGGTTACCGAATCCCAAAAGGCTCACTGTTGCTCCCAGCTGTGTGGTGGTTCACGCGCGATCCAGCTATTTATCACGATCCAGAGGCTTTCAAGCCCGAACGATTCCAGGAGCCATACAATGAGCCCTCAGCTACAACAGTCACATGGGGTTTTGGACGCCGAATCTGTCCGGGCCGGGTGCTCGCTGATGCTACGTTGTACTTGACATTCGTACAGTCACTTGCCTTATTCAACATCCGCAAACCACTTGATGCAAATGGAGAGGATATTGAGCCTGTCCACGACTTCGAAAGTGGTATCCTTGCTCGCCCTACTCCTTTCAAGGTGGCATTGGCGTTAAGGAGTAATGCGCATCAAGCTATTGTTGAAGATTTGATCCAAAAATATCCATTGGAGGAGAGTGATGCAGCAGAGCTCGAGGGTATAAGACTCTGAAAATTGACCTTCGTCGTTCCACGGTAACATAGGAGCTGGTGGAAGAGTGAGCCCAGGACTTTGAGTGGTGTGTTGTTACTAAAGTTAAATGTAACGAGTGTAGAAATCGGATGCGTGTATACCTAGCCTATTATTCCAGAACGTATAGCGGCTATTTGTTCTAGAGGGCAGGCGCAGATTAGTCGGATCCGCCGAGTAGGCCGAAATTTGGCTGCTATTTATTCTATATATCGTTTCTGTTCGTTCTATATTTCGCAGCGACCTAGCAACTCTATATATAGATAGTTAGCAATATAAATCAGATAATATAATATCTATATATCTAGACTTTCTAACTAGATATATTTTATTTAGTTATTAGATAGTATTTATTATATATAATAAAAAGTATAACAAATTATATTAAAATATCTATAAAAATAACTATTAAAATAATTATCAAAATAATTATAAAGCTAATATACTATCTAAAATATATTTAATTAAACTTTTTATCTAAATTATTATAATTTTAAATTAGTTTCTTTATTATAATCTATAAAATCTAAGAATTTTAGATTTAAATTATATAAAATAATTAATAAAACTTCAAATATAAAATTAATATAATATTAATTACTAATTTAATAGTTTAACGAAATTAAAATAAATTAATAATTTAATAAAAAAATAAAAATGATTATAATAAAATATAAAGATTTATATAAATAAATAGTTTCTTTAATATATAAAATTTTATATTTAATTTCAATAATAATCTTAATTATTATTGAAATATTATTATAATAAATTCTATATATTTAGTTATATTTTTTATAATGAACTTTACAAAAGTAATTTAAAATTAATTTTTTATTTGAGATTTATTTAATCAAACTTTCTATCTAAATTATTATAATATTAATATATTATATATATTATATATAATCAATTTCTTATATTTAAACTCTTCAAATTTTAAATTTTTTTTAATTTTTTAATTATTAATTTTAAAACTAAATCTATTTTATTATTGAAAATTTATTATATTATTAATAATTTATAATTTTATTAATTGATATTATAATATATTGAAATAAGAATTTAAGGATTTTAGATTTAGAAAATAACTAATTATTATTTAATAAAATCAAATTATTATATAGAGATTATATAATAAAACAAAGTTTAGATATTTATATCTATAATATAGAAATAAAAGAAAGATATTTATAATTATCAATATATTTTTATAAAGAATACTATTATAGAAAAAAGATATTAGAAAATAGATAGATATTAAAATAATTAATAATGTTTTTAATAAAATCTTAAATAAAGATTATTTAATATTCTAGTAATTTAAATAGTTCTATTATTATTAAGATTAATAGAATTAATAAGATAATAGAAAATAAAGATTTATATAACTAGATAATTTTCTTTAATATATAAAGTTTTATATTTAATTTAATAATTATTACTTATTATCTATTATTCTAATTTTAATTGATTTCTTATATAATTGTTTTCAATAATAAACTTTATAATAATACTATTTATTATTATAACTAATAATATTCGAAATTCTAATTATTTCTATATAACTTAGAAAATAAATATTTATAATATTTTAAATATTTTTATTATTTTATATATTAAATCAATATAACTTTAAATAATATTATAATAACTAAATCTATAAACTAATTACTAGTTCTATTATCTATTATAAATATAACTATATCTTTATTAGATTATAATAATAATATTATTATAATTTATAATAATATTAATAATAAAGAAAATAATAATAATAATAATAAATTAAAAGAATTTAGATTTTAGGAAATTCTAAAGATTATATTATTAGATAAATATAATAATAATAGAAAGAAATTCGAAATCTTTTTTTTATAATTAGAAATATATTTTAAATTCAATTTGGTAAATAAAAAATAGATTGAGATTTTGAATAAATTTATTTAAAATATAATATAATAATACTAAATCTTGTTATTTTCGATAACTAATTATCAAATTATTATTTAATTATCTTTTAATTAATCTCAATTAATTGATTAATTATATATAATTCTATACTAGTTTACAATTAAATTATATTAATCTTATTTAAAAAAGTAAACTATTTTATTATATAACTTCTTCTATTTTAGATTAGATTTAGTAAATAAAATATAAGTTATATTTTAAAAAAGTAAAGTATTTTATTATATAATTACTATCTAATTACCAAATAATTATTATTATTTTATTGATAATTTGTTATTTACTTTTTATTATTTATCTTTTATATTATCAATATTTCTTCAAATATATATTAATAAATATTTTAATTCTTTATTCTTTTTTTTTTATAATTATATCTTAATCTAGATTCTTATTAGAAAAATAATAATATCATAATAATATATAATTAATTTATTAATATAATGAGATTATTATAATAGATAGTTTTGATTCTATTTCTAATTCAACTTTATTTTATTCTTTTATTTATATTCAACTAAATCTAGTTAGAATTATAGAAAAACATTTATAGAAAATAGAAAATTTAAAATTATTTATTATTTCTATATCTTATTATATTTCTGATAATAAAGAAATATTAGATTTCTCGATATTAATTATTTATAATTTAGTTACTATTTCGATATCTATTTAAGAATATATTATATCTAATTTATTATCTATTCGAGATTATATTATTTCTAATTTGATATCTATTTAAGAATATATTATATCTGATTTAGATAATAGTTTTATATCTATTATAGATAATTTGTTTTTAGATTCTTTTTTAAATAATATCGAAATATTTAATATATCTAATCTTAATCTCGATAATTACTTTATTAATAATAATAGAGATATAGAAAAATAAAGAATTAATAAATAGATATTTATAATTGGATTAATAAATAATAAATAGTTTTTTATAAATAATATAGAATCTAATATATAATAACTAATAGATAAAAATAAAGATAATAAATCTAATTTTATAAATAAAAAAGAAAATAATAGATTTAGTTTTATAGATAAAAAAGAAGATAATTAATAAAATTGAGATAATAAAAAAAAAGATAAATTCTTATTATCAATTATCGAAAAAAATAATTATTTTATATTTTTCAATAATATAAAGAATAATAAAAGTTAGTTGAATAATAAATAAAATATTAATAATATTAGAAAAGAAAACTAAATTGAAATTCAATTATAATAAGAAATTTCAATATCAAATAAACTTGAAATAGATTTAGTTAAAAAACTATATAATTATTTATTTTGATTTAATAGTTATTATTAAAACAAATAATTTTATTTTTATTTATTTTTTTTATTTTTATTTCTTATTTACTAATTAATATATATAATATTAGTTATAAAGAGGATTTAATCTAATTAATTATATTAGTAGAATCTCTCTAAACAAAACTATTAATTATATTATTCTATATTTTCCATTCTTATATATTTATTCTATTTTTATCTTTTGTAACTATATTACTCGATTATTTTTTAGTTTTACTACTTATATTATAATTAATTAATAAATCTAAAATACTTAAACTATTTATTCTAAATTAACTATTTAGTTATTTACTATACTTATTCTAGATTATCAAGTAGTTTAATAATAATTATTTCTTTTTATTAGTATCTTTTTATTTACTTGGTATTATAATATAAGAAGATATATTCAATTATTTTTATATTAATATAACAATATATATAGATTAGAGATTTGTAATCTAATATTTCCTATATATTTAAGAAATATATATAACTTATTTGTTTTATTCTACTTTAAATAAATATTATATTCTTTATTTTATTAAGTCCTTTATATAGTTTGAATTTATTTTTATTTAGTATTAAATTCTTTACTATTATATTATATTATTTAGTTATATCTTTTATCTATTATATTTCCTATATTTATTTCTTTAGTTTAAATATTTTAGTTTAGTTAATATATTTGATTGAAATATCCAATAATTTCTATTTTATCTTTTTATTATCTTTCCTTTTTTATATTTATAAATATTGTTTTTGGTAGATCTACTAAATAGAGATATCTTTTTAATATTCAAAGAATTTCCTAAACTTCTTATTATAATATATACTAATTAGAAAAATTACTATTTCTATTTCTACTTTGCAAATAGATATAATTCGATATATTCTAATAATCTTTTGTAAATATATTATTTATATTTGCTTAAACTCTTGTTTAATTATATTTCTCTTTTCAGATTTATACTATATTTCTACTTTATAGATTAATATAATATATATATATATATTATATATAAAATTTGTATTTAGTATAGTATCGAGCTTCAGATTATCTAATTAAATCTATTAAATATAGTTAATATTATAGTACTCTTTTTTCAAACTATCTTTATATATATTTTCTAATTAAATTTTATATCAAACTAAATATCGAATATTTATATATTTAGTAATAAGATATATTCTATTCTTTATCTAAATTAGATTATAATTACTAAGTTAAATTTATTCTATATTTTTATAAAGTAAACAAATTTATACTTTATCAATATAAAATATATCCTATAATACTAAATATATTTTAAGATCTTCTAATATATATTAGTAAACTTATTATAGTTAGTTTCTATATTCGAATTTATTATTATTAGATATATAATATCGATAAAACTACTTATATAGAAACTTTATTTAGAAAGTAAATATATCCGAATAAGTTTTATATTATAAAGTAGGAAAAATATTAATAAGAATAATAATCTTTATAATATTTTTATTTATAAAGAGAACTTCTCTAATATCTTATTAATAAATAAGAAATATATAATTTTATTATTTAGAAAATTTATTATCTATTTATTAATTTATTAGAAGAAACCGAGTTTCTAAATTATTATTATTAGATATAAGTAAATTATTATATTAAATACTTTTACTATATTTAGTAAAAATAGTATTATTATTTATCTTTTATTCAATTAGATAAACTTAATTACTGAAATAAATAGATCTAGTATTATTATTATATTTCTTTATACTTTTGCTTTTATTTATTTATCTAGTAATAGATTATACTATTTAGTTATATTATAGATTTTCTAGATTATAACTTTCTTAATCAGTTTTCTTAATATATTTAGAAATATAATCAATTATTAGATTTTTACTTATTTATAGTTCGGTTTTTCAGATTTATATAATATTATTATTAGAATATTTTTCAAGCTTTTTGATATATATCTAAACTTCTAGCTAATTTAAGCTAAATTTGTAATTACTTCTATAAATAGCTAGTTTAGTTTTTTAAAAAAGTAATATAAAATTTAATCTTTTTCTAATATAGAGTAATTCGAATATCCTTGAAATAGTTTAGTAAATTCTTCAATTATAAATTCTCTATTTATTTCGAATTCCGGTAAATATTTTTAATTTATAATATTATTTAGCTCGATATTTTTTAGATTACTTAGTAGTTATTATAGTATATTTAGAAGATATTATCTATTTCTATAGAAATACTAAGTAAATATATATATTTTTTCTTTAAATAAACTTATATATCTACTTTCTTCTAGTTTAAATATAGAGATTATATTTTATTCTATTATTGTTTCTTTACTTTATTTCGTTAGTTTCTATAACTTCTCTATCTTATAATATTTATATATAATCTATCTTCAAATTATTTACTTTATCTAATAGATTATATATTTCTTTTTTTTCTAGAATTATCTAATTTATAATTTTAGTTATTTATTTTCTCTTTTAGTAAACTACTATCAATATATAGAATATATTATTCTAACTATTATATCTATTTTAGATATTTATTAATATTTTGTTTTTTCCGAATTCTATTTTTATAGAATTATAGTATTAATAATTCTTTAGATTTAGAAAGTAAATTCTATAATATATATTTCTAAGCTTTCTATTATATATTACTCTATATTATATTTTAATAGATATTAGATTATTTGTTCGATCTATATAATATTTATAAATTTCTAGTTTCTATATCTTCTTTTTACTATTACTACTAATTCAATATTCTACTCTAAATATATTATTATATAATCGGATTTATATTCTCTATTAGTTATAATTATATATTCTAATAAATAGTTTATAAATTCTAGAATAGAGAATACTAAATCAATTATTATTCTACTATATATAATAGAGAAGGTTTTGCTTTTATAGAAGATAAATAGATCGAGTTATTATATTATTTCGAGTAATTTATTAGCTCAGTTATATAATAGATACTATAGTTTAGATTATAATAAATAATAGAGATTGAAGTTCTCTATTATAATATATTTGTTATCTATATTGAATACTATTTATAATAGTTTGAATAGATATTTATAATCTATATTTCTAAGATTATTTAGAAGTTGCAAATATATATTATAAATCTAGATTATTTCTAGATTTATTATAAACTTTACTAAATATAGATTCTTATTCTAGATTTTGAATTTCCAACTTTTTTTTTTTATAACTTTATTTATAAATAGATAACTTCTCTATTTATCTTTATATACTAGGATATAAATTATTAAGTTTAGATAATATATTCTATTTTTATAATTTAACTATAATTCTTAAACTATAATAATTATTATTCTCTTTTCTTTATAAAGTAATAATTCTATTATTTTCTTATTCTTATATATATTATATTATAGAATTGAGAACTTATTTATTATAAGTTATTATCTACTATATTTATATTGGTATTCTAAATAGATTTAGAGATATTTAATAAATTTAATATTATATTTAATTATATATTCAGACCTAATTTTAAGAAGAATTTACTAATTAAAGTTATATTAGATATATTAGTTATATTTACTATCGAAGATCTTTCTCTATAATATATATATTTATAGTTTATAATTATAAATTCGGGTTTATTTATATTATTTAAATTTAGAGTAAATTATCTATTTACTTAGAAACCAAATTGGAATTATAATTTATTTATTAGATATCTTTTCTCTTTTTTAATATATATCTAGATAACTTTATATTAATCTTATAAACTATATAGATAGATCTTATCAATTATACTATATCCTATTATATTATAACTTATATAGTTCTTAACTATTACTAACTTTGTAATTAGATATAACTTGATATTATATCTTATATTTATATATTATATATAATACTTTTATATAATAATATATTACTTTATTTTATAAATATAAACTAAAGTAGAAATATAAAGATATTTCGAAATTAAATAGTAATAATAATAATAATTAAAATAGGAATCTATCTTCTATCAATTCTCTATATATAATTAGTTTATTTGAAAAATAAGAATTAATTAGATAAAGAAAAGAAATAGATATAAACTCGAAAGAAAGATAATAAGAATAATATTAAAGTAGATTATATTAGACAAATTTGATTTTCGAGTAGGTTTTATTATCAAAAGAAGAAATAATTATATTTAAATTAAAAAGCTATATATATTATTCTAATATTAACTCTAGATTACTATTTATAGAAAAAACTAAATTTAAAATTCTATAAAGAAAGTAAAAAGAGATATTAAATTTAGATTTAAAATATATTATATAAAATCGAATAATATAAATAAAAAGGATTTATCAAAATAGATTTACAAATTTAAAAATATTATTAAAATCAAATCAAACTAATACTAATAATAAAAGTAGCTAAATATATATCAAATAAAGATTATAATAAGATAACTATTATAATGAACTTTACAAAAATAGTTTAGAACTAGTTTCTTATTTAAAACTTATTTAATCAAATTCTTTATCTAAGTTATTATAATATTAATATATTATATACTCTATATATAATCAATCTTCTATATTTAAATTCTTCAAATTCTAAAACTCTTTTAGTTTTTTAATTATTAATTCTAAAACTAAATCTATTATATTATTAAAGATTTATTATATTATTAATAACTTATAATCTTATTAGCTAACTAATAACTATTCAAATAATATTAATTAATTTATCCTTTTTTTTTCTGATTATCTTAATTACTAAGTAGTAAAAGTAAATTTATTCTGAAAAATCTTTAATATATAGTAATTATTAATAATCCTTATAATATATTCTCTATTCAATAATAATAATAATAATAAATAGAATACTTCTTAAGTATTTAATTAATATCTATTTTACTACTAATAATATCTTATCTTCTAGATAATATATTAGTATCCAAAAAGAAGTTAATATAAATAATAATAATAATAGTAGAAATCAAAATAGAACTTTTTCTTAATAAAAGATATAAAGTTCAGAATCTAATATTATTACTTTCTAAACTATAAACGAAAATTCTAGAAATTATTTTGATAAACTTGAATAACTTATTACTAAATATATTGAATTAAAATTATATAATAAGAATTTTTTATAATAATTAAAAGAATAATTTAATTAATTTAAATAACAAAGATTAACTAATATTCTACTTCTAATAGTTAAAGAAGATAACTTTATATCTTTATTTATTATTTCTTTTCAATAAAGATTAATATTATTAGCTTTTCAATATACTATAATATATAACTTAATAATATTTTCTATATATTTACAAATCTTGAAAATAGCAAATATAATTAATAAACTATCTAATAATAAATTTTTTAGAATTTCTTTATAAAAGATAATAGTTCTTAATTATTTTTCTATATATAAATAAACTTTA
The DNA here is from genome assembly GCA_002946415.1 of Rutstroemia sp. NJR-2017a BVV2. NCBI lineage: Eukaryota > Fungi > Ascomycota > Leotiomycetes > Helotiales > Rutstroemiaceae > Rutstroemia > Rutstroemia sp. NJR-2017a BVV2. The sequence goes on along the minus strand of NJPS01000037.1, from coordinate 42,638 downwards.
TTTAGTAAGAATCTAAAATATTAGTATATATTTAATTAAGTAAAAAAAATAGTTTTGGAATTTCTAGAGAATTTATATCTATAGTAGTTATTCTTAATTACTAATAAACTAATTATAAAAGTTTCTAGATTTTTAATAAATACTTTTAAAATAGAAAAAATAATAAATTAATATTATATTCTAATTATAAATAAACTTACTTTCTTTAAATTCTGTTATTAGTTTCGACTTCTCATAATTATTATTAGAATTATTAACTAGATTATTATATATTATAATTTTATTAATAAAGTTATTGATTTCTATTATTATATATCAGATATAAATAGAATAATAAATTCTAATTTTCAAAGAGATATCAAGATTTACTAATAATTGGAATTAAATAAGAATAATATCAAGTTAATTAATTTATCTATTTTAAGAACTACTTCTATTACTATTATATATAGAATTTCTAATTCTATATATATTTCAAGTTACTAAAAGTTTTTAATTCAAATTCAATAACTATTAATATTTATATTTATAATCTATAATATAATCTTTATATTATTTATTAATATTCTTTAATATTTCTCAATTATTCTCTTTTCTATTCTAGTTTATAATTATAATATTATTATATTATTCTATATTAATAATATAGATAGAGTTAGATTTTATATTCTTTATATAATTGAAAAAGTGGAAATAGAAAAATCTATTAAAGAGAACTATATTAATACTATTAAGGAATAAAATTTTATAATAGAAACTAAAGTAATTATTTTTATATAAAAATAAAAGATAACTTAGATAAAAGATATTATTTAGTTAAAAACTTCTTTCTAAATAAACTAAGAAATATAAGATATTTAGATTTTATTATCTTAATAGAAGGAAAATATATAATATTTCTATATATTTTAATAAAAAATAACTTCTTCTTCTAATTCAAAATTCTTATTAATTTAGAAATAAATAGTTTTATATTTATTAATATATCTTTTCTTAAATATCTTTCTTCTATTCTAAAATCTATTTTTAAATATTTGAAATCTTTTTTATAAATCAAGAATTATAATAATATTTATAGTTAGAAAATTATATATTATATTTTAATTAATTTTATAATCGATAACTATATATAATTATTTACTCTTTTCTTAATTATCTATTTTGGATTCTAGTATATTATTTTAGAATAATAATAATTTATTAAATATTATATATTTCTAGATTATCTTTATTATTGATTTAAATAATTAACTAATTTATTTTATATTTTCAATTATTTTATCAACTTCAAAATATAATTAGATAATAATAAATTTTTAATTAATTATTTCTACTAAACTAATATTAATTAGAGAGATAAATAACTAGATATATTTTGAAGAAAGAAATATTTTCTAATCTAGATTAAAACTATTAATAAAATCATTCTATTTTGTAAACTAACTAAGAAATATTTAAAAGAACTAGAATTAGATTTTATCTTTTCTAATTTTGTTTTATTTAATAAATTGAATTCTAATATAATTAAAGTAATTCTAATTAATACTAGATTATCTTATAAGAAATTAATAAAACTAAATATTACCAAAATAAAAAAGAAATTAAGAATAATAGAAATATTATTTTCTTTAGTTTCTAAATATTCCTTAAAATCTCTTTAAATATTTTTTATTATATATAAATTTTCTATTATTGAAATTTGTATTATCTTAGATATTACTTTAAATACTATTTATAAAAAATATAGTAACTATAAATTATTTATTATAACTTTATAAAAACTATATAATCTAATTAACTAATATCAAGATATTTAGAATAAAAAGTAATAGAAAATAGTTTTTATAATCTAATTTCTTTTTTCTTAATCTCGATAAATAATTATATATTCTCTTCTATAAATAGATATTACTAAACTATTAATTTTCAATAAATATATTAACTATATTTATATTTTCTCTAAAACTGAATTAGATATTCTATTTTTTTATTATTCTTATAATTATAAAATCTATTTAGAGAATAATAATAAAAAAATATTAAAATATAATCTACTTTATAAAATATTATTTAAAGAACTTAAAATTATCAAGAAATACTTTATAGAGAATCTATTAAAAGATTTTATTAAGTCTAACTAAATATTATTTATAATCTCTATTTTCTTTATTAAGAAATCTATAAATAGATTATATTTTTATATTGATTTTCGAATATTTAATATTCTTATTTATAAAAATTAGTATTTACTATTTTTAATTAACAAAATATTTATTAGAATTATAAATACAAAAGTTTTTACTAAACTAAATATCTATCAAACTTTTTATTATATTCAAATAGATTCTACTTCAGAAGAATATACTATTTTTTAGATATATTATAGAATATATAAATATAAAGTTATATCTTTCAGACTAATAAATAATTTTATAACTTATTAGTATTATATAAATAATATATTTTTTAACTATCTAGATATATTTTATATTATTTATCTAGATAATATCTTGATTTATTTTGAGAACAAATTAGAATATATAATATATTTAAGATTAGTTTTATAATATCTCCAAGATATTAATTTTTAGATTAATATAAAAAAGTACAAATTTGATATTAAATAGATAGAGTATTTAGAATTTATTATCTTTACTAAAGATATTGAAATAGATCTAGAAAAAGTTATTATTATATAAAAATAATAATATCTTAATATTATAAAAAATATTTAATTTTTCTTAAATTTCTATAACTTCTATTACTAGTTTATTTATAATTTTGATCTAATTACAAAATCTTTAATTAATTTAACAAAGGCTAGAACTTATTTCGACTTTGATAAAAGTTATTAATAAGTATTTAATATATTAAAAAAGATACTAATTTCTATTTCTCTATTTAAATATTATAATTATATATTCCTTTATATATTTGAAACCAATATATTAGATAAAGTAATAATTAATATACTTTTATAGAAATATAAAGATAATTATTTATTTATTATTTATTTCTCTAAGATTATATAAATAGTAGAACTCAATTATAAAATATATAATAAGGAAATACTAGTTATTATTAAATTATTTGCAAATTTATATATTAAACTAACTAGTATTTCTTATCAGATATATATTTATACTAATTATAAAATATTAGAATATTTTATATTAATTAAGTTTTTTAATATTTATTAAATATATTAAACTGAATTACTTACTAATTACTATTTTTTGATTATATACTATTTCGGAAAGTAGAATTCTTTAGTTAATATTTTAATTTATAAAATAGATAAATTAGATTTCTAAAATAAAGCTAAGAAAGAGAAAAAAATATAATAATTACTAAAAAAAAAGTAATTGGATTTTTAGATAATTATTATTTAAATATATATTTATTTTTGCAAAACTAACTTCTAATTATCTAAACTATATAATATATTAAATCAACTAACTTTTATTATATATATTTTATAAACAAATTAAAAAACAAAAAGTTTATAATTTCTAAGAATTATATCGATTATTAATTAAGTTAAATTTTCTATATAAAATAGTTTTTTACTTTATAAAAATTATCTATATATTCTCGATATAGCTAATTTATATATCTTTCTAATCTATAAAGTCTATAATTCTATAATAACTATATATTCTAATATTCAGAAGATTATATTATTATTTATCTATTAGTATTAATAATATAATCTTAAAAACAATATTATTATCTATATATATAACTACTATATTTATTATTATAACTCGATATTTAGAAATAAAATATCTAATTTACTATATCCTTTATTAATCTTTATATATATTTAGAAATATATTATTATAGATTATTATAACTTTAATAAAGATAAATATAGATTCGATAATATATTAGTTATTATTGATTACTTAAATAAATAAATTATTACTATTTCCTATTATAAAATTATCAATATATATAAATAAACTAAGTTATATTTGATATATATTTATCGATATTATAAATTACTAATTACTATATTATCAAATTATAGTTTTCAGTTTATCTTTTCTTTTTAGAAGAAATTTAATAGTATTCTAGATATAAATACTAAGTTCTTTATTATAGATTATCTATAAATAGATAGTTAAACAAAGATTTATAATTAATATCTATAAAAGTATTTAAGATCTTTTATCAATTATTATCAAAACAATTAATTAAAATATTATTCTATAATAGATTATATCTAATTAACTTTTCTATATTTATTATTTAGAGATTTCTTATTTTTCGAAATATTCTATAGATATATTTTTAGAATCTTATAGAACTAATAAACTAACTACTTTATAATTGATAATCTTAATATAGATAATATCTATATTTATATCTATTATAATTATAAAGTATTTAAATATATATATTTTACTATATAAAGAATATAAGATTATATATCTAAAATAGTTAATATATATCGAAGATTTATTAATTTCGATATAAGTAACTATATATAGCTAGATATATAATATCTTCCAATATAATAATTATCAAGAAAGTTTAATTATTTTATAATAAGATATTTTAAGATATTTAAGAAAATAGATTACTTATTCTATTTAAAACTACTTAATATAATATATATCTATAATATATTCTTAGTAGATAAATTATATAAAGTTACTAATAATTTATTATTTAGTTAATATAATAAATCTCTATTATTACTTAATATTATAGATATTGATAAATATAAAGTTGATAAAGTATTTATTTATAGAAAATATTATAGATCTCTAGAATATTATATTTCCTAGTTTAACTATAAGACTGATCTAACTTAATATAAAACTTCTAATTTGAAGATAATATTATATAAATTATATAACTTTTATTTAGAAAATCCAATACTTTCTAATTTATTTATTCTTTTATTTAAATAGTTATAACTATTCCAGAATAGAGAAAAAAATTATAATTATATAGATAATAATTATCTAATAATACTAATTCAAAGATATATATTCTTTAGCTTATTTCTTTAATATATTTTTTATTTTATATTTATTTAACTAATACTAATTATCAGTTTTTAACTAAAATAATAATATTCGAAGATGAATTTATTTGAAAAAAGAGATAATATAATAAACTTTATAAAAATAATTTGAAACTAGTTCTTTATTTAAAACTTACTTAGTTAAATTCCTTATCTAAATTATTATAATATTAATATACTATATACATTATATATAATCAATTTTCTATATTTAAATTCTTTGAATTCTAGAATTCTTTTAGTTCTTTAATTATTAATTCTAAAGTTAAATTTACTTTATTATTAAAGATTTATTATAATAAAGTTAGTTTTTATAAAACTCTTTGAATTTATTAATATATTAATTGTTTTTATTATAGTTTTTAAATAAGGTTTTTAATTCTTTATTAATATATATAAAATCAAATTATCTAGATAAAGATTATTAAATTTTTATTAATAAAAAATACTTTATATTAGATTATTATTATAAAGATATATTATAGAATATTTCAAAATAATCGGTTTATATTTTAAAACTCTAATAATTAATAATATTATCAATTATATTTATAGATACTATATATAAATTAAAGAAAATCTTATTAGATTTATATATAATAAACTTCTATTTTTCGATTATAGAATATCTATTAATTTAGAATATATTTAGTATCTAATAATTATTAGATTAATTAGAAGTAATAAAATATATAATCTATTTTTATAAAAATCTTTCTTTTTATAATATATATAATAATATTTGATTTAAAGCTAGTTTTATAATCTAAACTAATTATTTGATTATTAAAAAAATTAGTTTTTTCAATTTTCCCAATAGATCTATATATAATAAAAAACTAAAAAAAAGAAATCTGAAATATATTATTTCTAAATTTTAATTTGGTTATAATTTTTATAATAGAAAGTAGAATTACGAAAATAGAATTAATATTATAGAAATCTCTAAAAATATTATTTACTAGAATGATAAATAATATAAATAATATTATATAAATAAATAATAATAAGATATCTTTATATATATTATACTATAGATAATTATTATATTGATTAGATTTATATATACTAAATTAAAATATAATATTTATCTAATTGATAATATATTAATAAATCCTTTAATATCTTTTAATAAATAAATTATTATTTTAGTTTTATTATATCTATTTCTGAATATTATAAATTCGATATTTTAATATAAATTGATAATAATAATATAGAATTTAGAAACTATTTATCTATCTTATATAATAAGTTTTATTCTAAATTATTTTATATATTGAATTTAATAAATTTACTAATTTAATTAGAATTATAGATACTAAAGATATACTTTATATAGTTATTAATCAAAATATTTATATAGTTATACTAATATTAGTTTTTACTTTATATATATTTTATTAGAATATATATATATAATATTATTAAATAATATTATAATCGATATTTTAAAGAAAGTTAGTTTTTGATAATTAGTAATTCGATATACTAATATAAAGTAAATATTATTAATAAATCCTTTTGATAGAATAAAACTAATATTATAAATAAAGTTTGAAACTTCTATATTAATTCTTTTATTATATAGTTTCTATTATTATAAAGTAAGAAAGTTTATATATTACTATTTGATAATATTGAAAGTTATTTTTTTTTGTTTATTTATTAATTAATTAATACTTTATATTATATTCTAACTTCGAATATAATAATCTATAAAATATTTTAAATTTTGAAGATTATAAGGAATTATATCTAGATATTTTTTTTTATATTTAATAACTATAACTAAGTATATTAATTCTATATTTTAAAATAAGAATATAAATAGTTATATTTATTTTATAGTTTTAATATTCTATTATAATTCTTTTTTATATTAGATTATCGATTATAATAAACTAGATTTCTATTTATAATTATATTTACTACTAGTTATATATTATTATTATTTTTTATAATATCAAAAAGAATCTTTATAATCTTTTATATAATAGATTATAAAATAAGTTATTTCTAATATTCTTTATAAAGAAAATAATAAGATTAAAGAGAAAATTAGAAAAAGAAATATTAATTTAAATAAAACCAAAAAAGCTATAATTAGATTTTCAGAAAGGTTACTTCCAACTAATTTAGTATTTAAATATAGATTTGAAGATAAATTTTGAATATAAATTAGAATAAAGAATAAATAAAGAATAAATTAAATTAAACCGGAAATTAACTAAAACAATTCAAATAATAAGAAGTAACTAACTAAAAATAGAAAAAAGAATAATAAATTTATTAAAGAATATAGAAATATAATAGAATCTTAATAAAGTAAATTATTCATTATAAAAGAATAATAGATAAGATATTATTTAGATAATTCTCTTTTTATATAGTTTTCAAATTATTTATTTGATTTATCTAGAATATATCTTAAATATAATTATATATAATCTATCTTTTATTAATATTAATAATGAAAGTATTATTTATTTAGATAGAATTTCTTGAAGATTAAAAGCTATTCAATATCCGGCTTTAAAGCACTTTTATAATTAACTCCTGGAAATAGCTTCCCAAACACACTATCTGATTGCGGCTTTTGAATTTTAACTGAAAACATGATTCAAGAATTGAAATGAGCGTAAGAGAATAATATATTGCAAGTTATTAGAACCCGTAGCAGAGAGCGTAACTGCATGTTTTTCAGTGGTCGTGTGAGTCAATCTGGCGTGCAACTATCGTCTCATCTTCTTCCGTCATACCATTCGCCGTAATCCTACTTCGCTAATGAAGCCAAAAACAAGAAAATCATAACTAGCTAGCTAACCCTAACCCGCGATGTAGACAGACCTGATATTTCAAAGCGTGTAGCCATACCCTCTACCCCTGCCGCGCCTCCCGAAAATCAATCCACAATTCTGGCTTCGACCACATAACATGCAGCGTGCTCTGGGCCTCCCAATCCAGATCCATGTTCATGAGCCGCAAATCATATTTCCATAGCAGCTTCGCAAGAATCAGATTCATCTCCATGTATGCGAAACTGGGCGGAGATCGTCAGCACACACACATATATATTACAAAGCCCTCGACGAGCAAGGGGAAATAACTGACTTGCGGCCCAGACATGCTCGTGTGCCTAGCGAGAAGGGCTGGCTCGCTTCTTTCACATCAGCACACTTCGGATCGAGCCAGCGCTCTGGCTTGAATGAAAAAGGGGAGTGGAAATTTCTCTCGTCGTGTGTGACGCTCCAGGCGCTAGTGTATATTTCTGTCTGTAGTCATTAAAATATCAGCTCAACTCGTTATTCAGGTGGGCAAGGTTTAAGCTTACGCCAGCTGGGACCCAGACATCATCGACGATGACACCGGGAGAAAGACGGGGAAAGCCCTGCGAGCCCGGCGGGTAGATCCGCAGACCTTCGCTGATTACGGCTTGTAGGTAGGGTAGCTTTTGTGCGCAAAGGTGGGTGATTTCTTCATAGGATGAGAAGTGCGTGCGCAGCTCGTCGCGGAGACGGAGGTATGTTTGCGGCTCGTTGAGCAGGTGAAATGTGGTGGCCGCGAGGAACGTCGCTACTGTTTCTCCGCCCGCTATGCTATATCACACGTTAGGACATGACTCAGTTCAACTGATCGAAGCATGGTTTTCGTGGTTGACGGCACTTACACCAACGTCGATGCATGGGCGGTAAGTTCTTCGTGTGAGATCTCGCCGTTTTCGACTTTGCCGATGATGCTGGTTAGGAAGTCCTTTCGGGGAGATTGACTTGCGAGACGACTAATATCGAAATTTCAATTGGTCAGTTGTCTATTTGGCAGTATAAGATGCATGGAATGGCGGACCGCAAAACTTACCGAGCTACTTTGTTTCTGGTGTAGCCGGTATGTTTATTGCGCACTGAGGCTGTAAACGGAAACATCCATTTGGCTAGAAAGACTATGACGGAAAAATGACGCAGATTATCGGCAAGAGTTATGAAATATAGATGGTCTTCCACGAGTTCAGACCAAAAGTGCGGTTTGCCTGTTCATACATTAGTGCGCATTCCCAAGATGTCGGAGAGCAGGATACACGCCGTTTTCAATCGAATGGAACGATTCCCCAAAAGCTGCGATCATATCAATTAGGCCACAAAGTTCAATACACCAAGCGAATCGGCGAAACTTACCTAATTCGCCCAATATATCAAACGCCACCATCTCGTACCACTTCGTCATATTGAACCCCCGACCGACAGCTTTACTACTGCACTCCCCAATCTTCGCCACGAACCGGTCCACGCAGCTACTAACAATGTCTTCCTGCTCCGCTAACGCCTTGGCAGAAAACGCCGGCGCGAGTGACTTCTTCATGCGCGCATGTTTCTCCGGACTGCGCTCGCTGCCAATGCACAGGGACTTGAAGCTCGCGCCATACATGTCATAAAATGGGCTTTTGATCAGGGCGGGCTGCCCGGCTCGGTGCCCGTATATCGCTTTCCAGGATGCTGTGGAGCAGAAGGAGAGTTCGTTGGGCGAGACCCGGAAGACGGTGCCTAGGATGGTCAGCAGAGAAGCGTGCGTTGGGTGAGCGGGGTATGGTATGGTACGTGCCGTAGGTTTTGTGGTTTTGCTCGATTGTGCGGTGGAAGCGGCCGCGCATGGAATGGAATATTCGCCATAGCTTTTGTGGAGGATGTGTGTTAGCTCGATATGTATCATTAGGAGATGCTATCTGAACTTACGAGGGTTGAGCGGGCCAGCAATGGCCCCGGAAAGCTAGATAAAGGGTGGAAGTAGACATTATACACGGCAAGAGACAATGAGTAAATAACAGTCTAGGCACATGAAAAGTAAGCTTGATAGACATGATCTAGCGATGAAGACTGCTCTCACCAAACTCAAGACCAGAATAAGCAAGTTCTTGGGCAGAGTGATACTTAGCACATCGGAGCTGTGTGTGAAACGATGCAGTGTTTTCTGGATAAAAACGTCAGACATTGCGGCAGAGTAGACTTCAGAGTGAAGCGGTGGAATTTTGATTGATAGGTATGTTTATGTGTGTACTCGATGACTTCACTGCTATGGATGCTACACTTGAAGATCATCGAAACGGAAATTTCTAGATTAGGCAGTTTCCTGAAGGAAAGCCCAACTCGGAAATTGAGTACTGTAGCATATAGCTATAGTTGTAAGACAACAATCACCATATCGCCCCGTAATACGGTTTTCCGAACCAATCTATTGATTTAGACATCAAAGAGTGTTGGAACATATAAGCTTGTCAAGATCATGCTGCCTAGAAAAAAAGGGAATACATGAAATTTTGTACCAGCAACCTTTGGGTTCTTAGTTTTACCGCACCGATTTATGCATCAATGAGTCTGGGCTGTACAGAATTTATGAAATGTTCATTATCAAAATGTGTCCTTGGCGGTTTCATTGATGGGTAGGTTCCCACCTAGAACCGAGAGGGTATTGGATTGATGAAAATCTAATTCTACGTCTAACCACATCGTGATATCTATCCATGGTCCCCTCTCAATTTTCCTGCAATTGTCTTCACTCTCGAGTCAGCAGCCAGCAGTTTCGACATTTGAGTTTTCCGCTGCGCAAGTAATGAAACTTTCATTACACTTGTCAAGAGTCTTTCTAAGTCGTTTAGCTGCATAGATATCAGAATTTTGACAATCGCCTCCCATTCGTAATCATCGATTTCGTAGTTACCGAAGCTTATGCCTTGTCTATCGAAAGTGTCTGGATTCGAGGATCCGGCAACTGACGGTGTCCTGCCGACTGTGCCTTTCGAATCCGTCAGTAAGAGATATTTTTCTACTATCTCGTCGCACAGTTGGACTAGTTTTTCTGAAACTAGGCTGAGCATCATTAGGTTCTCCGGTCGGGTGGTGCAATGTAGACAGCGCACCATTTGGTAGCAAAATTCCAAGGTCTCTTTGTGAGACAAAAGGGCGGTGTCGAAAGTTCCGCCATCGGGGCAAGATTGACGTGTGTCTAACTCGTCTAGCAGAAACACGACTTTCTGGAGACATCGACAAGGAGTTTGCGAGACTCTTTCGTTTCGAGGCTCTGCTGCTTTTGGTTCTGCTTTTTTTTGTGAACCGGGAATATGGTGGAGTTGAGAAGAAGTTGAGGTTGAGGATGGGGTGGCTATCCGAAATCCCGAGAGCGAAACTCCAGCCAGCGAACTGGATGAGGGTGAGGAGTGAACAAGTGTATCTAGTTCGAGATTAGGAGAAGCTGTGGCACAAGAGACTCTGCTACAAGAACTACCTGTAAATGTTTTAGCGACTACGTGAATTCCACTAATAATGAAAATAGCCAGAAGGAAGAAACTTACGACCTCTTTCGGATGCTAGGTCATTGTTAGGGCTTCCTAAAGCTGGACTGACGTTGTACAGGCTGCCATTTGTTGCTGGCTCCTTATTGGTATTGTCCTCATCGGGGTGCCATTCGAAGCTGGTCATGTTGAGCCACGACGCATCCGAGTCATCGCCATTTCTTTCGGTGTCATTCTTGGATGACTGACGACTGAAGAAGCTATCAAAAATCGAAGGCTCGCTCGCATGCCCATTTCCTCCCGTAGGTTTTTGTATGATAGTCTGTTGATTGAGCATTGTAGTTTGAGCTTGGGTGTGGCTAGCTGCTGTAGCAGGCATCGAATCGAGGCTTGAGTTCGCTCTTGATTGGGCCTGGGGTTGAACGGTATCTCTGTCCGCCTCCCTCATCTGTATGACAGGCGACTTTATCTGTTGCGGCCTTTTCCCTTTTCGTGGACTAGAATAGACGCAGGGTATGGATAAAGTCTTGCATCGAGTACAACCCAACGCCTGACCTGTGCACCGAATCTGTAATTATTTTAGTCATGACTGCAACAAGTATGATAAGGAGATTCTGCAAGGGATATGCAGTAGAACAGAAGAATTACCTTCTTAGCTCTACACTTGTCACACGCTGAATGATGTGGCCATTTCGACAACGTCTGACCACTGTTTCTAGCGTAACCATTTTCCCTTTCCACAAATTCAATACCGTTGTTCCGTACATCGTGTCTCAACGTTCCAAACATTGCATTTGATTAATTATTTTGCAAGTAACGAGCATCTAGCCAAGTAGGAGGAGCAGTCGTGAGGCTGCCATGAGTACTTCTCCGAAGACATTATATGATTTTTCTACAACTGAGCTCTCCAACAGTTGGTTCTCACAGGCTCTTACTTCATTGCACAGGGCATTGTATCGGTAATAAGTAAGTAAAGACGAGTAAGACGAAGGGTAACAACGTATGGTCCTGTTGTACGAAGTACATAAGAAACCAACATTCCAACTCTTATCTTTCTACATACCTAGGAAAATAATAGCAGCGGATCTAATAATTCATTCGATTGGCTAAACCATAGAAGCTACGGCGTACCAGCAGTTATCCTTGAAACTAAGTAGTAATAATAATAATATTATCGCTCCAGTCCCCATAATAAGTGGGAGCCTGGATACCTCGGCTTACTTAAAGCGGAACATTACCACCCGGACGATTCTCTTCTGGAAGGGCCGCTTCCGTATCTGTATTTCGATGCATAAAAATTATAGCCAGTAGGGATCGTTCCATCATTATCTAATCGCAGTCAATATGAGGCACTGCACCTTCATAACTGAGTACGAGCTCCTTAGATTAGATTCATCTACTGCTCTGAGCCCACACTCTTAATATCCCTCTCGAACTGGCTCCTGCAATTATGTCGAAAATCGAAACAGCAAAAACGGTGCTAATTACCGGCTGTAGTGCTGGAGGCAGCGGATCAGCCCTTGCTGAGGTATTCGAAAAACGTGGTTTACATGTTTTTGCTACAGCTCGTACACTCTCTAAGATGTCGCATCTCAAAGATCTTCCCAATATCACATTATTGGAACTAGATATTACTAGCTCGCAGAGCATCACTACTGCTCTCGATATTGTCAAGGCTCAGACGAATGGAAAACTGGATTATCTGGTGAATAATGCAGGTCAATCAATGGTTATGCCTGCCTTGGATACAGATATCGAAGAAGCGAAGAAGATCTTCGATGTTAATTATTGGGGTACTATTGCTACTATACAGGCTTTTGCACCGTATATTATAGCCGCGAAAGGAACAATTGTGAATATTTGCTCTATTTCAGGTTATGTAAATGCCCCTTGGATGAGTAAGTTGAACTCAAACCCCTTCCTATATCTTATAGCTTATTATGGAATTTTCTAATACCGTTCATTGATGCTAGGTATTTACGGTGCCTCTAAAGCTGCTCTAATGTTACAGTCAGAGACGATGCGTTTGGAATTGGCTCCGTTCCAGGTCAAGGTCCTAGCAGTCGTCAGCGGGGTAGTTGCTACAAATATCATGTCTCACGGTAACGATTGGAAGCTTCCTCCTCAATCATTATATAGCAAGGTGTCCAAGGCTATAGAGGCTCGTGCGACGGGCGCAGATGTGAAAGCATCTCAGAAGAGTACGTATTGGTTCAGGAAACCATCCTTACTAAAATATTAGCTTGGTTATCGCTGATACAAATATATATAGTGGATCCAAAAAAATTTGCGAACAAAGTCGTTACAGATGTTCTAAGTGGGGCTAGCGGACGTACCTGGAGAGGTTCTATTGCTTCTGTTGTATGGCTGATGACACTATTGCCAACTTATTTAATGGTAAGTTCATCGGAACATCTTCAACATAAATCAGGCTGACAGTCGTTTAGGATAAGGCTATGTTAAGTGGGACTAGTGTTCAATAATTACCTTGAGCTTTGAGATTGCGGCCCACGAAAACTGTGAAATGAAGGCATTCGGAGGTGCTCCGAATCCGATCGATCTGATGCATTCGTCAGAGGCTCCGATGGATGGCTACGAGTCAGTTCTGGGATTCTAGACCTTTTCTTACTTTCTCATTATTGCCACTTCTTGAGGATATAAACCCTCTGTTTTCTCTGTAATTAGTTCTTCAGATAGATCAACAAATACATTCCTCAGCTCAAAATCTCACGAAAACCTTCATATATATGTAGATGCGTGACGAAGAAGGGTATTAATCTATGGAAGATCTATCTCTTTATATTTCTCACGGCTCCGATCGAAATCATGAGTACATAGCGAAAGGGTAGACTTGTACATGTAACTTCACTGCTCCAATTTCTTCGGATCTTGATTTGCACGCCCCCCGCGAGTATCTGTAAGAATCTGTTGGAATACAGTCAACCTGGAATTCTCAGCACCAAACCAGGACTCTCTCAAACTTGCAATGGGCTCTTCAAGCTCCGTCCATTTGTCTCCTAGAGTCAGGATAACTCTCCCGTTCCACCGACCTGGTCTATTCACTTCATCAAACGTATCGCAACCATAGCTTTCAACTTGGCGGGACTGAGATGCAGTAGCAGAGTATACCACTGCTAACCCAACATGGTGTGCTGTGCTAACTGGAGCCCCAGCGCTTATGATAGGTGCTGCAAGATCAGCAGGAAGAAGCTTCGTTATTGTTGCGGCTGGAGCAACGGCGTTAATAGTCGCACCATATAGATGAATCGTTGCGCGAAGTGCACGCACTAGACCAATAAGCTAAAGGGAGAATTGTCGATGAGCAATGGAACTCGGGATCATTGGCTTGAAACTCACAGCTGTCTTCGTTGCACTATAAACTGGCAAGCTTTGTTCAGGCGAGTAGGCGGTTGCGCTGCTCGTGATAACGAGACTGCTACCCGGAGCTTGTTTGCGAAAGGTACTAAGGCTCAACTTAACAAAATTCAAAACAGCCCGATAATTAACCTCGACAACATTGTAACGAGGCTCCTGCAGATTTCCATCACTGTCGTAAGTGTCCTCAAAGTAATCACATTCCTCAGATACGCCAGCATTTGCAACAACGATGTCAATATGCCCCACTGCTGCAAATACGGTCCTCAAGCTGTTCCAGTCCGTAACGTCGCATTTTTTGTATTCAATGCGTTCCGAATCAATCTTTTCTGATGGCGGATTGAGGTCAAGTATCACAACCTTTGCACCACGAGAGGCTAAAATTTGTGCTGTCGCAAGTCCAATCCCTGAAGATCCTCCTGTTAAAAGCAATGCTGTTAGTCCGGTTCATTAGATTGAAATGGATCCGTCATCCCTACCGGTAATAATAGCTACTTTTCCTACCAAGCTCGGAATATCATTTTCATTGAGAGTAAGTGATGTCATGATTCAAAAAATCGGGCGGGAAAGGCGGTAGAATTGTTTTCGGTTCATGGAAGGCTATCTTATATTTCAACCCAGTACGCCATTTCTTTTTTTAAATTATCGGTAACTTCCTATCTTGTCATAAGAAATTATCGGTAACTTCCTATCTTGTCATAAGCCGAGTTGACCGAAGGACGTCGTTTACCCTATCCACCCCTTGATAGTGTAAGCTCTCAATGTAACGCACAAAAGGAAACATAAGGCATCAAGCCAAGCCCCACCACTCCCTCCATTGTCAAATTCAAGGTTGTGTTAATCAATTCTCTTGCTATATTTCTAACTCGATTCTAGAACTCCATATTCAATTGTAAAAGCGTGTGGGTGGAATACAACCACTTTCACCAAAAAGCAGCGGCCTTAAACTATATCCCGGCTCAGAGCACGCCCCACCTTAAAGCACACCTCCAAAAATCATATTTTTTACCACAACTACAACCTTCAACTATAGATAGAATCAGCTACGAAGCCTATATGCAGTCAGTACTTGCTATTTTGGATAAATAAGACCCTCCGAATTACAATAAAGCTACTAGAGACTATGGATTATCCTACAGCACTGTCTCTCGTCGATACAGAAGCTTGACTGCTTCGAGAAAGGAAGCCACCTCTATATACTATCAACAACTAACTCTAGAGCAGAAGTAGGCTCTAATCTCTTAGATTAACAAGCTTTTAGCCTGCTCTATAGCTTCTACAAGTTGTATTATCAGAAACCTTGTAGAAGAGATTATAAATAGTATTATAGATAAGAACTGGATAACCGATTTTGTGAAGTACTACAAAGATATCCTTCAAAGTCGGTATCTTCGCAATATCGATAATCTGTATATTAAAGCTGATTCTATTTAATACTTCTAATATTTTTATAATCTGGTTCGAGCTATTTCGTATTATTATTATCTTTTAAATAATTATTAATTATTTTGGCTAATTTCTCCTTTTCTACTTAGCTTATTGTTACTATCGAAAAATATAATATAAAGCCTTAGAATATATATAATTAGAATAAGAAAGGCTTCTTAATTAGAATTAGAAGATCGATAAAAAGGATTATAATATATAGTTCTTATAATCAAGGAAAAGCTACCAAAGTACTATAGAATAGATCTAGAGAATTTATAAGTTTATTAACTAGTATTTATATAGATAGAACTATATTATCTCCTATATTGATTTATCAAGATACTTCTAGAGATCTATAAGATTCCTAGATAAAAGATATCGAAATAGACTTTATATATCACTTCGGAGTTTCAGTAAATAAATAATTAAATAATAATTTCGGTTTAATCTAGTTAATAAATATTTTCGATCGATATTCTCGATTTAAAGCAAAAAGATTAAGATATCTTCTTATTATTAATAGTTATTCTAGCTATATTAATATAAAGTTTATTAATAAATATAATATTCTTAAAATTATCTTTCTGATTTTCCTACTTTATTCAATTTATCAATTATAATCTCTCGATATAGACTGTTTTTTGTTTCTTTTTACTCGATATAGTATCTATCTCAATAATATAATCTTAGTAAATAATAGATATATTAGTATAACGAAAAGTATATTTTATAGGATCTTTAAATATATATTCTAAGATATCTTTAATAAGAAGAATATTCTTTCTATATTCGAAAAAACTGATATATATCTTCAGAATTCAGTTAAAACTATTCTATAAATTGTTCTTTTATATTCTACTTTATTTCCGTTATTAGATTCTTTATTTTTAAAAACTCTATATTCAGTAAAAGTACTATATTAGTTCAAAAAAGAGATTTATTATTATCTAAAAGAGATCTTTTTTGAAAAGTTCTTCAAAACTAATTTAACTTTTACTATCTATTATTCGATTTCTAATTACCGAGCTAGAGGCTTAGAAGAAATATTAAAATTAGAAAAGAAGAAGAGAAGTTATAGAAAGTAATTAAACTTTATAGATAAATCAGATAATAGTATTTAGTTGTTCTCTCTTTCCCAAATTATATATACAAGAAACTTCTAATAGTAGAAACTAGTTTCAATTGAAGTTAAGAAGCAGATCAAAACTATAGAGAAAGTTAAGAAATAAGAAGAGAAAAAAAGAAAGAAACTAGAAACTATAATAAAGACTATATAGAAGAAGATAAACCGACAAATTATAAAAGAGATTAAAAACATTTAAAAGAGAGTTCCTAAGATTAAGAAAGCTTTAATTAAATTAGCTCAAAAGACTATTATAGAAACTAAAAAATCTAATATACAATCTAAAGTAGTTCTTAAAGTTTCTATAGACTCAAAGGAGGTTATAATCGAAAAAGAAAGAGAGAGTAATATAATATAATCAATTCGGGACTATAAGATTATTCTTCTATCCCGCTTCAAGTAATAGGAGTTCTAAGTATATAAATCTTTTACTCTATTCTATCTCTATATAAATCTTCAATTTTTATCGTAATATCTTATAAGTTCGATTTTTAATTAATATTGAAGCAAAAGTAAGAAATATCTAATAGGGGTATGCTTTGAGGTGGGCCGTGCTTTGAGCCGGGATATAGTTTAGTACTTAAATTCGCTAGTTAAACTAACCTGCATCACGTGGCTATATCATCAACCTAGCAGTCTAGGAATGACTCTTGTCATTAGTTTCGGCTTTTTCCAAAGCAAATGCATCTCCGAATCTCTCTGCCAATCCACCTCACTGTCCAAAAGCTCAATGTCGTACATAAAATGTAGCTTTGATAGTGTTGTTCGAAGTTCTAGCCATGCAAGTCTAATGCTCTCCATTAGTTCTAATCGCTGCGCTTACCATGGAAAAGGTTTTCTTACCCTCGTCCAAGACATGCTCGAGGACCGAAAGAAAATGGCTGGCTTGCTTCTAATTGGTCGGATTCATTCATCCCAAGCCATCTTTCAGGTTTGAACTCCCAAGGGTTATCAAAATTGGCGCGGCTCATGCTGGCTGCAAAGGGGTTTGTAGAAACAATAGTCTGCTCTACTGTCAATGATATGCCAAACAGTAAAAACACCAAATTAACACTTACGCCTTCGGGGATAAAGTTGCCATCGACAAATTCCCCGCCTCGGGGTACAACTCGTGGTAATCCTAGAGGTAACGGGACAAAGATCCTCAAAGCTTCGAGACACACCGCATTCAAATAGCGTAGGCCAGCTGCAGATGTCCCATTAATTTCAGAGTAGTCTCCAAAAGCATTGCGAATTTCTTCCCGAAGTTTCATCATTGCCTCCTTGTTGCGGCACAAGTAAAAAATTACAGTGGCAAGTGTTGTAGCGGTTGTTTCGCTCCCTGCAATTCTATTTTCTCCATCAGACTAGCATACTAATGTTTTCAAAATGAATTGCA
This sequence comes from Rutstroemia sp. NJR-2017a BVV2, assembly GCA_002946415.1. Lineage (NCBI taxonomy): Eukaryota > Fungi > Ascomycota > Leotiomycetes > Helotiales > Rutstroemiaceae > Rutstroemia > Rutstroemia sp. NJR-2017a BVV2. The sequence continues at coordinate 24,016 of NJPS01000037.1, read as the reverse complement.
GCAAAACTTACACGAAGTCAGATGCATGTGCCGCCAATTGAACATCCGATATGTTTGCCGCGTGTCGATTGTGTAACAAATAGCTCATGAAGTCTTTTCTGTCGGTAACCTGCTGTATGCGCCTTTATGGCATTCAGAAAGAGTTTGGACTGAGGGGTGGATTGATATGATTCGTACTTATTAATCAAATCAATGGTGTAAGCCTCGTGTTTAGCAGAGCCTGCAACAAGCTTCGCAAGCCAGCTAGGATAGAGCTTCATGAATACACGACCCAACAAGGGGAACCTCCGCAGAAAATCAGATAGCCCAGCTTGACCCATGCTTTCAAGCACGACAGAAATCCAAAAATGTACTTCTCCTGTTGCATGAATATTTAGCAATTTATTTCCTAATGAGAATCCCTTCTAAAAGGGCCTGTATGCATATTACATACCAGATCGGACTCCATTGAAAGATTCTCCAAAAGCTAGAATACGTCGATTTAGCTTCAAACACACAAGAAGAGTCTGGCATGGAACCACGAACCAAGTTCTCCGATGATATCGAAAGTAAGGAGATTCATCCACAGTGTCATGTCAACACCACCTGGCCTGGAACCAAGATCTCCAACTTGCTTGATGAAGTCATCAATAATTTGTGATACAAGATATTCTTGCTCTCGCAGAGATCTATCTGAAAAGGCGCTGGACAAGAACTTGCGCATTTCATTATGTTTAACTGGATCACGCTGGCTCACGATAGAACTAGCCTGGTTTGCGAAATTGCCACCATCGTAAAAGTCACTTTTGATAAACGTGGCACTGTTTTTCCGCACTCCGTATATATCTTTCCAGGACTGCGAGCTACTGAATGAAAGCTCGTTTGGAGCCACTCTTACAACCGGACCTAATACCAACGTTAAGCATGAAACAAGTACTCAGATCATTTTGAGTATATTCTTACCATATTTCTCATGTAGGTCGAGAATATTATAGGGCTGCCGGCCACCCATATAACTGCGAGAGTAGCTTGCCTACTTAATTCTAAGTCACATGGTGAATCGAAATAGGATGTCCACTAACATTGCTAACAGCTGAGAGTAAAGGGCCCGGAAATTTCGAGAGAGGATGCGTATACACTTTCGTAGCAATTGTAGCTAAGATAAGAACCACAAGCTGGCTATGTTAGTGTAGCATAGTCTGGTTGAGTTATTCGCGATAGTTACCAGTAAAACTGCCCCAATTATGTGCCGAGTACTCGAAAGATTTTTGAAGCTGTCTTGCAGAGTCTGTAACTCTTTAACATGGGTATAATAGGGATCCATCTTGCAGAAGATAGGTTTTCTATTTCGAAGAATGATCAACACGAGCTGAAAAATACTCGAGCAGCGCTTGAAACCCGATGGTGCGAAGCACGCATTTTTTGGAACCATGCCATAACGGAGCAAACATTTGGGGAAATACCCGGGCGAGTCTCATGCGGAATTACGACGTCGGGACTAGTGGCGCTTCTACATTTTCCTTGCCCTTTTAATTAACCCAACTTGATCTCCCTCGAATGTGCATATGCAGAGGAGCAGCATCGAGGACCAGTCTTCACATATTGCATAATGTCACCTTCACTTATTGATGTATTGGCATTTACTCTGGCTGCCGGTCCGTCGGCTTTAGCCAGTGCCGGATTGGTCAACTATGGTAACTCAGCCTGCAAGCAGCTAGCTTCAAGCTACTCTGAACAGACGATCTTGCCAAACACCACGACATACACAATCGAAAGCTCAGGTAGGCCTTGTGGATTCATCCATTCAGTCAAGCTAATCTCTTCTAGAAAACTGGTCGTTGACATGCCTTGCATCACCACTCTGCGTATTCGAACCAAAATCTGCGGAAGATGTTGCTGGCGCTTTACGTGTCCTGGAAAACACGAATACAAAATTTGCCGTCCGCAGTGGTGGTCACATGCCAGTGCCAGGCGCCGCAGACATAGCGGATGGTGTCTTGATAACGTTAAACAAGCTCGATACAACGGAGCTTGTCGGAAGCACTGCTAGAATAGGAGCTGGGCTCAAATGGTGGGAGGTTTATGACTGGCTTTATACCGAAGGTCTCGCAACAGCTGGTGGAAGATTCGGTCCGGTTGGTGTTGGTGGACTTTTAGTGGGTACTGGTATCAACTATTTTGGCTCTCAAACCGGATGGTCGGTGAATTCGGTTTTAAACTACGAAGTCGTTGTTGCTGGCGGAAATATCATCAACGCAAATGCCACGTCACATCCCGATCTATGGCTGGCTCTGAAGGGCGGATCGGGAAACTTTGGCATTGTCACCAAATATGATATGGCCACCTTTCCGCTTTCCAATGTATGGGGGGGGACTCTGGAATACAATATGACGGAGCTAGATGCATATGTACATGCTATCGCAGGATATGTAGACCCTCAAGGAGGCTCTGCGGACAAACTTGCAGCAGCTGATTGTCTGGTGCTGATGACACCACAGACTGGCGAATTTGAGCTAGTTAATGTTCTCTTCTACCAAGATCCAATTGAATCTCCCGCAGCGTTTTCAAACTTCACAAAAATACCAGCGGGTGTATCAACAACAAGTATACGAACTTGGACGGATTTTGTGGTTGAGCAAAATAGCTCAATGTATTCTGATTCTCAACAAAGGTATGATTAATTGCGGAGACGAACCCACCCATTCGAGACGCGTCTTACTCTTTCCTAACCCAGTACTAACTTCTCAAAGACGAGCATTCTACACAACCACACTTAAGGCTACACCGGATTCTGTTTACCTCGTTAACAGCACTTTCATCGACGCTGCGTTCAGCGAACTCACAGACATTCCGGGAATCCTGACGAGCGTAACTTATCAGACGATAACTAGAGACTGGCTTTTTGCTGCAAAAGCGAGTGGTGGAGATTCAATGAATTTAGATCCAGAAAACGGAGCCATTATTGGTAAAGTACTTTTGCATTCGAATCCCGTTTATATATTAATGCCTTTTAGTCATTTTGATCTCGACGAACTGGCAAGATGCAATATATGATCAAAGAATAGCCGATTTCTCCAACGGTATCATCTCCTTAATCAATCAAAAGGCAGAGGCTGTGAACCTGTCATACCCGTTCTATAATATTAATGATGCTGGCCCTGGCCAGGACATATTTCGTTCATATAGTGGAAGCTCCTTCTCTAAATTGAAAGAAACTCGTTTGAAATATGGTACGTTCGTCATTTCATCCAATAACATCAGCTAACACAAAATAATACAGATCCCAATGGCACTTTTCAGAAGCTTGTTCCCGGGGGTTTCAAGCTTGGTCTTTAGGAGAGTCTACTCGTAGCTATTTTGAGAAGGGTCAGATTTTCAGAGGAGCAGGATTGTCGAAGAATTTGTAAGAATGTACTTGTAAGTAGTCAAAAGTGCTAGAATAACATTCGTGTTACCTTCCATCTTTATTATAAAGAATTTAAAAACTTGACAATATTCTCCTAAGTTAATTTGAAATCGTGTGAAAGTTTTCTTCTCCGAATCCGGTAATTGCCCTATTAGTCTTTGCACGCCGGAATTTCCCATAATATTCTATCCATGTAATTAGTAGTATATTTCCACACCCAGTGTCAGTATTGTAACTTCAAATTTAGTCATCAAACAACTGATATATTTCGATATCTAGTGTTCGTGTCTTTTTGATATATGTTTCAATAGTCTGCGTTTCAATCTCCTATCTTACAAGTGCTTCAGTTCAACCAGATAGCAATATTAAATATGCAGTATACTGAGTCTGTTCATGTCTCACCGATTTCAAATTTCCTCAACAGACACATTACGTCAATTCTTATTGTATTGCTATGTTTCTCGCTCTACCTTGTCTTGCTTGTAATTCGGCACAAGGCACGCCCTCGAAGACTTCCGAATGTATTTATTGCAGGTCTGGATAATGGAAGACGAACTCTCAAGCAAGCAAGAGACCATTTTGTCACCAATTGTACCGAAATGATGTTCGAAGGCTATCGAGAGGTCTGCTTCAAAATGCTGTATTTTAATATTATGCTAAAACTTTAACTAGACACAAGGCGGGTTTTTCTACGTTCCATCACCCAGCGGCGAGAGGTTGATGATCCCGACTAGATACCTCGACGAGCTCAAAAATTCCCCCAATGAAGACGTGGACTTTACAGGAAGCTTTTCCGAGGTAAACAAAAAATGGTCAGACCATGAAGCTTTTTTGACAGTTTAAAGATGTTTGAAGGTAAATATACAACCATCGGACAGAAATGGCATTTGCACCCTAGAGTTGTTAAAAAGTCTTTGAATGCAAACCTTGGTGAGCTTGTAACTCTGCATGTCGCGATCATCATAGACTAATGAATTTTGCAGCTGCTCTGATGCCTGCAATAGAAGACGAAGTCGTGCACGCATATCAGTCACTCCTACCCACATCGGAAGGTTCGCATAACCCACAAATCTCGTGATTAGTACTTCTTGATAACATGTCTAGATTGGACTTCCGTCCGCATGGCAGGTATATTCACACAGATCATTTCTCGTGCTTCGAATCGCATGATGGGTGGTAAAGCACTTAGCAGGAATCCCGAATGGACAGCTACTTCGATAAATTTTACAACTGATACTTGGCTTGCGGCACAACGACTCAAGCAATTTTCACCTATTCTAAGACCGATAATTCAACACTTCATTCCGGAAATGGCCAAGGTTCGAAGCCATTCTCTCATTGCTCGCCAAGTCATCTGCCCGATTATTGAGGCTCGTCAGGGACGGGAACCAAAGGAAATGGACTTACTACAGATGCTATGGGATGGTGCAGAGGGAAGTGACAAGACGTCTGAGTTTCTCGCATATACCGCTCTTGCTGTTAGCTTCGCAGCTATTCGTACCAGTTCTGCAGTTCCAACCCATTTATTATACGATCTCTGTTCCCGTCCGGAGTACATCGAGCCGCTGAGGATCGAGATCGAAGAGATGCTTGCAGAAGAGGGATCTTTCACCAAGGTTGGTTTTACCAAGCTGGTCAAACTAGATAGCTTCATGAAAGAGTCTCAGAGATTCCACCCCCTTTCGCTTCGTGAGTCCGACTTTGTGAATACCTAGCAGATACGAGTGCTAACACAATTAGTCACTTTTGGGCGCGTCATCCATAAGGATCTCAAGCTACACGATGGATTTATTATCCCATCCGGAACTTTCATTGGTATTCCCGCTCATGCAATTGCACACGATGCCGCATTTTACGAATCTCCTTCCGTATTTTCACCTTTCCGGTTCGTGACAAAAGATTTGGTTGAAAAGGGGAATCTTTCATTCGTGGCAACAAATGCGTCAAGTCTTAGCTGGGGCTATGGGAAGCATGCTTGCTCCGGCCGCTTTTTTGCTGCAAACGAGATCAAGCTAATCTTCGCCTACTTCTTACTCAACTATGACTTCAAGTTTGCTAGCCCAGCCAAGCGTCCGCAGAACCAAGCATTCGAGTTGCAAACTATAGTAGACGAGAGCGTGGAGATATTAGTCAGAAAGAGGCACAATGTGTAATTGATGGCCTCATTAAAGCAGGGTTAAACTACTTCAATGAGTTGTTATTATTCTAGGTTCCTAGTCTAGTCGATTCTTTCTCCTACATAAACCTGAGCGTTACCCGGGAATCTTCCGAGTCAATGATGTGTGAAGATAATTATATTGTTCCCTGGAGCGATTGACTGGAGGTAACATCTAGTTTGTAAATTCAGAGCTACTGTGAGATTCTGAGCTGAAGAATGCATTTTTTGATCTATCTGAAGAACTAATTACAGAGAAAACAGAGGGTTTATATCCTCAAGAAGTGGCAATAATGAGAAAGTAAGAAAAGGTCTAGAATCCCAGAACTGACTCATAGCCATCCATCGGAGCCTCCGACGAATGCATCAGATCGATCGGATTCGGAGCACCTCCGAATGCCTTCATTTCACAGCTACCCTACTCACAGGTCATCATGAATGAAGATATTTCTATAGATGTGCTTAAGGACATGTCATTGATGATATTGTGCCTAATCTACTATATTTCATTCGGTGCTTTCCCATTCGCTAACTTGAACAATTGAATCACCAGTTTTAAAAGAGCAAGCCAATATTATTCCAGCTGGCTTGAGCATATCAGTGCCGAGTTGCTCCAAGCCCATCATTTCACAGATCGATATTTAACAACCTGGCAAAAGCGTAAGTTATAAATGATCTACCGCTGCTTCAGCGACAGCTTGATATGGCTCGACGGGGCTAATGTGACCTTCCCAGCGCACTTCAAGTACAAGTCCCTCTCCACATCAGTTGGAATTTGCCCCGGGGCTAACTCTACAACATGCTCTCTCAATAAGCCAACAAAAAACGCCATGTACTCGGCCTGAGCAAATTTCCTGCCCAGGCAGGCACGGGCCCCATCCGAAAACGTTAACAGTGTGCCACGCATGTGCCGGGTCTTGTCTCCAGCGACAATATTCTTGCCAGACGGGTCTAACTCTTTGTCCTCGCTTCCTAACTTTGGAGCTCTCCAGCGATTCGGGTCTAGCTTGTATGGTTCGGGCCAATATTTAGGATGGTATCTGTTATGGATCAGAGGTCAATCATTGTGTACTCAATCAAAGTGGCGGAAAGACGAAAGGGTACGATCAAACAAGGGAATGAAGAGTTTGGCAACTTACTGGATCCCGGGTGAGCTGAGGTAAACTCTTGTTCCTGCGGGGAGAACATATGATTTATCTTCATTCGCTGAGCTACTGGTGACGATTCTCTGGGATTCATTGGCCACTTTGGTGATTAAGACCACGCCGGGGAACAGGCGAAATGTTTCGTACTGGCTTCTAGATAAGTACAGACCAAAGAATAGAATTTTAAGCGTACCATAAAACCATAGGTGTATTCCAGTTTCCTAAAATCATCATCATAAGTAAGCTCACCCCTGCCTTCCGCGGCTGCGGTGATGTATTGCTGATCAATCTCTTCTATAACTTTTTTCTGGATGTCAGGCCGGAGTGCGAGAGTGATCAAACCGTATACAATGGCGTTGGCCGTTGTTTCATAACCTATCATTCGTCAATCAAAGAGCCTTCTCTGGAGAAACTGATAGCCGCAGATAAATGTTTGCGAAAATCTCGATGATTAAACTACCAACTCAACATACCTGCCAGTAAATAAATAAATAAGTTTCCCATAACTTCATCTTCGGTAAACGCATCTTTCCGCTCTCCCGGCCGGATTGAATTATCATTGGAGAGGTTGTTGGATGCTGAAGCTTTCAACACTTCGGCAAGAAGGTTTCCTTTGGCTATTGAACTCTCATCGTTCTCATTCTTTGCGATGCGTTTTTTCTCTGTCTGAATCATCTCTCTTAGATATTTATCTAATTGGGAGTGTGCCACGCCCGCCTTCCGCAGTGGTGTGAGCTTCAAAAGCCACCCAGGCACCAGCAAGATTGCAATCATGTAGCCCGTAGTATCACTAATTGCTTTTAAAAATGTCATGTTGTAACCTTTAGGGATGGTTTCTTTCCTTTCTGCAGCATCTCCTGTCCAGATTATCTCTTTTCCAAATCCAGCAAACGATATAACAGCCAATGTCAGAGAATTCACATCCATATGAAGATCTCTGGGTTCGGCACTTGACCAAGATTTCGAAAGACGTTTAGTTTGCTGCAATGTCTCTCTCCAGACAAGTTTATTTGCACCGCTCATGTCGCTGAAAGGAGGCGCAGTAATACGAACATGAAACCGATATGTTTTACCTTCCGCAGTCGCAACATTCGGTCCGTACGGTTCAAGAACTTCTGAGAAACCGTCATGATAAGGTTGGTAGATGTGGTAGTCAACTTACTGTACTTGTCTCGTGGTTTTGTAAAATCATTTCTCCTATTCATGACATCCCAAGCCATCGTTGCATCTGCAGAATAACATATTATTCCTTCGGGCGACACGACTAAAAAAACGTCGCCATATTCGTCGTGTGCGAGTCGTTTATCTTCCCAAGACCAATCTTTGATCATGAATCGACACCATCTCGGCCAGCCTTTACCAACATCTAGGTAGTCGTGGTAGATATAGCGAAGGATGGGCGTGGCGATAAGCCCAATAACTTCGGTCTCCAGCACTGGTGTAATTAAATACGGCAAAGTGGTCGCCTTCGCGAGCCTAAGATAACGGCAGAGATTCACCAGTTTATAACAAAGTAGAGTCGCTACAAAAGCAACACAAAATGAAGAAATTGATACCATCTTTTCCACGTACGCTCTTGTTCCTATTGATATGCAACGTATTGGAATTAAAAGTTTTGCAATATTGTTATAATCTGGGGGAGGTTAGGTTCTGAAAGTTATGTGCCTAAACAGGCAGTACGCCAAGCCCTTGTGTACCCTTGTATACTCCAAAATAGTTCTCGGCAATCTGAATCTGGAAGTTTCCGGATTACGATGTAGCATTCGAGCTCCAGGGCCATTTAAGTATGCCCAAAACCGATTTCGTCTATGTGATCATACAGAAGTCGACTTTTGCATAACTCCAATATCAAATACGTTTTCCCTGTCCGACCATTTAAATGTCTACCGTAACAGCCACAATCCAAGCGTTGCCCTCAAACCTAGAATGGAAAAATACCCATGAGCTCGCCTTTGAACAGCCAAAGTGGAAGCGAGAACCTTCGTCTTGGAAGCCTCTGATCCACCCTCACGCTGACGAAGTATCCAAGGAAAATGATGATTATTTTCTTCAGCATTGGCCATTTCCAGACGAGAAAAGCACTCAAGCCTTTTTAAAAGCCGGGTTTGGGAAAGTGACCTGTCTCTACTTTCCACTGGCAAAAGATGATAGGATTCTTTTTGCTTGCCGTCTACTGACCGTATTGTTTCTAATAGATGGTACGTTCTCATGTCCAAATGACTCCAGGGAGTAAGCTGACCACAGGTTTTAGATCTTCTGGAAGACATGTCTTTTGACGATGGAGCGGCATACAACGCAAAGTTGATCCCAATCTCTCGCGGGAATGTTCTTCCTGACCGTTAGACACCCCGCTTCCCCCATTCCTCTTCTCATCGACCAGAACTCCAGACACTTACAAATGTTTAGGCACCGTACCCGTAGAGTATATTATCTACGATTTGTGGGAAGGGATGAGAAATCTCGACAAAAACCTCGCGGATGAGATCCTCGAGCCAACCTTTACTTTCATGAGAGCACAGACAGACAAGTCACGCTTACAAATCCGTGGATTCGGGGCATATTTAGAATATCGAGAACGGGACGTCGGCAAAGCGTAGGTCGCCTCCCGCCCGTCCTACCTCTTATAGCGCAAATGAACTGATGAACCGCTTAGCTTGCTATCTGCCCTCATGCGTTTCTCCATGGCGATTAGTCTCCATGCTCGTGAACTCGAGAGTATGGCACCTTTGGAGCGCAATTGCTCCAAACATATTTCGGTAGTCAACGATATTTTTAGCTGGGACAAAGAGCTTAAGGTTTCTAAGACAGGTCATCAGGAGGGTTCGGCGTTGTGCTCGGCTGTTCAGGTCTTAGCAACCGAGTCAAACCTTGGAGTTACTGCCGCGAAGCGTGTTCTATGGTCAATGGTTAAGGAATGGGAGTTGGTTCATGATCAACTTGTCGCTGAGCGAACAGAGTGTACGGACGGGTGCAGTTCAAACGTAAAACTTTACATGAAAGGATTGGAATATCAGATGAGTGGCAATGAGTTGTGGAGTAAGACCACCCCGCGATACAAGGTTTGAGTGGGTATAGACGAAGAGGTATATGGAGATAACGGATATATGCAGATAAGGGATATAAAGTGTTTAGATTGAAATATATGAACTATTTACCTCCATTCACCCTCATTCCACACCCCCGAAATCCCCTCCCAAATTCCTAATCATGTTTCAATTCCGATGCTAATTTCAAGTCCAGTTTCCCAGATTCACCTTGCTAATGACAATACCTCCTCATATGACATCTCTCATTATCACCTCGGAATCGCGTAATTCCGAGCCCCGAGCCGCTCTTACCCGGCAAAAAAATATCAAAAAGTGAAAATCCCGCCCTAGAAATTCGAAGCGACGACACCAATCACCGGCAACTTTGAACACAAAAATATCTTACCAATTCACCTTTCGCACCAGAGTCACCGCCAACAGCGCCAACCACTTACACCTCACTGTCACAGTTTGCTCGCAGTTTACTCAAGTTTACTTATTCTGGTCCAAATCGTACCTAAGTATAATCTATATTTTATATTGGAATACAAGAGATGAGTCACATCACTACCAGAGAAAACATTCAAAACAAAGCGAAAAACCAGGAAAGTCACCGGTGAAACTCGTATATACTCCCGAAGCCGTAAGGAGTCTTACAGAGCAAGAAAGACGAAAATCTATCGAGGGGAGACATTTTCCTTATATTTGGTGAACTACTCATTGAAAATTGGCGCTAGTGAGAGCCAGGTCGATAATACTATTTCATATGATATAAAAAATCCGCTCCACTCCTATTTGGGCGTCCAATAGGAACTTGGAGATAGGGGGAAATAGAGTCCTTGTAAGGAAGTCAAGCTTAAAAAAGAGAGTTAAACGAGGTTCTTCGATTTGATAAATAGCGATTATTAGCTTGAGTTATTTCGTATAGTATATTATTGGGCTTTAGTGTGTGTTGAGGACTAGAGTGTCTGTACTTCTAGGTAGAGCAATCTACGACCTTACTTTTACTGGAACTCCTATACAATCTCAAAGACCAGATCAAATCATCTCATGTTTATAGATATACACCAGTATGGATATAAGGTTACGCCTGTACTCACTTCCATAGAAACATGCTCGCATTTGCATTATACCAAGTTCCTTGTGTCACATTCGGTCAGGCTTTGATGATAGTAGGGTTCTCGGTGCTTCACCTACCTAGGTAGGTCTGTGGTGTATGTAGGATGGGAAGGTAAGCTTACTGACTTGTGTGTGCAAAGACAGTGTCTGTAACGGAGAGGAGGAAAAACCAATATTTATTTCTAGTTGAGATGGCACGAACAGTATTTATATTCTTAGAATTGCTTGCAAAAGGCAAGAATGTTGCACTATCACAAAGCATATCTTGTTCCATCCAGGTTAGCCAAAACCCCAACTTTTAGATATATGTTATCAACAGCCTATTGATTTCCCAGCTTTCTTACTCATTCCAGCTAATCAATATCCTACCTTCCATTTCTCGCCTACGACTTAGCCCTCGTATCAGACCCAACTGGTTGAAACCGACTACTAAATTCAGGGTCAGCAACAAGCCTCTCCATCTGCGCCGCTTCCAACCCAACAAAAATATCCAACGACCCATCCACCCTCCAAGGCTGAACACAACAAATCCCATCAAACGTCCCCTTCGGCACACGAAACGTCTCAATATTGCCCGTCGCCCCAAAAATCGGTCCAAAATCAATATCGTAGAATGGCAGCTCGCTCCACGACGTCGTGACCAAGTCCTCTGAAAACCAGTTCGGGAATGCATTGGCCAGGCCCCGGATATCAGGAATGGATGCTGCAAGCGCGATGGCGTCGCGCAGGGTGTGTGAGGCGGAGTTGGTGATTACTTGGGTGCGGATGTGGGAGGCTATGGTGCTGAGACGGGTGGTGGGGGAGCGGAGGAGAGAGAGGGGGAGGGAGGTCATGCTGCAGAAGACAACGTTGCCGATGTAAGAGGCGGGGATTGAAAGGCTTTTGCGGCCATCGATGGCCACGGATGCGTAGGATATTTGGCGGATGTTAGGGGGGAGTGGGAGCACGGGTGGGTAGCGGGCTTTGGTGATGGCGCGCCAGAGAAAAGCGACAAGGGCGTCGTTTGTGCTTACCCATGATGAGCCCCCGGAATTCACATCTGCGGCGTTGGGAGCGGCTTCCTGCTTTAGCTCTTGTAGAGCCTTGCTGCTAATATTGAATACTCTGGTGTCACTGACCGGTGCGGAGTCGTACGGGGCGATAGGGAGAGGCGTGCCTTTGGAACCTCGCCAGTCTAGGCCTAGGACTCTCCACAGTTCAGGTCTTTGCTTCAGATCCTCATAGGATACATGCGAAGAATCGACTTTTAGGGCAGGCGGGACGTAGCGGGGGATTTGGAGGCGATGCGCTGTGGGAGATGTTTCAAGCTGCTGCTGAATTTTACAATGTCTTGCCCATTCGGTTAGGATTAGATATAGACCCCAGCCATCGGCAAAGGAATGCGATACGCTGACACACAGCATACAGCCCCCCCTTATGAAATTTGCTTGCGCGCGCATGACCTTCGAATTCGTGCCAGCCCGCGGGGCAAAAATCTCGCCATCGAGTTTGCTGATCGGGAATCCCTCGGCTCGTAACTCGGGGTACGAGAATGAGAAAGCCTTTTCCGGGAGTGTTAGGTCGTTGAGAATAAAATCCACTTGGCCAGGTGGTTTGTCAACTTTGAGAGTTGTTGGAGTTCGACGATATGGTTTCCCGGTGAAGTTTTCTTTTACTATCTCGCTTGCGAGAATGGGTACTTCGGAAACTAAGGCGGATAAAGCGTGTTGCATTGTTTGGAATATATATTGCTTTTGATGATCCTCGCATGGAAATCCTAATATAACATTGATCATAATGGGAGGCATTATGTCGTCCAAAGGACTGAGTATACCTGTTCCAGCCATTGTCCCTCTTTTCGCAAATGTGTTCGAGTATGATTTCTAGATTGAAAAGTAGTTGATGTGGTTTCAAGACAGAATCTGGATACTACACGAGGCTTCAAGGCGACGACTTCGACTTGTTCTTCATTTGCCCTCGCAGCTCTCGAGGTGATGTAGTCGCTGTTCGCTAGCAATTATCATTTAGCCGGAACCCAATATAGAAATTGCCGGCGGGATTTACTATAATAAGAAAGTAATTTTATCGATTAATCAAGAATTTCAGAAAAAAGAGCGTTAATTTATAATTATAAAGTTTCTTTATAATTCTTTATAGAATATTTTCCTATTATTAGTAATATCGATTAATTATAAATATTTGTTTATTCTTTATTATAAAATTGTTACAAATATAAGTTCTAAGAACTATAGATTTAAATATTCTATAAAATACTAATAGAATCTTAAATAGTTAGTTAGATAATTAGCTTAATCCAGCTTAACTAGATTAGTACTAAACTTGTAATGAACCTTCAATAATAGAGTAGATTTAGCCTTAGAATTAACAATTAAAGAACTAAGAGAGCTTGAGAGCTCAAAGGGTTTAAATATAGAAGGCCAGCCTAGGCTAGCTAAGTACTATAGCAGCTTAGGCTGGGAGTTTGATTAAGCAGGGAGTATAACTATATATACTTTAGACAGGAAGTATAGCTAAATATATAGAGTTCATTATACTACCCCTTCCTCCAAATAAGCTCGTCCTCGAGTATCGTTATCTTAGCTTAGTAGCTATCTATTAGTATTAATTAAATAAGCGTAGAGTAAGGAATATATTAAAGAAATAAGTTAAAGAAAGTACGTTTTTGTACTAGTATTATTAGATAATCACTATCTATATAATCATAGTCCTCTTCTCTATCTTAGAACAGTTAAAACTATTCAGATAGGAGGGTAGATAGGCTAGGGAGTATAAGGTTTGCTAAGTGGAAGTCTTGTAGCTTTTGTAGTACTGTCTTTAAGTCGAAAGTCTTGTACCAGATAAGATCAGTATTATAGTTGAACTAGGAAATACAATATTCAAGTAATCTGTAATATTTTCTATAGGTAAGTACCTTATCAACTTTGTACTTATCGGTATCTGTGATATTAAGTAGCGGTGGGGGCTTATTATATTATCTAGATAATAGATCATTGGAGGCTTTATATAATTTATCTACTAGGAATATATTATAGATATATATAGTATTAGGTAGCTCTAAATAGAATAAGCAACTTATTTTCTCGAGTACCTTAAAGTATCCATTTGTAGTATAATCTAGCTTTCTTGATAGTTACTATATCGGGAGATATCATATATCCAGTTATATATAGTTGTTTATATCGAAATCAATAGGCCTTCGATATATATTAGCTACTTTAGATATATGGTCTTATACTCTTTGTATAGTAGAGTAGGTATATTCAAATACTTCACGGTTACAGTAGATATATATACAGATATTATCTATATTGAGGTTATCAACTATAGGGCGATCAGCTTACTAGCTTTAAAGGACTTTAGAAGTATATCTATAGAATACTTCGAACAGTAGAAGGTCTTCGAGTAACGAATACAGAAATATCAATTAGGTATAGTCTATTATAGGAAGATATTCAGATCAATTATCTTGATAGTAGCTAATAAAGGGCCTTAAGTACTTTTATAGATACCAATTATAAATCTCAGTTTGGCTATCTATCTATAGATAGTCTATAGTCGATAGCTTCAATTCAGTATCTAGAATACTATTAAATTCTTTCCAGAACGAGGAAATGAACTAGGGATTATAATCTGATAGTATAGTGGTTAGTAGGCTATAATACCGATAAATATATATCAAATATAGTTTAGTCTGTTCATATATATCGATCGTCTTATAGTAGGGAATAGTAATAATCTGCTTACTTAGATAATTGATAATAACTAATATATTATCGAATCTGTATTTGTTCTTATTGAAGTTATAGTAATCTATAATAATATATTCCCAAGTATATATAGGAATTGGTAAGGGATATAGTAAACTAGGTATCTTATCTCTTGGTACTAAGCTATAGTAGTAAGTATAGTAGTTATATATATAAGTAGTAATATTACTTTTAAAGCTATACTAATAGTACTAGTAGATAAGTAGTAAGGTAGTTTTTCGAATATCAGGATATATAATTATTATAGAGTTGTGGACTTCGCGGATTAGAAGGATATACAAATTAGCTATATTAGAGATAACTAGACAACTTTTGTATAGTAAAAGGCTATTTTATATAGAAAGCTTGGCTTAGTTAGTAGTCGATATAATTCTCAGAGATTGTAAGCTTTTAGCCTCTCGGTTTATCTATAAAATATATATAACAAAAGTCAGAGAACTTATTATATTATATAGCTCGGACTACTAAGAGTCAGTTTCGCAAAAGTAGATATATATTTAAGTAATAATTATCTAAGGATCCAATTACTCTTTCTTCAGTAGCTACTATACTCTTTTCTCCTTCTTAGCTTTATTCTAGAAATCCAATTTATCTATTCTATAAGTTAAAGTATCAGCTAGAGAGTTCTGCTTTCCAGGATAATATATAATTAAGAAGTAGTAATCGGTAAGTAATTCAGCCCAATATACTTGACAAGTATTAAGAGACTTGGTTGATATGAAATATTCTAGTGCTTTATAGTTAGTATAGATATATATCTAGTAAGAAATACTAGTTAGCTTGATATACTAGTTTGCAAATAATTTAACAATAACTAGTATTTCTTTATTATATATCTTGTAGTTAAGCTCTACTATTTATATAATCTTAGAAAAATAAGTAATAGATAAATAGTTATTTCTATACTTCTATAAAAGTATATTAGTTACTACTCTATCTGATATATCGGTTTCTAGTATACAGGGGAATATATAATCATAGTATTTGAATAAAGAAATAGAGATTAGTATCTCTTTTAGTATATTAAATACTTATTAATAACTTTTATCGAAGTCGAAACAAGTTCCAGCCTTTATTAGATTGATTAAGGATTTTGCGATCAAGTTAAAATCATAGATAAACTAGCGATAGAAGTTATAAAAGTCCAAAAAGAATTAAATATCTTTTATAATACTAGGATATTACTATTCTTATATAATAGCAATCTTTTCTAGATCTACTTCAATATCTTCGATAGAGATAATAAATCCCAAATACTTTGTTTATTTGATATCGAATTCATATTTCTTTATATCGATCTAGAGGTTAGTATCTTAGAGATATTATAGAACTAATTTTATATATATTATATACTCTAGTTTATTCTCAAAGTAAATTAGGATATCGTCTAAGTAAGTAATATAGAATATATCTAGATAATCGAAAAGTATATTGTTTATATAGTACTGATAAGTTATAGAGCTATTTGTTAATCCGAAAAATATAACTTTGTATTTGTATATTTTGTAATATATTCGAAAGATAGTATATTCTTCTGAAGTAGAATCTATTCGAATATAATAGAAAGCTTAATAGATATCTAATTTAGTAAAGATCTTTATATTTATAATACTAATAAGTATTTCGTCAATTAGGAATAATAGATACCGATTCTTATAAATAAGAGTATTAAGTATTCGGAAATCGATATAGAAATATAGACTATTTATAGGTTTCTTGATAAAGAGAATAAGAATTATAAATAATATTTAGCTAAGCTTAATAAAACCTTTTGATAGATTCTCGGTAAGATATTTCTTGATTATCTCAAATTCTTCTAGCAATATCTTATAAAGTAGGTTATACTTCAATATCTTCTCGCTATCGTTCTCTAAATAGATCTTATAGTTATAGAGATAGTAGGATAATAGGATATCTAATTCGGCTTTGGAGAAGATATAGATATAGTTAATATACTTATCGGGGATTAGTAGCTCGATAAAATCATTTATTTATAGTAGTAAATATATTATAGCTTTTCGGGATTAAAAAGAGAGAAGCTAGGTTATAAAGGCTACTTTCTATTATTCTTCGTTCTGGATATTTCGATATTGGTCAATTAGACTATCTAATTTTTGTAAAGTTATAGTAAATAACTTATAGTTGTTATATTTCTTATAGATAGTATTTAAAGTAGTATCCGAGATAGTACAAATCTCAATAGTAGAGGATTTATATATAGTAGAAAGTATCTAGAAGGGCTTTAGAGAGTACTTAGGAGTTGGAGAAGGTAGTATTTTTACTACTTTCAAATCCCTTTCTATCTTGATAGTACTTAGCTTCACTAACTTCTCATAAGATAACCTAATATCAATTAGGACTATTTTAGCTATACTAGAATTTAATCTGCTAAGTAGAGCAAAATCAAGAGAGATAAAGTCTGATTCCGATTCTTATAGATATTTCTCAGTTGATTTATAGAGCAAAGTGATTTTGTTAACTATTTTAGTTTAGATTTGAGAGTATTTCTTCTTCCAGAATATATCTAGTTATCTATCTCTCCAATCAGTATCAGCTTGGTAGAAGTAGTTGATTATAGATTAGTTATCTAGTTATACTTCGAAGTTAATAGAGTAGCTAAAAATATAAAGCAGATCGACTAGCTACTTAAGTCAGTAATAGATATAGTCTAAAAGTATATAATTCTCAACAAGCTATTATCGTTCTAAGATAATATATTGGGATCTAAGGTAGATAATTAAAAAAGAGGTAAATGATTATATATAGTTATCGACTATAAGATTAAATAAAGTATAATATATAATCTTCTAGTTATAAGTACTATTATAGTTCTTGATTTATAAAAGGGATTTCAAATACTTAAAAATAGGTTTTAGAATAGAAGAAAGATATTTAAGGAAAGATATATCGATAAATATAAAGCTATTTACTTCTGAGTTAATAAGAGCTTTGGATTGGATAAAGAAGCTATTCTTTATTAAAGTATATAAAAATATTATATACTTTTCTTCTATTAAGGTAGTAAAATCCAAATATCTTATATTTCTTAGCTTACCTAGAAAAAAGTCTTTAACTAAATAGTATTTTTTACCTAGATTATCTCTTATCTTTATATAATAGTAACTGTTTCAGTTTCTATTATAAGATCTTATTTCTCGATAGTATCAGTATAGTCTTCTTCGATAAGCTCTTCTATTTCCACTACTCCAATTATATAAGGAGTATAAGATCTAGCCCTATCTATATTAGTAATATAGAATAGTATAGTACTATAATTGTAAACTAGAGTAGGAGAAAGGATAGTAGAGAAATAATAAAAAGTATTAGTAGATAGTATAAAAGTTATATTATATATTATAGATATAGATATTGGCAATTATCGAGTTTAAGCTAAGAGCTCTTGGTAATTTGAAATATATATAGAATCAAGGATCCTATATATAGTAATAGTAGAAATAGTTCTTGAAGTAGATAGATTGATTAACTTGATATTATCTTTATTTGATTCTAACTACTGATAAACTTTGATATCTCCTTGAAAATCAGAATTTACTATTCTACTTATATCTGATATATAATGATAGAAATCGGTAACTTTGTTAATAAGATCACAATATATAATAGCCTGGTCGGTAATTCTAATAGTAATTGCAAGAAGTTGGAATTGGTAGTAGAACTTGGAGAAAGTAAGTTTATTTATAATTAGAATATAGTACTAGTCTATTGCTCTTTCTGTTTCAGAAGTATCGGTTAAGAACTCAGAAATTTCTATAATCAGTTTGTTAATAGTCAAGAGTAGCTATTATAGATATAAACTCTCTAGGAATTCCAGGGTTATCTCTTCTACTTAATCAAATATATATTGATATCTCAAGTTCTTGCTAAACAGAGTTTGTTTATATATAGAAAGGTAGTTAAGAACTATTATCTTCTATAAAGAAGCTTTGAACAACTTATTATCAGATAGCTTATTAGCTATATTTGCTAATCTATATCGTTAAAAAGGTATAATATTATATTTCTTTTATTTACTAAAATTTGTATGGGAAAATTAATCGCTAGTCCAAGCATTTTCGAACTAGGGGGTTCTGTTCTTTTAAAATAGGTATATTATATTTCTTTAGAACTACTAGACCAAATCTATCGAGGTTCAATTTCAGATTAAAGTAATATCTAGCAATACGATCCCTATTGTCCATTTGTTTATAACCTATCAGGATAGGTTGATATAAAGGATTGAAATAAGAGATGAAATTTGGATAAGGTTCACCAAAGTATATCAAGTGATAGCGAAATTGGACTATATATTATAGGATTAGGTAAGGAACTTTGTAATTAGAATTCGACTATCATCCAAATAAATCTAGGTAAGTGATAATAAAGTATAAATCCCAAGATAGATAAGAAAACAAGAAAGAACGAATCCAAAAGTTAAAGAAGAAAATATAAAAGAGGATTAACCTCTAATTAGAATCAGAGAAGAAAGAATTCCAATTATTTATTTATTTATTTATTTATTCATTTATTTCATCAGTGAATTATCAACCTAATAACCAACCTATTAAATAAGTTATCCCCTTAATTATATCAACAACCCCCCGAAGTTTAATCTCAATAGCAGACCGATTTTTTATCAAATTGGATAAATACCCGATTATATATTATCAAGTATATAAATATATAATATAGCTATCCGAAATCCAATAATATTTAAAGAATAAACATTATAGTATTCCGGGGAAAGAAGTAAAGCAGATTCAAGAAGAAATAAAAGGATAACCCAGGATTATCTATACTATCAACTAATTATAAGTACCCCAAAAGATATCCAAACCTATTCCCAAGTTGGAGATATATTGTGATGGATTTATATATTAGGTAGAAAGAAGTAATTATCGAATAGTAGGATAAAGGGAAACTAATATTCGTCGATATTTAAATCGAGAGTATCCCGGAGTACAAGGAAGAAAAGGAAGACCCGGAGTAGAAAGAGTAGATATTACCAAATCCTAGTTATAGAAAGTAGTAGTATATCAACGATTTTTTGATAGTCAAGCTGGATCGAATTATTTCGTTATAAAGGAACCTAATAAGGGATAAGAACCTATTATCCCTATATCTACTGATCGAATTGAGGAAACATAATAAATATTAATTCGATGATAAGCTATTATAGTAGCAAAGATCTATATTATTCAAGAAGGAAAACCGAATAAAGCCAATCCATAATTAGACTATACTAGATAGATATATTATTTGTAAAAGATCGACTATAATAAATTGAAGGAGGCGATCCGCGAACCCGATAAACAGAAGAAGCTGATTGCTACCAAGATATAGAAAACAATAGATAAATTGTTTAGTATTTATTAAGAGACTGTTGCTATTTGGGTTGGATATTTTGTCTAAATAGAAGTAGTTCATATCGAAGTAGTATAGACGAAATATCATCTATTGATACTATATATAGATACGAAAGCTATCAAAAGTTATAGTTACCTATAGAAATAGATTATAATATTTATTTTACAGATTCAATAACTATATAATTGAGTAAGTTCTAAATATAAAATGGATTCCTACAAACGAACTGTATTTGAAGGATTATATTATACTATTATCTGCGAAATGAGGAAAGATAAGGAGAATAAAGAGAGAAGTAAGGATAAGAGTAAAGATAAAAATAAAGATAGAAATAAAGATAAAAAGGAAAATAGAAGTAAAGATCGAAGTGAAGATAGAAGTAAGGATAGAAGGGAGAATAAAAGGGAGGATAGAAACAATAATAGGAATAAGGATAGAAGGGAGGATAAAAAGGAGGATAAAAATGATAATAGGAGTAAGGATAGGAATAAGAATAGAAATGAAAATAACAATAGCGAGATCAATGAAACCGATCAAGTATAAGGAATCTATTAGAAGATATTGCAATTTTGTTTAACTATATTATAACAACGAACAAATATAATCGAGTATAATAATATATTGGTATATATATTAGCGGTATTAGAGGTAGGTGAGGAAGGGTAGAAAGATCCATCCAATTATCCCCCGATTTTATCCGCTATTATCAAGATTATATGATTTATAGTAGTATAGCAGATATAGCAAGTAGCCTATAATAGAGAGAAGAAGGGGAAGGAAAAGAGGCCCGGATATACTATATTGGTGAAGAGGATGATAGATATATTTATAATCAAAGATACTTATACTATAATAGATTGGATATTGGATTTATATATATATAGATTAAAGATTCATTATAATACCACTATATAGGGCTATATAGAGTAGGTAGGGGAACAGATTTGGTTCAAGAAGATTGAATTTACTATATAGTAATTAAAGATAATAGTAAGCGAATAGGTACAAGAAGTATAAAAGATATTAATATATAAGATATTGGGGATTAAGCAGGAACAGAAGTTATTTTATATTCTATAGATATATATTCGCGATAATCCTACTTATAGTATATAGATATAGAATTTTGTATAGGATAAGCAAAATCTATAATCGATCGATAGTAATTAGTGGTTATTTGACCAGTAGACCCAAGGCTAGAAGTAATAGGTATTGTTGAAGGATATATAATAGAAACAAGGGCGAGGACAAAATAGAGGGATATAGGATAAGTAAGGGATTGAGCAGTAGATCCAGATAGTAGTAGAGTTACAGGAGAAATTATTATTTTTGATATATATTACTAGCAGATAACCTATATATAGACTCGAGATTTTGAGTATTCGATATACCAATACAACGAATAGTAAGTATTGTAATATATTTATCGAGGATAGTATAATAATATTTGTTACTTGATATCATAAGGGGTATACTATATAAGGAGATATAAAGATTATCTATCGATATTTACTATATACAGTAAGGGAGGTATTGGTATATTATTTATAGTTGGTGGTCCTATTATAGTAGCAATTGTAGACAGAGATATAGGCAAAGAAGATATAGTCAGATTATATATAACCCAAGTACAATAAGGAGAAGTAGTAGAACTCGATCTGGATAACAAATATATTGAAACACAAGAGTCAGATATTATATAGTAGTAGTATCGGGTTGACTATATAATATAAGATTGCTATTACCATTAGTCACAAATATATATAGGAAGCTTAGCAATTTGCTTATAATAACGATAACGAGGATAGCGATAGAGAGGAAGATACTATTGAGGATTTGTAAGCAGAGTACAGATCGTATATAGCCAGGATAATTTATATACAGGGTATCTAGGAGAAGGATAGAGAGGTAATATATAAGAAAGTATTATTTCGCTAGACGAGCGAGATATAGTATGAATTTTTGGGGTTAGGCATAGTATAGCAAGAGTAGGAGAAAGAGTAGGAAAAGAAGTAAAAGATAATCCGAACAAGAAAAAGATCTAGACCAAGTAAGGATAACTAGGAGTCCGGATTATATTATCAATAGAAATATACCTATAGGGTCGATTTGCAGGAGAAGTTATAGGAGATAATAGAGGTCGGGAGTGAATTTCGCAGTATACAAGAGGAGGTAATTCGGGTGATTTTAGATATAATACTATAGATATTGATAGTGATAAGTACTAGTAACAGTAAGAGTTTGTTATTTATAATACCTGTATAGATACAGTAGTATAGGATAAACATTATAGTAGTCCTAATACTATTCCTCTAGAATTATACTATAGTTCCGTTTTTTTTGGGTAGGAAATTTAAGGTATAGTCTATCCGTAGGTGAAATGGAATTATACTATAGTTCTGTTAACCTCAACTATTAGAGTTAGTGTTTTATTTGTAGACTGTCGATCGGCCGATTATATAACTTATATATTCCGAATCCCCAATCTAATATAAGTATTATAATATAGATTATAAATAGTTTATCCCAGAATTGAATATCACTATATTTTTGATAGGGTTATATACCCAAATATAAAGTATTATTGATATAGGATATATATATATAGTTCATCTCTAGTTCACCCTCCAGTAAAATAAGGTACTCTACCAAATTAATCCTACTATATTGTTCACTTATATATGATCACTATTATATATCTATTCCATCTCTATAATTATCTATTAAATATATTCCTATTTAATATATTACTATTCCACCTATTTCAATATTATATATTTCATAATTACCTATTACCTATTTATTTATCATTACTATAGCCTAATCTATCCCCCAAGTATTAAGCTATTTGATTATATTGAATCCTATATTCAATATTATTATTTGTATCCTATATCAATTCGCTATTACCCCGAATACCATTGTTCGATATTTATAGAATCAGTACCAAACCGACTATAAAAAGTATAAACAGATAGAAGAATATATCAAAAGGTTTCTATTTGTATATAATTATATATCTATTGAATTATCCTAAGAAAATTCGGCTTTATAACTTATTATTCCGGTTATAGATAGATTCCAATATTATAAATATATATTCAAAAGCCAGAATTGAAAGAAGATTAAGTAGTATAGAAATAAAAAGTATAAGAAGAAATAGATAGCCGATCAAGATTTATTTTAGACAATAAGATTATAATTATAGTTCAGTAAGAAGAAAGCCTGGTATTGGATAGTAGATAAAACTAAAGAGTAGTAATAAGTTTATTAAACTTATCGCAAATAGACTTAGGATATAAGAAAAGAGATTCCTAATAGTAAAGATAACAACTTCTATCTCTAGGATATTATTGATAACGATAAGATTCATAATAGTATAATAGATAAGATTGATAATAACGAGATTATATAGAAAATTGAATAATAGAAAACTGATACCTAGGAATAACAATTAGAATTATTGGCCAAAGCCTCTATATCCGAGATTGATCTATAGTTAAAATATATCTAGTGGAATACTATATTGAATCAATTATAGTATAATTTGGTAGATATATTTCATTTCATCTAGATACCGGATCCTAGGGAGCCCTAATTGATCCGATTATTATAGATATAGAAAAGGATTTTGAATCGATATTTGGATATATTGGACAGGATTGATCACCGCAATATATTGAAATAGTAGATATCACCGTAGAATAAAGTAGTTAGTTAATATCTATTTGAATTACCTCAGAATACCCAAAAAACCATTAACAAGTATAATAGATATTTCGAGGAGTTTATTTGTTATATGATATAGACTATCTCAATAGATAATTGGGAGGAAGCTATAGGTGAGTGATTTAATTTTATTTATATTTATTAATTAGGATTTCAAGCAAAAGAGAAGGATATAAGAAGGATATAGGAAGGAAATAGGGTTAGGGTTAGGGTTAGGGTTAGGGTTAGGGTTAGGGTTAGGGTTAGGGTTAGGGTTAGGGTTAGGGTTAGGGTTAGGGTTAGGGTTAGGGTTAGGGTTAGGGTTAGGGTTAGGGTTAGGGTTAGGG